>CM046439.1:1213258-1773258 GCA_025506505.1 Flaveria sonorensis | reverse complement strand
TTAATAATATAATCACTTGTAAAAGTGAGAGCCTCTTCCATATGGGCCTCCTGAACATGTTCAGGGAGGTCCACCTCAGTTGTGGGTGGATGATGTGGGCTAGATATGGGTGATTCAGGAGCAATCATTTCTCCTTAATCAGGGGTGGAAAAGAGAGACTCATGGTACTCAATAAAACCCATATCGTCATCAGCATAGAATTCTAGGTTGGGGATTGGTTAGTTGAGATCTAGCGGCTGGGGATGGTAGTTTTCCCCTAAAGGTTGATCACTAGAGTTTTGAGACTCAGAGTGTAGGCTTAAGGCTGGGGTAATGAGCTCATCAGGCTGAGCATAAGGAATCTTAGCACTGATCAAAGAAATGATGGGAGTGGTCTGCTCCTCAGGAGAAGTGGAAGCTCTTGTTTTCACTTCTTCCTGCATGGGTGATGATCTGCTCAATCTAAGTAAACTGAGCAGGGTTCGTTTGGATTTTCTCTTGTAGGTGATGGTTGTTTATGGCTGTGTGGGTGGTGCAGATGTAGAAGGTGTGAGTTCAATATTGACTGGTGCTGTCAAGTTGTCACCTTGAGTAATGAGCTCTAACATTTTTTGGACCAGGGCTATTTCTACCCCTGAGAAGCCAATAGTGGACTTTCTCATTGTCTTGAAGATGCTGGGCTTCATAGGTCCCAGTTTAAGAATATTACCTATTCCCCTTAACTGTGAGCTTAGTTCATAGTTAAGAATGTGTTGAACATATCTAGGTAACATATAATATTCTAAGGAGTCCGAGTTAGCAAGCAAGTTTGTATGAACAAACTGTGAGTACCTGAACTTGACCCCTTGAACCTCCTATGGACTATGTAAGATAAGTTCTCAGGAATTTAGTTCTAACCTCCATGTTTGTTGGATAAAGAGTGGATTACCAAATGGAGGAAGTACTTCCATTGAGAGGAACCTTACCCTTTTTGAAGGTTTTGACAAAGTAGTCCCCTTCATAGCTCATCTGCAGGAATGAGTTGTTTATAGTAGATATGGGGAAGGACACTCACCTTCTACATCATCTAGCCTCAGATGAGAGTTGATGGTGGCTGGAGTGATGAATATTGTCCTCCCCTGCACTGTGGCAGACAGTGCCTTCTCACGTCCAAGATGACCTCTTGGCAGGTCCTCTAAAACTCTAGGAGTTGATCTTTATATAATGGAGGGTCTTTAGTGAGAGCGGTGAGGTAGTTTGAGAGAGATAAGAAGCGGAAAACATATGAGAAACCTGGATCTTTCTCAGATGATAACAGAGCAACCTGATTGTGTTGCACGTGAGATGCATGGAAAAATCTTGTTGTTTTCGGGGATTAGGGTTGGCCATTTTGAGTAGCTTTGAAGTGAAGAAAGGTAAGAACAAAGTCAGTTTTGTGGGTGAATTTAGGGTTTGAACTTTTCCAGATGCAGAGGAAGGTGAAAGAGGGGGAACCGTTATACGAATATATATATATATATATGGTAAGGATTTGAGACAAAGTTGATGCAAAATGATAAACTTTGAAATCTGGATGTTGGCCCCACCTCTGAAAAAGTGCCCAAAAAGGTAGTTTTTTTGGAAGTCTAAAATCTTCCGAAGTTAATTTGTCTTCGAAAGGTTTGAGAAAACTTTCGAATCCAATTTGGCTTCAGAATATATTCCTTAGCTTTTTAAGAATTTGCTTTGGAAGAAAAATAGTTAGTATTTTTACTTTTTAGACAAATTTTGCTTCGGAAGATATAAAATACCAGAATTTTTTTTCAAAGAGAAGATAAAGCTTTCGAGACTTAATTACTTTCAAAAGAAAATAGTCCTTCAAGACATTTAAGTACTTAGTGACAAATGTAAGCTTCAAAAGATATATCAGAATTTCTTTCGAAGGTAAATTTCACAGAAGTAGTTATTTGTTTTGAAGACATAATTTTCTTTCGAAGACAACTTATCATCTTTCGAAAGAAAACATATCTAAAATTCTCAAAATTATAAGGGATTTCATTTTGAAAAGTTTCTTCCAAAGTAAACTAGGCTTATATAGGTGATGATATAGACAACTTAAGACGCACATATTTGAAAAATAATGTTGAATTTAGTAAGAAAATCTACTCAAAGTTAATCATCCCAATAGCTGATACAAGATACTTGAATCTCTGTTCATCAAAAGCTTTCGTGAACAAATTAACATGTTGTTTATTTGTGTTAACTTTGACTAGTTTTATCAATCCTTTCTAAAAATTATCTGTAATCAAATGATACCTGATGTTGATATGTTTTGTCTTTGAGTGCTGCACAGGATTCTCTGTAATAGAGATAGCACTATTGTTGCTATATGGATAGGAGTCTCCTTGAAGTTGAATCCAAAGCACTTGAGCACAACAGCTTGCAGCAGCATTGTATTCAGCTTCAGCAGTTCATGTAGACACACAGAATTGTTTCTTGTATTGCCATGAGACTGTCCTTCCACCTAGAATTGATATCCCCCAGATGTAGACTTTGCAGTCATGTTGCATCCACCATAGTCACCATCTGTATAGGCATAAAATTGAAGTCAGAATTCTTTGGATACCAAAGGCCCAGTTTGGAAGCACCTTTGAGATATCTGAGAATCCTTTTAACAACAACCAGGTGTGACATCTTGGGGTTGGCTTGATATCTTGCACAAATACATGTAGCAAACATGATATCAGGTCTGTTGGCTGTGAGGTATATAAAAGACCCAATCATAGCCCTGTGGAGATGTTCATCAACACACTCCCCCTCAAGATTAGGTCCTAGAGAGTGGTTTCTAGCTATAGGTGTCTTAGCAACACTACACTCAGTCAGATGAAATCTGTTAAGTATGTCTTGCACATACTTTGAATGGTTTATGAAGATTCCATTATCAACCTGCTTCACTTGAATTCCTAAAAAGAAATTGAGTTTCCCTATGGCACTCATTTCAAATCTATTCTTCGTTAACTTCTTAAAGTGTTTGCAGAGCTTCGGATTTGTTGACCCAAAAATGATGTCATCTACATAAACTTGAACTAGCATCAAGTCATTTCCTGTTCCTTTAATAAAGAGTGTTCCATCAATAGTACCCCTCTTGTATCCATGTTGACAGAGGTACTGTGATAGTGTCTCATACCACTTTCTTAGAGCCTGATGTAGCCTATAAAGAGCTTTGTCAAGCTTGTAGACATAATCAGGTTGATCTAGGTCTGTAAAGCCAGCTGATTGTTTGACATACACTTCCTCATCAATCACCCCATATAAGAAAGCACACTTGACATCAAGTTGTCAATCCTTGGATGTAGCAAAAGCAAGGAATATCCTAATAGCTTCAAGTCTTGCTATATGAGCAAAAACATCTGTGTAGTCAATCCCGTCTTCTTGTGTGTAGTCTTGTCTTATTATTGATGACAAGTCCTCTATTAGCTTTCTTATTCCTGAATACCCACTTGGTACCTATAGTAGTCTTCCCTTGAGGAAGAGGACATAGGTTCCAAACCTTTTGTCTCTTGAATTAAAGCAACTCCTCCTGCATTGCTTCAACCCAACTTCCATCCTTCTGAGCCTCATCAATCTTCTTAGGCTCAATCTGGGACAAGAAACAAGAGTGAAGACAAATAATTTTGTTATGGGTTTGTCCTCTTGTTCTCACCCCTATCTTAACATTTCCAATGATATTTGTGGTGGAATTTGACTTGTGGATTCTCAATTAATGAATCACAGTAAGTTGGTTAGACAGATATAAATTGGTGAAATTCAGATCTAGCGATTGAGTGTCATCCACAACATCAACACACTTATCAAGAGAAACTTGATCAAATGACTATGTCATGTCATTATTATTGTCTTCTATAGACTGGTTATCAGCATCAAGAAATTCTTGATCATTATCACCACCTTCATCTCTTCCTACATTGGAAATTCCTTCATTTGAGTTATATGCCTCTGTGCTGGAATTTATAGGCACCTCAGATGTATCAGTTGAAGAATTTGTCATGGTTGTACTGACAGGATTTCCATCTACAGGGCTAGTTACCACTGGAGCTGAAGTAGTTTGAACAGTTGGTCTTCTCAGCTCAAATCTTGGATCAGCTACCTATAGATCCTTAAACATCTTCACAAGATTTGTTAAAATAGTTGGTAACTAAATCAAGATCAAACAGCCAATCAGGATCAGAACCTTTCACACTAGGTGTGTGCTCATTGAAGGTCACATTGGCTGACTCCTCAACTACTCTAGTTCTGAGATTGTATACTCTATAAGCCTTAGCTTGGGAAGAGTATCCAATAAATTGTCCATTATCTGATTTCTCAGCAAATTTTCTATTTGATCCTTGGTATTCAAGATGGTGCAAGGACATTCAAATGATTTGAGGAAACCAATAAAAGGTCTTCTTTTGTTCCACGGTTCATAAGGAGTCTTACCATAAGTCTTGACTACTAAAACTCTATTCAGCACATAGCAAGCAGTGTTGACTGCCTCTGTCTAGAAGGTGATGGTCAGTTTAGAGTCAGATAACATGGTTCTTGCAGCTTCAATAAGTGTCCTGTTTCTCATTTCAGCAACACTGTTTTGCTGAGGAGTCCAGGGAGCACTGTATTGTCTTGTAATACCATTTTCATTACAAAATGCATCAAGGATTTGGTTCTTGAATTCAGTTCCTTGATCACATCTTATGATTTTGACCTTGTTATCACATTGATTCTCAATTTTCAAAATGAAGTTCTTCAAGATCTCAGGGGTCTCATCCTTATTTCTAAGGAAAAAGACCCAAGTGTATCTTGTGAAGTCATCTATGATCACAAATAGTATGAGGTCCTTCCTAGACTCATTACACTAGTGGGGCAAAAGAGATCCATATGTAATAATTTTAGGGGAGTAGTGATGTAGTTAAATTCCTTTGGCTTGTGAGACACTTTGTGTTGCTTCCCTTTTAGGCATGCAACACAATGGTCATCACTTGTAAACTCTTTCTTTAGCATTCTAGTTACCAAATCATTCTTAATTAATTTATTCATGTTCTTAAAGTTTACATGGCATATTCTTTTATGTTAGAGAAAAGACTCATCATTATTTGATTTAGATAGAATGCAAGAAACTTCTCCTGAAGGTGATGTTTTCTGCAAATCCATCTTGTACATGTTCCCTTTCCTGGGGGCTCTGAGCAGAATATGCTCTTGAGGAATGACCACCTTGGGCTTGAGAGCAATGCACTCATGCTCAGTAAAGAGCATGTTATGTCTCTGATCATAAAATTAGGATACACTCAAGAGATTGTACCCAAGCTCCTTAACAAAATTTACCTTATCAATGCTGAGCTTACCATTTGTGACCCTACCCCTTCCAGTGATGTAACCATCTAATTCTCCTCCAAAAGCAAATGGCCCTCCATCAATTTTCTCAAAGTTCTAAAGCAAAGAGTCATTGGCTGTCATATGCCTGGAACTGGCATTGTCAATGATCCATACATTACCTTTGGTCATTAGCTGTTCTTTCACATAAAGAGATGGTTAGTTACATTTGGAAACCCCAGCCTTATTGGTCTTGGGCTTGTCAAAGTAAACTGAAGATAATGCAACAGTAATTGATCCTATATACAAGCTCTGAGAATCATTTGCTATTGTTGATGAAGAACTTTCAACCATAAGGCCTTCCTTCATCTTCCACACCATCTTTGGAAGACTAGACTTGGCCTTCAATACTTCAAAAGTTTTAATGACTTTGGAAGATTTGGAGACTGGACCTTCGGAAGATTTTGCATCCACTGCAACAGACTTGAGTACTTCGGAAGCATTCCTTTCTTCCAAGACCAAATTTTCTTCCGAATGTAAGTTTTCACTTATCTTCTTCTTCACTTTGGAGCTTCCGAAAGGAATAAATTTTCCTTCCAAAGCAATCTTCTTCTTCTTCTTAGAAGTTTTCTTCTTGGTCATGTGGATAGTACTTTTGGGATTGTAGATACAATCCTTGGCAAAGTGAGAAATACTACCACACATGATGCATTCAGTTGGCATGGTTCTGAGAGTCTTCTTCTGAGTAGGAGGCTGAGCTTGATCACCTTCCACTTCCTTTTTCATCTTCTCAGATGATGTAGCAGGCTTCTTAGGGTGCGGCTTACTCTTAGAAGTGGATGGTTCAGGCTATACAGCAGTGGTGCACATTTGATCAGCCTTCTTCTCTTGACCTAAATGATTTGGACATGAACGAGGACTCCTGGTACTAGAGTCCATTATTGAGTCTTCAGTCTTTACCACTTCATATCCAGCATAAATGAAAACTTGCTTTTGCTTGGAGTTGAAAGTGGCCTTGATCGCTTGGGCTTTCTTTGATTTTCTTTTGGCTTCCCTTATCAAGTTCTTCCTTGTAGACTTGGTCATCCTTGGTTCCTTTTTCTATCCAGGAGAATAGTGACCCTTCTTAGGATAACCCTTGTCACTCACTTCAGGTTCATCATTCACTATCTCCTCTACATCTTCATCCTTCTCTTGGATATGATCAATAGGAGACAGCTCATCTTGACAAGTTCCACACCTTAAAGATCTTATGGATAATAGTATGTGTAGAGGAGCTATCTCACTTGACCCTAGTCCCTGCCTGTTTTGATAATAAATCTTTGCATGCAAGAATGAGGATATTTTCAAGAATAGATTTTTCTACCTTGGCTTTGTTGATCACAAGCTCATCCTGGCATTCAGTTAACTTGGTTATCAGATCTTTGATTTGAGTCCTATAGTTTTTATGCTCATGCTTAAGAGTAGAAATGGTTTTCTTTAAATCTTCAATTTTAAGTTTATAATCATTTTCTGCTCTTTTAAAATCAGCTTTTAAAATATTTAAGGTGTAACACCCCCTACCCGAGTAGGGTTGATGTGTCACACAAACGGTAATCAGAGTTTCATGAAATATAGAATTTAAGTACTAAAAAACATACAAATCCTTACATGGGTCCAAATAAATTAAATAAAGTCTTAAAATTAAAATACTATTAAGTCTTATTAATTCAAATGCTCTCATCCTAACTTCTTGAGTTAACTCTCTTCACTCGTTCCTTTGAGACCCTTGAGTGCCTGCAATAAATATAAGAGTAAACAACAAAAGAACACAAGGCTTAGCCAAAGAATGCTCAGTAACGGAAGTAAACAATAGCAATACAACGAGCAATAACGATAACAATAAGATGATCAAGTTGAAGATCAAATAATAATGATCATCTAAAAGTGAATACCCATATGAGCCGATGACAATAAACACTTAACAGTATGTACATTAGCTGTAGTTCTAATGCACCAATATGTGAGATAGGAATGTGGGCACCTACACCTAACCATCTCACCAATAAACAATAACAATGATGTCCTAGGATCAATCCATACACCTCCTTTAACACCAATCAATATGTGCAACAACTTAACACACAATAATAATATAAAGACGTTGTGGTCTATTCGCTTTGCCACGGATAAAGCACGTCACTTGTGCCATAATGATGCCCTATGTCCCCATAGGTAGATACGCTCGGGTATAGAGGTCAATGATACAATACAATCAAGTCAAAAGTATATAATAAGTTACACTAATCAATGTTACTTGCCATACCAATAATCAATAATTTAGGGAGAATGCGACAATGAATACAAAGCAAATAGATCCTATCACATGCAAACGATGTCAACTATGCGATTAAATACTTGTAACAACAATATAGATTTCAATAATTACATATCCAGTCACAAATTCAAAGATAGAGATCACGAATGGGAGGTATTCATGCTACGAGAGAGTAAGGTTCGGAATCCATACCTTACGGTTATTATGAAACTCAAGGATGCCTTCACTTATATCAAGAGCCTACACGTTAATTAGTTGTATTTTAAATCAAATTGTATTGAACTAGGTTAAGTTGTAAATTTGTTAAATTTTATAATTTTCATTAAGAGTATTTATATATTTTAAGATTAAGAAAATCTGATTATAATATGATTTTTAAAACAACACATTTATTTGTCTCCACATTTATCCATATGTGATACAAAAAATATACTAATAATAAAATCAACTTGGTGAGCTTCTCGAATAGGAGCTTTGTAGGACTCGTATACATTCTAGTATTAAATTCATATTTTAATGCTAGTGGTATAAGGAGGCCACTTCAATATTTTTAGATTTCTTTTTATTGGATTTTAATATTATACAATTGCACATTAAAACAGAAACATATGTGCATATGTGTGCATGGTACCACAAATACAACAATAATAAAATAATATCATGGCCACTATAATTTTTGAAATCGATCTCTTAGCTCCATCTCTTCGTATAAGTTGCATGAATTTCTTTTTATTTGCATTGTTGTTGTTTGATTTACTATAGCTAACTATCGCGAAACTTGAACAGAATACATTGGGTCAAATTCTTACCTTACGAATGAAGAACACGGCAACTACCGGAGGTACTCTAACGACAATTGGTTGTGGCAGTTCCTACAACAGCGGTGCGTGGGGAGATCCGATCAAGGGAAGATTCAATGGCTGCAAGCCGAGGATGAGATTTGTTTTATTATTAAGTGACGAAGCAACGGAGAAGAACATTAGACGGAACCGAGAAGCTCAACGTTACCTTTGAGTCGAAGCGGTTAATCGATTGGTAGGATGCAATATGTGATTTAACATCAGAGAGCCACCCAAATCAAACTTATTGTGTAGGATTTGCAAGAACTCGGAAATCAATGGGTCGTCAACCGGTGTCGCTGCGAAGATATACGGTGAGTTCGACAATCAACAATGGTGTTGAACAGAATACGGAAAGGGAAATTTAATATAAGTAGAGGCAGGTTGGGGCTAGGATTTGTCAAGTTCCATTGGGATTTTATTATCACTTTATAATCGAAGTTCAAGTACATCAGTGAATTTATCCCTTAATTTCGGAAGTTTGTTGATGTGATAATAATAGGAAATTTGAATTGTTGTTGGCTTGAAAACTTTCGAGAAGATGACCAAGGATGTGGTGTCATCACTTCAATGAGATAATTACCAAGTATTATTATTATTATATTATTATTATTATTATTATTATTATTATTATTATTATTATTATTATTATTATTATTATTATTATTATTATTATTATTATTATTGTTATTATTATTATTATTATTATTATTATTATTATTATCATCATCATCATCATACAAAATACAAAGTATTTCATAAGTACTCAAGATCGGATCTCACTTCCATGTTGTAGGACCTATACATATTAACTTTAGCAATGCATTCAGGAGTACAAAGATGTTCTAATATCTTGGCTTTTTCATAATCAACCATCAGTGCTTGGTTTGGAGAAGCATCTTCTACCTGAAAGCTCCAGTCAAATCCTTCTTCTTAAATAGCAACAACAATATGTTGTTTTGGTTGGCTTGGCTTCTCAGTTCTTGGAGCTGCATCAATGTAGTTTGGTCTGGGTTGTGCTTGGCCACCATTTATCCTTGGTGCCTTGCACTCTCTAATAAGATATCATATTTGGTTACAGTTGTAACACTTCACCTTTGCTTTTATCCAGGCCAAACTGGCCACATTGCTTGGAAACTTACTTCATGTTCTCATGGAGAACTTCTTGCCTCTATGAGTTAGAAAAGTCATCTGCTAGACTATCTCCATGTACTCTAGGTCATCTAGATGGATACAATCCAAGTCTTCAAGAGTAAAGAAAAAGTTTCCACAACTTTCATCAACAAACACAAAGGCTTGAGCAGAGCTTGACTCTTGGAATGGGCTTCCTTGAATGTAGCTCTCCCTTGTTGTCTTAGGGAAGGTGATGAAAGGACCCTTTTATGAGTTGTCAGGGTAGCAGATAAGATGATGTTGTGATTCTCTGCTATCCCTTTCAACCATATGAAGGGCTAAACTCTGCTGATTGATGGAAGAGCTGCTTGATGGATTTTGCATGTTCATCTCCATCTGGTAGCCACTAAGGATACCATACAGCTCTGTGAGAGTAAGAGTAGAGAGGTTTTTAGTTCTCTTAATAGCCACATAGTAGTAAGTCCATTATCTGGGAAGAGAGAACATGAACTTCCTCACAATGTCCCTATTCTCAAGTTTTACTCCAGCATCCATTAGAGTATCTATAATCTTAACATACCTGAAGTATTGTTGAGTCATGGTTTCACCTATCTTGTAGGTGAAGTTCTCAAAATGTTGCTTTATGAGGTCTTTCTTGTTCTCTTTGGCTTCCTCAGACCCCTCATACATAAGCTTAAGTGCATCCCAAAGCTGCTTAGCAGTATTGCACTTCTTGAAGACTCTATAGATTGAGTTTGGAAGGGAAGTTTGGAGAGCAGTCATAGCTTTCTGATCTACATCAATTTTCATCCAGTCTTCCTCAGAGTCGTTAGCCATTTATTTTGGAATAATCCCACCTCCAGCAATGGCTGAAGAGGTGCTTGGATGTGAAGTCCTTCAATAACAGATCTCCACATCCTGCTGTCTTGAGTCTTGATGAACCCTTCCATACGTTGGCACCAAGTATCAAAGTCATCAGGAGTGATCAGTAGAGACTTTGTCATGGTACCGGTTTCCATATCAGCCTTAGCAGTAGTTGTCATTTAAGCTGGTAAGTGTTTTGTGAAACTGAAGAGATGTAAGATGGTGAGATCTTACAATCAAGAGCCTGAAATGCTCTGATACCAATTGCAGGACCGGTGAAGGGAGGTCAATACAACAGTTTCATAATATTTGGAGAGTGTTAGAATAGTTAGCAGATCAAATAGGGAACTGGCTTATGATGAAACAAAGAACATAAGTAAAGAACAAGCACAAGCACAAGAACAAGATATTATGGTTTTCAAGAATATTTTACAAAGATTATCTTCTAAAGTTACAAGTACTAGATACTTTATATTACATCCTACAGCCAGTCATACTTTGAAGGCCAGCTGGAAATACTAATCTAGACAACAAGATCAATGTAGAGTCATTAAGAAAGATTGCCTTTTGACTAGTGACCATGACATCATAGCTCACATCCTAATATATTACAAAAAGGATAAAAGTACAAGAGTAGAAAGTTACAAACAAAATACCTTAATCTACAGTTTGACAAAAGTAAAGACTTTTCTCCAACTCATATAAGTTGGTGAGTTTTCTGAGATGGCAGCGGAAAGTTGTTCAGATTTTGTCAAAAGGTGATTTAGAAAAAGCATGTCTTCTCTGTCTTCAGAAGAAATCAGTCTTTGGCTTTGGAAGACTTTGTCTTTGATGCTTTGGAAGACTTCATCTTTGGCTTCGGAAGATTTGGTCTTTTGGCTTCAGGAGATTTGATACTTAGTATAATTCACTGAGCAATATCAAATATTCCAAAGTAACTTTCTTGTACTTCACATGTGCATGTTGAGAGCTCTTTGGTTGTATCAGCCTCTAAGTGTGATCCTTACAATATGATATCTGCAAAGTAATCCGGTTGCTTCTGCGAAAATTACTTGGCATGCATCCATTAGAGCCAACTCTCTATCTGTGACTATGACACGTGGTAACATATAGTCACCCAGTGTCTTTCTCAGACAATTTAAAGCCCACTTGAAGTTCTCTTTTTTTCTCATTTCATATGAAAGTGAAAGCAATACAAAATGTCTTGTTTGTTGAAGTTAAGCCAACAATTTGAAGAAAAGGAGGCGATGCCTATTCGTCTTGTATGTACAATCTAAAATAATCACATGCGGGAACGCATGCCATATTTTTAATGAAGTAGGATTGACAAAAATAAATCATTTAATTGATTTGACTCGTCATCTGTAGTAAAATCATAGATGTATCCACCTATCTGCAAAGATTGGAGAAGTGCTTGCATTGGGGTGCTTCCAACTTTATCCAACTTTCGTATCCTTGTCCGTGCATCATACATGGTTTCAATTGTGGATACATTTTTATCATTATTTTCTTTTAAAGCCGTAAAAATATCATGTGGCTGCATATTCTTTCTTGTAAGATCTTCCACCTATGCGTACTCCTCTTTAGACAATATTTTTGCATAAGCATGACCCTCCAAAAGATTTAGAAGGTTCATGGTTATTTTTGTTACACATAACATGTATTTTCTAACCTCCATCTTCTTCATGATATTTTGAAATAAGTTGAAATGGACGTCTTGTCTTCTTTTTGCCTGAATGCGTGGTTGAATCTGATGTTGACTTGTACACACCACCACGATCGCAATAAGGAATGCCTTGTTGACAAAGCCGTATACGGTCTTCTTTGTTGTGTGACAATAACGTATCCAAGGGTGTGTACAGTGTTTTGCATCCAATCCATC
The DNA here is from genome assembly GCA_025506505.1 of Flaveria sonorensis. Lineage (NCBI taxonomy): Eukaryota > Viridiplantae > Streptophyta > Magnoliopsida > Asterales > Asteraceae > Flaveria > Flaveria sonorensis. The sequence continues at coordinate 1,760,963 of CM046439.1, read as the reverse complement.
AACTCCTCTCTTGTTTGGTACACCTAATCGTTATGAAACTTGGACATTATAGAGTTGAGTTATGAAGGAATTGTGAATGAATTGTGAATAAATATGAATAATTGTGAATTGTGAATTTATAGACATATAGGCAATCACTTTATATAAAATCAGCCAGCGAATTATGAATTGTGAAAATTGTCATTCTTTCTGATCTGCAATTATTTTCATCCTCCATCTAAAAGCTTTTGAAGCCATTTATATTCATCTATCCTCGACAAAACAGAAGCCAAGGGTGATTCTAAACACGAACCGACGCTGTATCTTGACGTGAGCTTGAAGCCATTACCTGAAATAGTTACAATTAGTAACAAAAGAAAATATATTTACATAAAATTTATACTAATAATAACAATTTAACCTTTGTTAATACTAAGAACTTTAAAAAATTTTACAAGAAGAATAAGGGGACGAAGTGTTGATGAAATCTAATGAATAGAAGGTTGATTGTTTGATATGAAGATTAATTGGTTGGTGAACTGTGGTGAATGGGGTGGTAAAATTGGGTATTATAAGAGGATGGTGGGTGGGTGGTAAGTTAATGTGGTGGTGGGTGGATATGTTATTAATGGAAAGAAGAAAAAAGATAATGACCGTTTGTATAGCTGTAAACGACCGTTTGTAATTACGTAAACGACCATTTGTAATTAAGAAAACTATCGTTTATTGAGAATAACCTGTAAAAGAAAACTATCATTTCTTGTATTTAAACAACAACGACAAATATTAAAAAAAACTATGAACATGTCTAAATCCTATTTTGCATTGTGTATATGTTTGGCTAATTTTATGTTTAGCTTAGGTCCAAAGGGTTCTTAACATGTGTTTTTTACGTGTGACTTTCATATGAACTTTTGTTGATTTATTAAATCTAACTTTTTTTGGCTTTTGATGAGTGTGTGCCTGATTATTGATAATTTTAATATTTGATTGTATGAGTTTATCATTCATGACATGTAGAACTACTCTCGTGTTTTAATTTGCTTATTATTAGGTTGCTAGATTTTGGTTTATCATAACCCACACTTATCCCTAATCTTTCAACGCCAAAACACCCTTAAAGATAACAAAAACCCGTGCTCAAAACAACTTTTATGGTGCCCTTGGTGCTATTGTTTTGTGGGAAGAAAAAGAGAAGGAAAGCTTTGCAATTCCAAGCCTTTACACTATCACACATTTTGTTCTTGCCTCTACCATCTTGTATAATGCTAAAGCTGGTTTATTTGAGTCTTTACAAGCAATAAAGATGTCCAAACAAGATATACACCCGCAACAAAAACATGCATCGTAAAAACAAAGGATGAATTAGTGTTATGAGACAAACATTAGCCAAAGAGGTTAGAGATCATTTCTTGGTCAAAACTTAACCAAATGATATGATTTTTGAGTCTAACATTAAGTATAAATAAATAGCCTTCAAATCGTTTTGATCTTTTAAAAGAGTCATACAAAACAAAGTATGAACATTGTTTTTCAAACAGAATAGTTAGCCCAAATTCGGGAGGTCATAACTCCCTCAATATTTAACCATGTATGTGATTTTTGTGTCAAACGTTTACATTTTATGTTAGTTGTCAAAGCCATATAAGCAAGCCCTCTAACGTTAAGTATTCATTCCTCAAACGACTAAAATACGATGGACAATCCAAAAGGTTGTTGCACTAGCATTGCTACTTAACATATTATTTTAAAAAAACCTTTAGAGTGGCTATAAAATCATAACTTTTACATTTTTATCAACTTAAAAATCATAACTAGATGTGATAAAACTTTTATAATTTAATTATCTCGTTTGTTTGTCTCAAAGTCTATCACACATGGATGACGAAATATGGGTTTTGATAGTTAACCACCTAAGAAATGTAACAATTGAATAAGTCCTACATCGTTCAAGGATTTTGTAAGGATCACACTTAGAGGCTGATGCAACCAAAGACCTCTTAGCATGAATATGTAAAGTACAAGGAAGTTACTTCGGAAGATTTGATATAACTCAGTGAATTATACAAGTATCAAATCTTCTGAAGCCAAAAGACCAAATTTTCCAAAGCCAAAGATGAAGTCTTCCGAAGCTTCAAAGACAAAGTCTTCTGAAGCCAAAGACTAATTTCTTCCGAAGACAGAGAAGACATGCTTTTTCTGAATCATCTTTTGACAAAAGCTGAACAACTTTATGCTACCACTTTTGAAGACTCACTAACTTATATGAGTTGGTGAAAAGTCCTTAGTTTTGTCAAACTATAGATTAAGGTCTTTTGTCTATAACTTTCTACTCTTGTACTTTTATCCTTTTTGTAATATATTAGGATGTGAGCTATGGCATATCATAGTTGCTAATCAAAAGGCAATCTGCCTTTTGACTCTACATTGATCTTGTTGTCTAGATTAGTGTTTCCAACTAGCCTTCAAAGTATGGCCGACTGTAGGATGTAGTATAAAGTATCTCAAGTACTTGTAACTTTAGAGAATAAGTTTTGAAACACTTTGAAATAACTTGAGATCAATATACAACACTCTTGAAAACCATATTATCTTGTTCTTGTGCTTGTTCTTTACTTGTGTTCTTTGTTTCACCATAAACCGGTTCCCTATTTGATATGTTAAGCGTTCTAACACTCTCCTAACATTGTAAAACTGTTGCATTGACCTCCTTTTACCGGTCCTACAATTGGTATCAGAGCTTCTCAGGCACTTGATTTTAAGATCTCACTATCTTAGACCTCTTTAGTTTCACAAAACACTTACCAGCTCAAATGGCAGCTATCTCAAAAGCTGATATGGAAACCGGTACCATGACAAAGTCTCCATTAATCACTCCTAATGACTTTGATACTTGGTGCCAATGTATGGAAGGGTTCATCAAGTCTCAAGACAGCAGGATGTAGAGACCTGTTGTTGAAGGACCTCATATCCCAAGCACCTCTTCAACCACTACTGGGGGTGGGTTGATTCCAAAAGAAATGGTTGACTACTCTTATGAAGACTGGAAGAAAATTGATGTAGATCAGAAAGTCATGACCGCTCTCCAAACTACTCTTCCAAACTCTATCTATAGAGGCTTCAAGAAGTGCAAAACTGCTAAGCAGCTCTGGGATGCACTTAAGCTTGTATATGAGGGGTCTAAGGAAGCTAAGGAAAATAAGAAATACCTTATGAAGCAGTAGTTTAAGAACTTCACCTACAAGACAGGTGAAACCATGACTTAACAATACTTTAGGTATGTTGAGATTGTGGATACTCTAATGGATATTGGAGTAAAACTTGAGAATAGGGACATTATGAGGAAGTTCATGTTCTCTCTTCCTAGATAATGGACTCACTACTGTGTGGCCATTAAGATAATTGAAAACCTCTTTACTCTTACTCTCACAAAGCTGTATGGTATCCTCAGTGGCTACCAGATGGAGATGAACAGGCAAAATCCAACAATCAGCATAGTACCACCCTTTATGTGGTTGAAAGGGATAGCAGAGAACCACGACACCATCTTACCCTTTATGTGGTTGAAAGGCAAAATCCAACAATCAGCATAGTACCACTCTTGAAGACTTGGTTTGCATCCATCCAGATGACTTGAAGTACATGGAGATAGTCTAGCAGATGACTCTTCTTACTCATAGAGCCAAGAAGTTCTACAAGAGAACAGGAAGGAAGTTTCCAAGCAATGTGGCCAGCGGAAAGTTTATCCTGGATAAAAGCAAGGTGAAGTGTTACAACTGTAACCACATGGGATACTTTGCTAGGGAGTGCAAAGCACCAAGGAAAAATGGTGGCCAAGCACATTCCAGACCAAACTACACTGATCCAGCTCCTAGAACTGAGAAACCAAGCCAACCAAAACAACATGCTGCTGTTGTTGTTGAAGAAGGAGGCTTTGACTGGAGCTTTCAGGTAGAAGATGCTTATCCCAACCAAGCACTAATGGCTGATCATAAAGAAGCCAAGGTATTCAAACATCTTTGTACTCCTGAATGCTTTGCTAAAGTTAATATGTACAGGTCCTACAACTTGGAAGTGAGATTTGATCTTGAGTCCTTAAACATTTTAAAAGCTGATTTTAAAAGAGTAGAAAATGATTATAAACTTAAAATTGAAGATTTAGAGAAAACCATTTCTACTGTTAAGCATGAGCATACAAACTACAACACTCAGATCAAAGATCTCATAACCAAGTTAACTGAATGCCAGGTTGAGCTTGTGATCAGCAAAGCCAAGGCAGAAAAATGTATGCTTGACGAGGAAACCTTCAAGAACATAATATCCTCATCCTTGCATGCTATGATTTGTTATCAGAACAGGCAAGGACTTAGGTCAAGTGAGATAGCTCCTCCACACACATTATTATCTGTAATATCTCCAAGGTGTGGAACTTGTCAACATGAGCTGCCTCCTATTAATCATGTCTAAGAGAAGGATGAAGATGTAGAGTAGATAGTGAAGGATGAACCTGAAGTGTGTGACAAGGGTCATTCTAAGAAGGGTCACTATTTTTTTGGAGAGAAGAAGGAACCAGGGATGACCAAGTCTGCAAGGAAGAACTTGAGAAGGGCAGCCAAAAGAAAATTAAAGAAAGCCTAAGAAATCAAGGCCACTTTTAACTCCAAGCTAAATCAATTTTTTTATTTCTGCTGGATTTGAAGTGATGAAGACTAAAGACTCAACCATGGACTCTAGTACTAGGAGTCCTAGTTCATGTCCAAATCATCCAGGTCAAGAGAAGAAGGCTTATCAAATGTGAACCACTAATGCATAGCCTGAATCATCCAGTTCTAAGAGCAAGCCTCATGCTAAGAAGCATGCTGGATCATCTGAGAAGATGAAGAAGGAAGTAGAGAGTGATCAGGCTCAGCCTCCCTCTCAAAAGAAAATTCTTAGAAGTATGCCAATTGAATGCATCATGTGTGATAGTACTTCTTACTTTTCCAAGGATTGCATCTACAAACCCAAAAGTACTATCCATATGAATAAGAAGAAAAATTCTGAGAAGCTAGAAAGGAAAATCTCTTCCTTTCGGAAGCTCCAAAGTGAAGAAGAAGATAAGTGAAAACTTACCTTCAGAAGAAATTTTGGTCTCGGAAGAAAGGAATGCTTCGGAAGTACTGAAGTCTGCTGCAGTGGATGCAAAGAAAGAGTTTACAAGTGATGATCATTGTGTTGCATGCCTGAAAGGGAAGCAACACAAGGTATCTCACAAGCCAAATGAAATGAACTCCATCACTACACCACAGGCTTGAGAACAATACACTCATGCTTAGTAAAGAGCATGTTATGTATCTGGTCATAAAATTAAGATACATTTAATAGATAGTACTCAAGCTCCTTAACAAAGTTTACCTTCTTAATGCTAAACTTACCATTTGTGACCCTACCCCTCTAGTGATGTAACCTCCTGATTCACCTTTAAAAGCAACTGGCTCTCCATCAAATTTCTCAAAGTTTTGAAGCAAAGAGCCATTGCCAGTCATGTGCCTGGAACAACCATTCTTCTCCAAAATAAGCCTTATTTAACTCCAATCCCTACAAATCAAAACACAAACAAAGTGAACTTTTTTCACACTTATCATGATGTAAAATCATACATTTAGATCAATTAAACACTAGATTATTACCACGCAATCAAGCTGCCCTCCATAGATCCCATTCAAGAAGAGGATGAAGATGAAGAGGAGATAGTGAAGGATGAACCTGAGGAGAGTGACAAGGGTTATCCTGAGAAGGGACACTATTCTCCTAGAGAGAAGACTGAATCTAGGATGACCAAGTCTGCAAGGAAGAACTTGATCAGGGCAACCAAGAGAAAGTCCAAGAAAGCCCAAGAGATCAAGGCCACCTTCAACTCCAAGCAAAAGCAAATTTTCATCTCTGCTGCATTTGAAGTGGTAAAAACTAAGGACACAACCATGGACTCTAGTACCAGGAGTTCTAGTTTATGTCCAAGTCATCCTAATTCAAAGAAGAAGGCTGATAAAATATGCACCACTGCTGCATAGCTTGAACCATCTAGTTCTAAGAGCAAGCCACATCCCAAGAAGCCTGTTGCATCATCTGAGAAGATAAAGAAAGAAGTAGAGAGTGATCAGGCTCAGCCTCCCTCTTAAAAGAAGATTCTGAGAAGTATGCCAACTGAATACATCAGGTGTGGTAGTGCTATCCACATGAACAAGAAGAAAACTTTTGAGAAGAAGAAGAAAATAGCTTCGGAAGGAAAATCTCTTCCTTTCGGAAGCTCCAAAGTGAAGAAGAAGATAAGTGAAAACTTAACTTCGGAAGAAATTTTGGTCTCAAAAGAAAGGAATGTTTCCGAAGTACTGAAGTCTGCTGCAGTGAATGCAAAAGCTTCCGAAGGTCTAGTCTCCAAAACTTCCAAAGTCATCATAACTTCCAAAGTATTGAAGCCCAAGTCTAGTCTTCCAAGGATGGTGTGGAAGATGTATGAAGGCCATATGACTGGAAGTTCTTCATCAACAACAGCAAATGATCCACAGAGTTACATATAGGATCAATTACTGTTGCATTATCTTCAGTTCACTTTGACAAGCCCAAGACCAATGAGGCTTGAGTTTCCAAATGTAACTAACCATCTCTTTATATGCAGGAACAGCTAAGGACCAAAGGAAATGTATGGATCATTGACAGTGGATGTTTCAGGCACATGACAAGTAATGGCTCTTTACTTCAGATCTTTGAGAAAATTGATAGAGGGCTAGTTGCTTTTGGAGGAGAATTAGGTGGTTACATAACTAGAAGGGGCAGGGTCATAAATGGTAAGCTCAACATTGAGAAGGTAAATTTTGTTAAAAATCTTGGGTATAATCTCTTGAGTGTATCCTAATTTTGTGATCAGACACATAACATGCTCTTTACTAAGCATGAGTGCATTGTTCTCAAGCCCGGGGTGGTCATTGCTCAAGAGCATATCCTGCTCACTGATGTAAGGGGTTTAGAATGATGTTTATCATGGTTAAATGGTTAACTTTAAGGTATCTAATGTGCTTAAATATAAGAGATCGTGTTGAATAAGTTAACTACGATGATTTGATGTTTTGTAGGTTAAACGCAATCATTTGATGTGTTTTGAAGAATTCACATGGATGATAAATAAAGATCATGATAGATGAGATGATAGATAATTCAATTACAAGAACATGCAGGAAACGGGGAGGAAAACGGAGTCCGAACGAAGAAGTTATGAAGAAAACAAGAATCAGAAAAAGGCCCCAGCGTAACTTACGGTGGAATCAGGTCCTATGGTATAGGCTTCCAGCGTAAGTTACGGTGGAAACATGACCTACGGTTCATCAGTCAAAAATTGAGCAGAAAGCCTCTAGTGTATCTTACGGTGTTCAAGTGACCTACGGTACGTGATGCGCTGAAATCACTTATAAGACGGAAAAATTAGGTTTTTAGGGTCATCAATCATTCCAAGCTGTCCCCAAGCCCTAGGAACGAACCCAAGTGATCCAAAAGGCTCCCGGGGGCGTTTTCAAGGATCAAGATCTTATTTTTTTCATTCGGTTTGAATCTTTAACGTTAGATACAATGTTTACATTAGAATTTGATTTGTTTTTCGTTTTCATGTCTGGCTAATCTACTCGTGATCTTCTCCGGGTGTTAGGGTTTATACTATGACTTGTTCTTGATGGTTATGGTTGAGTTAATGTTTGAACACGGTAGTTTAAGTCGAGTAACATTATTTATTGTTTAGAGATTCTAAAATACGTGTGTTGCTTTCAATTCAATTGTTCCTGTTTGATTGTTTTAGATTTCTTTTCATCTGGAAACATTAATTTTGGATGGGGTTGGGTAATACAAACGTAGGATATGATTCGAGTAGTTCATTAATAACATTCTCATTCAATCTATTGTCTTTAATCAAATCAACCCGGTTATGTCTATGTGACCACTTTTAACTATCAAAGCAAGTCTAAGTTGTAAACCTTAACCCGGAGAGGATTACTCTTTCCCATCATTATTTACAATCAATTTTAATTTTCAACTTCAAGTATTTTTTTTAATTTAGTAATTTACAAGTATTTTCAATAAAGCTTTCAACTTTATGAATTAAACCACACTTTCCACATATTCCCTGTGGATCGACCCGACTTACCCTAGCTATCTTAGGTGAGTTTGGACCATTATAAATTATTTTTTATTAGGCTTGACAACCCGCATCAAAATGGCGTCGTTGCCGGGGAATTAGTGCGCAAAGTGTTCCGTTTGATTTTTAGTTTGTTTTGCTTATTTTATTTATTCTCTTTTCTTTGTTACGCCAGGTGTGCTTATGTGTGCAGGTGACAGCTCCGTGCATGCATACCCGGTACGCAAGGAACAAGTCTCCGTTAATGTTTGATCCTGAAATTGAGAAGACCGCTCAAAGAAATTGAGCACAATCCCTAACAAAAACTCAATCAACAAGTGTAGTCAAAGAGTGTAAGATGGAGAATCCAAACCCACCACCACCAATTAACCAAAATCCACCTAATCACCAACCACCAAATCCACCATAAATTCAACCTCCACCAAACCAACCTAATGACCCGTTAGCATACCCAAATTTACAACCACAAAACAACCCATAAAGACAAAATCCACTTGCTTAAAACCAGCTACCTCAGAGACAAAATCCCTGTCCTCAAACAAGACAGAACCCCTACCAACAAGAACCTCCTAGATAGAATCTAAGATAGCAAAGGGGGTTTAACAGGTTCGAAGATGAAGAAGAGAGATTTAAGAGGTTGAGTATCCATACTTGGGATGATGATGTGGATGGACAGGATGACGGGTATGAAAATGAATATGATGATGGGGAGATTTACTGCAATGAACCCAATAACAACCAAGGCCGATGCAGACAGAATGAACCACCAAGGCAGTAAAGGCAGAATCAAGGCCGAGGTCAAGGTAGAAGGCAAGAATTTCCTCTAATGAATCGAAATCCCAGGCTTCAACCTTACCAAGCTATCATTCAAGGGGTTGACAGCCATTTTCGTCCCTGTGGATCAATTTAATTTTCAACTTCAAGTATTTTTTGCAATTGAGTAATTTACAAGTATTTTCAATAAAGCTTTCAACTTTATGAATTAAACCACACTTTCCACATATTCCCTGTGGATCGACCCGACTTACCCTAGATATCTTAGGTGAGTTTGGACCATTATAAATTGTTTTTTACTAGGCTTGACAACCCGCATCACTTATAGCCCCCAGGAAAGGTAACATGTACAAGATAGATTTGCAGAAAAATATCCCCATCGGGAGAGGTTTTTTGCTTTCTATCTAAAGCAAATAGTGATGAGTCTTTCTTCTGGCATAAAAGAATGTTCCATGTAAACTTTAAAAACATAAATAAATTAATTAAGAATGATTTGGTAACTAGAATGCCAAAGAAAAAGTTACAAGTGATGACCATTTTGTAGCATGCCTGAAAGGGAAACAACACAAGGTGTCTCACAAGCCAAAAGAAATGAACTCCATCACTACTCCCCTATACTTACTACATATGAATCTTTTTAGCCCCATTAGTGTAATGAGTCTAGGAAGGACCTCATATTGTTTGGTGATCACAGATGACTTCACAAGATACACTTAGGTCTTCTTCCTTACAACTAAGGAGGAGACCCCTGAGATCTTGAAGAGTTTCATTCTGAAAATTAAGAATCAATGTAATCACAAGGTCAAAATCATAAGATGTGATCAAGGAACATAATTTAAGAACCAAATCCTTGATGCATTTTGTAATGAAAAGGGTATTACATGATAATACAGTGCTCCCTGGACTCCTCAGCAAAACAGTGTTGCTAAGAGGAGAAACATAACACTTATTAAAGCTGCAAGAACCATGTTATCTAACTCTAAACTATCTATCACCTTCTGGGCAGAGGCAGTCAACACTACCTGCTATGTGTAGAACAAAGTTTTAGTCAAGACTCATGATAAGACTCCTTATGAACTGGGCATAAAAGGAGACCTTTCATTGGTTTCCTTAGATCATTTGGATATCCTTGCACCATCTTGAATACCAAGGATCAGATAGCTAAATTTGCGGAGAAATCAGATAATGGATATTATATTGGATACTCTTCCCAAGCTAAGACTTATAGAGATATTAGAACTAGAGTAGTTGAAGAGTCAGCCAATATGACCTTCAATGAGCACACACCCAGTATGAAAGGTCCTGGTCCTGATTGGTTGTTTGATCTTAACTTAGTTACCAACTGTTTTAACAAATCTTATGAAGATGTTTCAGGATCTACAGGTAGCTTATCAACAGGGGATTCTGATCCAAGATTTGATCTGAGAAGACCAAGTGTTCAAACTACTTCAGCTGCAGTGGTAACTAGCCCTGCAGTTGGAAATCCTGTTAGCAAAACCATGACAAATTCTTCAGCTGATACATCTGAGGTGCCTATAACTTCCAGCACAGAGGCACATAACTCAAATGAAGGAATTTCCAATGTCAGAGGAGATGGAGGTGATAGTGATTAAGAATTTCATGATGCTGATAACCACTCCATAAAAGACAACGTTAATGATATGACACACTCATTGGATCAAGTTTCTCTTGATAAGTGTGTTGATGTGGTAGGTGATACTCAATCACCAGATCTGAATTTCACCAATTTAGATCTGTCCAACCAACTTGCTATGATTCCTTAACTGAGAATCTACAAGTCACATCCCACCAAAAATCATTGGACATGTTGTGACAGGGGTGAGAACAAGAGGACAAACCCATGACAAAAATGTTTGTCTTCTGTGACATCTGTCACCAAAATAGGTATGTTGACTTTGGCATTAGTTTGAATTTTGACTTTTGACCTTGACTTTCGTCTTTATTTGGGCTTGGTCTTGATTTATGGTTCTTTTCTTGTTGGGCACAAATTTTGGTCTAATGGGCCTACGTTTTTATGATGGGCCTGGAGCCTATATCAGTATGTGACTAGTGTGCTTGTCATCGTATGAGGTTCTATGTATTGAGCCCAATCAAGGGTTTTCTAAAATGTAAAACACAAAACTTCACCATAACCCAATTAACCTTACATCCTTGGGCTTTGCCTAAAGCATGTTAAAACAACTTAAATTGGTTCTAAAAATATAATTTATCCAAATCCTAGGGCATGTAATAGTTCGTTGGAACCGTTATTGCGCGCGGAATTTGAAAACGTAAAAATTAAATGACGTGCGGTTCGAGACATGATGGGTTACACGAGACGGGCCAAGAGCCCGAAGGCCCTTCTTTCCTCCTTGTTGCGGCCGCAAGAGGATTAAGGGGGTATTCCCCCTTTCCTTGGCCTCATTCTTTCAATTGTAGAATTTCCTTGGAAACCCTAGCCACCTCCTTCTCTAAATTCTCTCTTCTTCCCCTCTTGGCCATCGAAAAACACTGAAATCCTTTGTGCATCCATCAATTTTGACAATCAAATCATCCAAGAGCTTTAAACCAAGCAAGATACATTCGTCTTCAAAGCTACGGTAAGCAAAATTCGTTTTTGATGAAGTCTAATGCTAGTTTCACTCTAAAATCGATGATACTCATAATCTATATTCAAAATCTTCATCTAATGATCTCTCATTCTTGGTTTTTGGAGCTAGATCATAAAGATCTAAGCGTTACGATTGTCGGGTTCGTCACTTGGTAAAAACCCTAATTCTTGGTCTTGTATGGTAATCGAATCTAAAAGATTGGGATGTAATCTTGGATGACCTGCCCTTAATCGAAATTTTGGACCCATAAAACGTTTTGAAATAATTAAAATTGTTTCTTGAAAGAATTGATGTGTTGAACAAAACGAAACAATGAAACTATCACTTAAAGTTGCAAACCGGGAGACGAAGAAACTAACAACTGTTTGGGACTGGAAAATTTTATAAACTAAGTAGTTAATTAAAGTTCTTGACACTTGAAACTGGAATGAAAGCATTTTTACATATTTGGGTTGTTAACGGGCGCATATTGGGACTTGAGACGCAAAGGAACGCAACTAACAATCTGGGCAGCTTGCTGTCAGAAAAATGGGTCATCTTGTTTGTGTGATAACTTGGTCGAAATGCGCCCAATTGGGGCAAAATCTTGGTCTAAATTTAATCCCCATGAGTCCTCTAACTAACCCAAGTGTTCTCGTGTCGTTTCGACATCGTTTTGTCCTCCAAACGTAACAAACAAAACAGAAGATCAAAACTGACGAATCTGGGCAGCAGATTAGTCTGTATTCCTCGTGTCATAACTTCCTCATATTTTGTCAAACAAACATGATTCTTTTTCAGGAGTTTAATTTAAAGTCTCTTCTTTCAAACGACACTTTTTACGCAATGGTTCGTTATCGTTTCGATCTCCAAACAGCCTATACAAGACTGATGCGCAATCAGATATGTATGCTGAATTATCTTGTTAAAACTTAAAAGTAAGGATTGGAATTAAATAACCTAAATTAAGACAAGTTTTGCATATAATATTGATTAAAGCTCTTTACAAAAGAATTAATTTAATAAGTGGGACGATGTAAAACCTTGATTAGCGTTAAGGGCTGGACTAAAAGGATTACACCCATATTAGCCATCAATATTTGGTGATATATTAATCCTTTTGTGTATTATATATTTTTAGTGCTTACTCTGCGTGTTGTGAGATTTGAACTGTGACATTTTAAGGTGAGTTTCACGGCCCCTTTTTAATGTATTTTACTTGGGGGAAAAGCATGCTCATGGTTTTGGACTATGTCGTGTTTTAAGAATTATTTTGGGACATTGTATGTGGTTGGGTCATGGTTTGAGTCTAGGTATTCAGTCATGAGTGTGTACTGTGCTTGTGCTTGTGCTTGTTCTTGGACTTGTTGACTTGGATGACATGGAGAAGTATTGTTAGTACTAACGGGCTGACACCCCCACCCATGTTGTCGGTATACTAGTCGAGACTGACTTGGCCGGGGCTTGCCCTTGGGTGAATATAATCCGGATGTGTGAACTTGGAATGGTCTTGGACTTGGGTTGTGCTAGAACTTATGTTGATATCTTGACTGCTATGTATCTCTTTCACATACAATTTTCTATACATATTATGCAAGGCAAAATATGGTTTTTTAAACCTGTGAACTCACCAACATATGTTGACTTTTTAGAGCATGTCTTTTCAGGTAATGAAGTCTAGGTGTTTGGCTGTGGACTTAGATGAGACCACTCCTCTAGGAGCATTAGACATTTCAAGATATTTTTGGGACATGTTATGAATTGTTTGATTTTATGAATTGTAATTTTATTGGATTTGAATTTGGTATTGTTTTGGTGATTGTGTTGGTTTGTTCCCATATGGGACTTTGGTTTACTTTTGCATTAATGGTGTGACGTTTTGGTATTGACTATACTTGACATGTGTTCCTATGTGTCGGGTGACGACCTGACCCATGTATGGAGAATACCTGTAGATATTCTCTTAAACCCCCAATGTGTTATGATGATCCCGTCCATCGCATTCTCGTGTTTCAGCTTTAGAGAGGGTGTGACAGATTGGTATCAGAGCCATTGGTTATAGAGAATTAGGTGGATTATTCGACCTAGACTATAACCTAAGTACCTGCATGTAGTATGCATAATAGGATTATGTGTACATTATACATGGGAATATTTGTGTTAATTGTTTTGATTTTTGGGTTGTCTTGTTGCTTCCTTCTTTTACTTGTTCTTTTTGAGAAAAGTATTTATGTTTTTCTTTTAGGCCATGACTTCTCGTACTCATTCCGTTCCCCCTTCTATTATTGATATTTCGTCTGATTCGGAGAATGAAGAGGCGTCACCTGGCCCGCCGAAGCTGGTGAAGCAAGCAGTAGCGGTGCGTGGACGTAGACCATTGACGAGGTCTATGACGGGATGCTTTAGGCCATATGGGTTTGGAGCACCCTGGAGAGCATATGCTGTGTGGAACCCACTCCCTCATTCAAGGGACGTTAGAGACATTCATGGGTCACCATCGGATTCTCCTAGGTCCGTTAGCAGCTGTGAGACCCGTGTAGGACCAACACGGGAGGTGGCTATGCACCCACCGACTATTTATGTCGATGGTGGCAATTTACCTGCCCCTCCAGCCCTAAAGGGCAAGAGAGAGTTTGCGCGTCGTATGACAGGACTCATCGCTTCTTGCTCGTGGGGTGAAAAGAAGGATTGAACTGAGGACACTCCATGCTACTGCTGATTAGCCTTTTTATGATATTTTATTTTAGTACCTTTGACTGGAGATTATTGGGATTAGTATTTTGACTTTGGGTTTTGATATTGGAGTGTTACGAAAATTATGGTTTGCTATTATTTAAGTTATTTTATTATGGATTTGGATGCTGAGTTGACAATTAAGTGTTACAATATGATTGCCTATTTCCTGAAATAATTCGTAGCCTTATTATTAATGCGATTATGGATTATAACTGTTTATGGGTTGTCTTATGTATAGAACATGCCGCCAAGGAGAGTTACCCGCAGCTTGGCCCGTGGAGGTGAAGCCCCGAGGGGACGAGGACGTGGTAGACGTGCTGGTGGCCGTGGTGGGGTCATAGATGGAAGAGGTCAAGGTGGACAGAACAATGAAAATAATAGGGCTGGTAACCCAGATATCGCCTCTATTATTGCTCAACATCTAGCTGAGCTAATTCCTACTATTGTTACGCAAGTGAGTAACAACATCTTGAACAATGGGGATGGTATGGGCGGAGTAAACGGGAACGATAATGGGAATGAAGGGGACAATGGCAATCATGGAGGTGAAGAAGGAGCGAATGGCGGCGAGGTGTTGATGGAAGCTGGAGATGGTGGGAACGGGAATGTTATGGGAAATGGTACTGGGGGTAGGGTTGGATGTACCTACAAGGAGTTCATAACTTGTAAACCGAAGGAGTTTGATGGAAAGGGTGGAGCTATCGCTTTGACCCATTGGATTGAGAAGATGGAAACTGTGATGGATATCAGTAACTGTGCTGAGAATCAGAAGGTGAAGTATGCGACATGTTCATTGGTAGGAAAGGCATTGACATGGTGAAACACCCAAGTTCAGGCTCAGGGTAGAGAGGCAGCTGTGGCCATGACATGGGCCGAATTTAAGGCGTTGGCAACTGAGGAGTATTGCCCTATGAATGAGATGCAAAAGTTGGAACACAAGTTCTGGAACCATTCGATGGTAGGGTCGGGTCATGCTGCTTATACCGACCGATTTCATGAATTGGAAAAACTGGTGCCACACTTGGTAACACCCGAGTCGAAGAGGATCGAGTGGTACATCTGGGGTTTGGTACCACAAATTCGTGGTATGGTGACGGCTGCGGCACCCCCAACCATACAAAGTGCAATTTTGAAAGCAGGCACTTTGACTGATGAAATGGTGCGAACTGGAGTTTTGGGAAAGACTGGAGAAAAGCGAAAGGATGTTGGGGAGTCAAGCAGATCGACCAACAGTAAAGTGGATAAAAAAACACAGGTGGTGAAGGGATATATGGTTGCGGTGCCTGCAAAGAAGGATTATGTTGGTTCTCATCCAAAGTGCATCAAGTGCGGCTTGCATCACCCAGCTACGGTGCCGTGTCCTGTGTGCTACGTTTGCCAGCAAGTCGAGCACTTAGCTAAGTATTGCAGGACACTCATGAATCCAGCAGTGCCGGTAAATGCGCTTAGACCAGCGGGGGCACCACGTGTGTGTTTTGAGTGCGGGAGCCAAGACCATTACCGTAATACTTGTCCAAAGTTAAACAGAGCACCAGGATGGGTGGACAACCCGAATGCAAGAAACAACAACCAAAATCAAGCATTAGCTATTGGCGAAAATCCTAGACAAGGTAACAATGGTAACCCGGCTCGTGGAAGGGCGTTTGTAATCAGTGCTAATGACGCTCGCCAGGAACCACAAGTGGTGACGTGTATGTTTACTTTAAATGAACATTATGCTACAGTTTTATTTGATACGGGTGCCGATAATAGTTTTGTATCATCCGAGTTTGTGAAATTAATGGATATGACCCCTAGTTGTATGGAATCAAGCTATGTAGTAGAATTGGCCAACGATAGCCTAGTAGAGACTAGGGATATAATACGGAACTGTACCTTAACTTTGGACGATCATGCTTTTAGAATAGATCTTATACCTTTTGGGCTCGGAAGTTTTGACGTAGTGGTGGGTATGGACTGGTTAACTGAGAATAGGGCCAAAATCGTTTGTAACGAAAAGATTGTGCGCATACCCTTACCATGTGGCAAGACACTTGAAATACATGGGGAGAAGCCGGAAGTGAAGAAAGAATATATAATGAGTATGAAAGTGGCGGAATTGAAGATCGAAGACATACCTATTGTGCGGGATTTTCTAGAGGTGTTTCCGGACGATTTGACAGGATTGCCACCACCAAGACAGGTAGATTTTCGAATCGATTTGATACCGGACGCAGTGCCTGTGGCTAAGGCTCCTTATCGACTAGCCCCGTCAGAAATGCAAGAACTGTCTAGTCAGCTCCAGGAGTTGCTAGACAAGGGTTTCATCCGACCAAGCCATTCGCCGTGGGGAGCGCCAGTGCTCTTTGTTAAGAAAAAGGATGGATCCGTCAGAATGTGTATAGATTATCGAGAATTGAACAAGTTAACTATTAAGAATCGTTACCCCTTGCCAAGGATAGATGATCTATTCGATCAACTTCAAGGGGGGGCCTATTTTTCGAAGATTGATCTTCGTTCAGGATATCATCAGTTGAGGGTGCACGAGGACGATATACCAAAGACGGATTTTAGGACGCGTTATGGGCATTATGAATTCTTGGTTATGTCTTTTGGGCTAACGAACGCACCCGCGGCATTTATGGATCTAATGAATAGGGTGTGTAAACCCTATCTGGATAAATTTGTCATAGTATTCATTGACGACATTCTGATCTATTCAAGGACGAAAGAAGATCATGAGGGACACTTGAAAACAATCTTGGAGTTATTGGGAAGGGAGAAGCTCTATGCCAAATTCTCCAAGTGTGAGTTTTGGCTACGAGAGGTGAAGTTTCTTGGGCATGTAGTGAATGAAAAAGGAATTCATGTGGATCCTGGAAAGATCGAGGCAGTTAAAAAATGGGAGGCGCCTAAGACGCCTTCAGAGATAAGACAATTCCTTGGGTTAGCAGGTTACTATAGACGATTTATCACGAACTTCTCAAGGGTTGCACAACCCCTTACGCAATTGACGCAGAAGGATAAGAAGTTCGAATGGGGTGCTAAACAAGAGGACGCATTTAATACATTGAAAAATAAGTTGTGTAATGCACCGATATTGGCACTCCCTAAGGGTTCAGACGGATTCGTTGTGTATTGTGATGCGTCGCATCAAGGTTTAGGTTGTGTGCTCATGCAAAAAGATAAAGTGATTGCATACGCGTCGCGACAACTTAAGAATCACGAGAAGAATTACACCACCCATGACCTGGAGCTAGGGCGGTGGTCTTTGCTCTTAAGATCTGGAGCCACTATTTGTATGGTACAAAGTGTGTCATTTATACCGACCACAAGAGCCTCCAGCATATTTTTGACCAAAAGGAATTGAACATGAGACAGCGTCGATGGATGGAATTACTTAGTGATTACGACAGTGAAATCCGGTACCACCCGGGTAAAGCAAACGTAGTAGCGGATGCTTTGAGTTGAAAGGAAAGAGTCAAACCTATACGCATTCGGGCCCTACAAATGACCATTCATTCGGATATTAAGACTCGTATTATTGCTGCTCAAGTCGAAGCAATAAAGGAAACAAACGTACAAAGTGAAGTGTTGAGAGGACTGGACCGACAGTTCGAACAAAAGGATGATGGAGGGTTATACTTTGTGGGTAGGATTTGGGTACCCATTATGGGGAATGTTCGGGAGATCGTATTGGATGAGGCACATAAGTCGAGGTATTCGGTACACCCTGGTGCGGATAAAATGTACCACGATCTTAGAGATTTATACTGGTGGCTCGGAATGAAGAGGGATATAGCGGTATATGTTAGTAAGTGTTTAACGTGTGCGAAAGGTCAAGGCAGAACATCAAAGACCATTAGGTTTATTGCAGCAACCTGAAATCCCTGAATGGAAGTGGGAGAATATTACGATGGACTTTATTACAAAGTTACAAAGGACTAGTAATGGGCATGATACGATTTGGGTTATTGTGGATCGAATGACCAAATCTGCACATTTCTTGGCCATACGCGAAGACTACAAAATGGAAAAATTGGCAAGGATCTATATATGTGAGATTGTGTCTAGACATGGGGTACCCGTGTCAATCATATCCGATCGGGACGCACGATTCACATCATGATTTTGGCAATCCTTGCAGAAGTCACTGGGGACACGTCTTGACATGAGTACTGCCTATCACCCTCAGATCGATGGTCAGAGTGAGCATACGATTCAGACTTTGGAAGAAATGCTGAGGGCTTGCACGATTGACTTTGGCGGTAACCGGGACACTCACCTTCCATTGGTGGAGTTTTGGTACAATAATAGTTACCATACGAGTATTGGATGTGCACCATTTGAGGCATTGTATGGGCGTAAGTGCAGGTCGCCGGTGTGTTGGGTAGAGGTCGGGGAAAGTCAGATGATTGGACCCGAGATTATACAAGAGACTACCGACAAGGTGTTTCAGATAAGGGATAGATTGAAGGCAGCCCAAGACCGTCAGAAAAGTTATGCTGATAATCGAAGGAAGCCATTAGAGCTCACTGTTGGGGATAATTTTCTATTGAAAGTGTCGCCTTGGAAAGGCATTATTCGTTTTGGCAAGAGGAGCAAGTTAGCACCGAGATACGTTGGTCCGTTCAAGATTATTAAACGAATTGGTCCTGTTGCATATCGACTGGAATTGCCGCAAGAGTTGAATGGCATACATAACACGTTTCATGTTTCAAATCTCATGAAGTGTCTCACTGATGAGACGCTGCATGTGCCACTCGAGGAAATTCAAGTGGATGAAAAACTTCGATTCGTCGAAGAACCATTAGAGATCATGGACCGGGAAATAAAGATGTTGAAACGAAGCAAGATCCCGATTGTGAAGGTAAGATGGAACTCAAGGAGAGGCCCTGAGTTTACTTAGGAAAGAGAAGACGGAATGAGAACTAAGTACCCTCACCTATTTGCGGATGGCAGTGCAGTTGATGACTCTAGTTGAATTTCGGGACGAAATTCTTTCAACTGGGGGATACCGTGACATCTGTCAGCAAAATAGGTACGTTGACTTTGAAATTAGTTTGAATTTTGACTTTTGACCTTGACTTTCGTCTTTATTTGGGCTTGGTCTTGATTTAGGGTTCTTTTCTTGTTGGGCCCAAATTTTGGTCTAATGGGCCTACGTTTTTAGAATGGGCCTGGAGCCTATATCATTATGTGACTAGTGGTCTTGTCATCGTATGAGGTTCTATGTATTGAGCCCAATCAAGGGTTTTCTAAAATGTAAAACAAGAAACTTCACCATAACCCAATTAACCTTACATCCATGGACTTTGCCTAAAGCCTGTTAAAACAACTTAAATTGGTTCTAAAAATATAATTTATCCAAATCATAGGGCATGTGATAGTTCGTTGGAACCGTTATTACGCGCTGAATTTGAAAACGTAAAAATTAGACGATGCGCGGTTCGAGACATGACAGGTTACACGATACTGGCCAAGATCCTGAAGGCCCTTCATTCCTCCTTGTTGCGGCCGCAAGAGGATTAAGGGGGTATTCCCCCTTGCCTTGGCCTCATTCTTTCAATTGTAGAATTTCCTTGGAAACCCTAGCCACCTCCTTCTCCAAATTCTCTCTTCTTCCCCTCTTGGCCATCGAAAACACTGAAATCCTTTGTGCATCCATCGATTTTGACAATCAAATCATCCAAGAGCTTTAAACCAAGCAAGATACATTCGTCTTCAAAGCTACGGTAAGCAAAATTCGTTTTTGATGAAGTCTAATGCTAGTTTCACTCTAAAATCGATGATACTCATCATCTATATTCAAAATCTTCATCTAATGATCTCTCATTCTTGGTTTTTGGTGCTAGATCATAAAGATCTAAGCGTTACGATTGTCGGGTTCGTCACTTGGTAAAAACCCTAATTCTTGGTCTTGTATGGTAATCGAATCTAAAAGATTGGGATGTAATCTTGGATGACCTGCCCTTAATCGAAATTTTGGACCCATAAAATGTTTTGAAATAATTAAAATTGTTCCTTGAAAGAATTGATGTGTTGAACAAAACGAAACAATGAAACTATCACTTAAAGTTGCAAACCGGGAGACGAAGAAACTAACAACTATTTGGGACTGGAAAATTTTATAAACTAAGTAGTTAATTGAAGTTCTTGACACTTGAAACTGGAATGAAAGCATTTTTACATATTTGGGTTGTTAACGGGCGCATATTGGGACTTGAGACGGAAAGGAACAAAACTAACAATCTGGGCAGCTTGATGTCAGAAAAATGGGTCATCTTGTTCGTGTGATAACTTGGTAGAAATACGCCCAATTGGGACAAAATCTGGGTCTAAATTTAAGCCCCATGAGTCCTCTAACTAACCCAAGTGGTCTCGTGTCGTTTCGACATCGTTTGCTCCTCCAAACGTAACAAACAAAACAGAAGGTCAAAACTGACGAATCTGGGCAGCAGATTAGTCTGTATTCCTCGTGTCATAACTTCCTCATATTTTGTCAAACAAACATGATTTTTTTTCTGGAGTTTAATTTAAAGTCTCTTCTTTCAAACGATACTTTTTACTCAATGATTCGTTATCGTTTCTATCTCCAAACAGCCTATACAAGACTGATGCGCAATCAGATATGTATGCTGAATTATCTTGTTAAAACTTAAAAGTAAGGATTGGAACTAAATAATCTAAATTAAGACAAGTTTTGCATATAATATTGATTAAAGCTCTTTAAAAAAGAATTAATTTAATAAGTGGGACGATGGAAAACCTTGATTAGCGTTAAGGGCTGGACTAAAAGAATTACACCCATATTAGCCATCTATATTTGGTGATATATTAATCCTTTTGTGTATTATATATTTTTAGTGCTTACTCTGTGTGTTGTGGGATTTGAACTGTGATATTTCAAGGTGAGTTTCACGACCCCTTTTTAGTGTATTTTACTTGGGGGAAAAGCAAGCTCATGGTTTTGGACTATGCCGTGTTTTAAGAATTATTTTGGGACATTGTATGTGGTTGGGTCATGGTTTGAGTCTAGGTATTCAGTCATGAGTGTGTACTGTGCTTCTGCTTGTTCTTGGACTTGTTGACTTGGACGTCATGGAGAAGTATTGTTAGTACTAACGGGCTGACACCCCCACCCATGTTGTCGGTATACTAGTCGAGACCGAATTGGCCGGGGCTTGCCCTTGGGTGAATATAATCCAGATGTGTGAACTTGGAATGGTCTTGGACATGGGTTGTGCTAGAACTTATGTTGATATCTTGACTTCTATGTATCTCTTTCACATACAATTTTCTATACATATTATGCACGGCAAAATATGGTATTTTTAAACCTGTGAACTCACCATCATATGTTGACTTTTTAGAGCATGTCTTTTCAGGTAATGAAGTCTAGGTGTTTGGCTGTGGACTTAGACGAGACCGTTCCTCTAGGAGCATTAGACATTTCAAGAGATTTTTGGGACATGTTATGAATTGTTTGATTTTATGAATTGTAATTTTATTGGATTTGAATTTGGTATTGTTTTGGTGCTTGTGTTGGTTTGTTCCCAAATGGGACTTTGGTTTACTTTTGCATTAATGGTGTGACGTTTTTGTATTGACTATACTTGACATGTGTTCCTATGTGTCGGGTGACGTCATGACCCATGTACGGAGAATACTTGTAGATATTCTCTTAAACCCCCAATGTGTTATGACGATCCCGTCCGTCGCATTCTCGTGTTTCCGGTTTAGCGAGGGTGTGACATCTTCACTCTTGTTTCTTGTCCCAGATTGAGCCTAAGAAGATTGATGAGGCTTTGAAGGATGGAAGTTGGGTTGAAGCAATGCAGGAGGAGCTGCTTTAATTCAAGAGACAAAAGGTTTGGAACCTGTGTCCTCTTCTTCAAGGGAAGACAACTATAGGTACCAAATGAGTATTCAGGAATAAGAAAGATGATATAGGACTTGTCATTAATAACAAGGTAAGACTAGTTGTTCAAGGGTACACACAAGAAGAAGGAATTGACTACACAGATGTTTTTTCTCCTGTAGCAAGACTTGAAACTATTAGGATATTCCTTGCCTTTGCTGCATACAAGGATTTCAAAGTCTACCAATTTGATATCAAGTGTATGTCAAACAACCACCTGGCTATGTAGATCCAGATCATCCTGATTATGTCTACATGCTTGACAAAGCTCTTTATAGGCTACATCAGGCTCCAAGGATATGGTATGAGACACTATCACAGTATCTCTGTAAACATGGATACAAGAGGGGTACTATTGATGGAACACTGGTCATTAAAGAAATAGAAAATGACTTGATGCCGGTTCAAGTTATGTAGATTACATCATTTTGGGTCAACTAATCCAAAACTCTGCAAAGACTTTGAGAAGCTGATGAAGAATAGATTTGAAATGAGTGCTATGGGGGAACTCAATTTCTTTCTAGGAGATCAAGTGAAGCAGGTTGATAATGGTATCTTCATAAACCAGTCAAAGTATGTGCAAGACATACTTACCAGATTTCATCTGACTGAGTGTAAGGTTGCTAAGACACCAATAGCCCGAAACCACTCTCTAGGACCTGATCTTGAGGGGGAGTGTGTTGATGAACATCTCTACAGGGCTATGATTGGGTCTATTATGTACCTCACAGCCAGCAGGCCTGATATCATGTTTGCTACATGTATTTATGCAAGATATCAAGCCAACCCCAACATGTCACACCTGGTTGTTATCAAAAGGATTCTTAGATATCTCAAAGGTACTCCCAAACTAGGCCTTTGGTATCCAAAGAATTCTGACTTCAATCTGTATGTGTAACACCCGAAAATTTGCAAAAAAAAAAGAAAAGAAAAGAAAAGTATAAAGAAAGAAGGGAGAATTTGCATAAGTGGAGGGGCTAAAGATGTATAAAGGACAAAATCTTATTATTTTATGTTCATAAGAAGCATGGCGGCCCACTACATCTGCACTTCACCTTCTCTCGGTTGCAAAGAAGAGGAAAAAAAGAATATCAGGGTTTTCATCGGTTTCTAGTGAGAGAAACCTTCGAAGGTGAGTGTTTTCTTGCGTTTTTGTTCGGTTTCAGCTGAGTTTTCAGCTTCGGGACCAATTCTTATGTGTTCTTTATGTTCGGTTCTGCGTTTTTGGTGTGTTTAGGTGTTTGAACTCCAAGTGCTTCCGAGTTTGGTGGAGTTTTGCTTGAAAGCGGATGCAGGTGAGTTCTAGATCCCCGGTTTTCTATTCTTAAACTCGTTTTCGAGGCTGAAATGCATGTAAAAATGTTTTACAAATTATGTGTTTGAAATCATATGTTATACTCTATTTTTACGGGTGAATGTATGTTTGTGTATGAATTGTTGTGTTTCGTGTTTATATGCTTGATTTAGGTGTTTGGCATGATAGATTTGGGTTAGGAACATGTTAAACGATGATTGGGACTGAAAAATAGTGTAAGCTCGAGTTATCAACTGCCAATGCGCCCAACATAGTGCCCATGCGCCTGGAATTTTGTTCATGCGCCTAAGTACCTGGTCATGCGCCGAAACAATACCCCATGCGCCTAAAATTTTTCTTAAGTGTTGATCATGCACCAAAACAGTACCCCATGCGCCTAAAATTTTGCTTAAGTGTTGATCATGCGCCTAAGCAGTGCTCATGCGCCTAGGTTTCCTCATGCGCCTAAGTGTTCTCATGAGCCTAAAGTGCCTGTGCGCCTACATAGTACTCGTGCGCCTGCATAGTGCTCATGCACCTAAATGCCTTAGAGAATTTTCTGAAATTTTGGGAAATAGAAATTTTAAGACTAAGCCCTGGGATGTTTTGATGGTTATGTTTGTTTGTGTTTTTCATGTTTGTGGCCTGTTGTTATGTTCCATATTATGTATTATTACGTGACTTTACGTAGTGTGTCTATGCTCGTATATGTAAAGTATTATCATAAAAGGAGTGAAAGATTAATGATAATGAAAAGTGGAACATAACGAATGAATGAAAGTCTTGCAAGCAAATGAAAGGAGGTTCACAGCCATTGGGTTGTCAGCTCAACTATGTGCAGTTTAGCTAACCCGAAGGATGCACACAGGGTCAATCCTAGAGATTGACGGGACCCTTGTTGCTTGCCCCAGGTACTGGAGTCAGCTTCGTGCACAATGTTCAGGTTCTATTTATAGGCCCTAGGCCCAGTACTAGCTTCGTGCACAATGTTCGGGGTATTGCACACTGGTTCGGAAGAAAGTGAAAGATAATGATGAAAGTATTATATGAATGAGAAAATGATGAAAGATGATAATGAATATTATCTTGTTGTATGTATGATGCGTGAACACGTACGGAAGTAATGGATTTTATGAAAAGGAAGCATTTTAAGAAAAATGATATCTTTATATATATACAAGGGACTTTAATTTTAAAACTAGAACTCACTCAGCAATGCTGACTTTTATGCATTTTCAGTTGGCAGGTAACTTGTTATTAGGGATGGCACGCGGGTGAGGCTACTTGGCCGGCAAAGACTGGCATCCATTCGTGCTTAATGATATTGTCGTTTTGTAATACAACTGGATGATTCTTTTTGTAACTGTTAAAATACAATGATGTATTATTTAGCAACATCAAATATTAATGCATGAACAGTTTTGATAACTTAATCCGCTGCGATGTTTGTAGAAAATGTATTTATTTTATGTGAAAAATGTTGTGATTGTCCAACTGTGAGGTCTCCGGGAACGGGGCCTTATAGTATGCCGATGCAGATAGTGACTATGGTGGATGCAACATGACTGCAAAGTTTACATCTAAGGGATGTCAATTTCTTGGTGGAAGGATAGTCTCATGGCAATGCAAGAAACAATCCTGTGTGTCTGTATGAACTGCTGAAGCTGAATACAATACTACTACAAGCTGTTGTGCTCAAGTGCTTTGGATTCAAAATCAGATGCTAGACTATGGATTCAACTTCAAGGAGACTCCTATACACATGACAGCAATAGTGCTATCTCTATTACAGAGAATCCTTTGCAGCACTCAAACACAAAACATATCAACATCAGGTATCATTTGATTAGAGATAATTTTGAGAAAGGATTGATAAAACTAGTCAAAGTTAACACAAATGAATAATATGTTGATCTGTTCACGAAAGCTTTTGATGAACAGAGATTCAAGTATCTTGTATCAATAACTTTGAGTAGATTTTCTTAAACTAAATTCAAGATTATTTTTCAAATATGTGTGTCTTAAGTTGTCTATATCATCACCTATATAAGTGCAGTTTACTTTGGAAGAAACTTTTCAAAATGAAATCTCTTAGAATTTTGAGAATTTTAGATATGTTTTCTTTCAGAAGACAACAAGTTGTCTAAACAAATAACTACTTCTGAAAAATTTACCTTCGGAAGAAATTCTGATATATCTTCTGAAGCTTACATTTGTCACCAACTACTTATATGTCTTGAAGGACTATTTTTCTTCCGAAAGCAATTAAGTCTCGGAAGCTTTATTCTCTTTTTGAATAAAATTTATGATATTTGATATATTCCGAAGCAAAATTTGTCTAAAAAGTAAAAATACTCTAAGTATGTTTCTTCCGAAGCAAATTCTTGTAAAGCTAAGCAATATCTTCCGAAGCCAAATTGGCTTCGAAAGTTTTCTCAAACCTTCCAAAGACAAATTACCTTCGGAAGATTTTCGACTTCCAAGAAAACTACCTTTTTGGGCACTTTTTTAGAGGTGGGACCAACATCCGGATTTCAAAGTTTATCTTTTTACATTAACTTTGTCTCAAATCCTTACCAAATATATATTCGTATAATGGTTCCCCCTCTTTCACCTTCCTCTTTATCTGCAAAAGTTCAAACCCTAAATTCACCCATAAACCAACTTTGTTCTTACCTTTCTTCACTTTAAAGCTACTCAAAATGGCCAACCCTGATCCCCGAAACCAACCAAATTTTTCCATGCATCTTCACAGGCAACACAATCAGGTTGCTCTGTTATCATCTGAGAAAGATCCAGGTTTCTCAGATGTTTGCCGCTTTTTCTCTCTCAAACTACCTCAGCGCACTCACTATAGACCCTCCATTATATTAAGATCAACTCCTAGAGTTCTGGAGGACCTGCCAAGAGGTCATCTTGGACGGTGAGAAGGCACAGTCTGCCTTAGTGCAGGGGAGGACAATATTTATCACTCCAGCCACCATCAACTCTCATCTGAGGCTAGATGATGCAGAAGGCGAGTTGTCCTTCCCTAAATCTGCTGTAAACAACTTATTCCAGTAGATGGGCTATAAAGGGGACTACTCTATAAGAACCTTCAAAAAGGGTAAGGTTTTCTCTCAACTGAGGTACCTCCTTAATGTGATAATCACATATATTCCTTCATCCCTTGAGTACAAAGGGTATTGGGCTTAGTATGTGCTTAGTTTCAGTTAATCCTTAGGATCTTTTTTGTTACGTAGAAACTCTTTATCCTACAAACATGAAGGTTAGGACCAAATTCCTGGGGACTTATCCTATATAGTCCATGGGATGGTTCAAGGGGTCAAGTTTAAGTACTCCCAGTCAACACATTCTTAACTAAGAACTGGGCTCACAGTTAAGGTTAACATGTTATATTCTTAAATTGGGACAGATGAAGCTTGGCATCTTCAAAACTATGAGAAAGTCCATTGTTGGCTTCTCAGGGGTAGAAACAGCCCTGGTCCCAAAAGTGTTAGAGCTCATTGCTCAAGGTGGCAACTTGGCAGCACCAGCCAATGTTGAACCCACACCTTCTACATCTGCACCACCCACAAACCCACAAATAACCATCACCTACACCAAAAAATCCAAGCGAACCCCTGCTTAGTCTACTCAGGTTGAGCAGGCCCCCATATCACCACCCATGCAGGAAGAAGTGGAAACAACAGCTCCTACTTACTCCCATCATTTCTTTGATCAGTGCTAAGGTTCCTCATGCTCAGCCTGATGAGCTCATTACCCTAGCCTTAAGCCTTCACTTTGAGTCTTAAAACTCTAGTGATCAACCTTTAGGGGAAAGCTATCATCCCCATCCACTAGATCTCAACCAACCAATCCCCTCCTTAGAATTCTATGATGATAAGAATATGGGTTTTAGTAAGTACCATAAGTCTCTCTTCCACCCCTACTCAAGGAGAGATGAGTACTCCTGAATCACCTATATCTAGCCCACATCATCCACCCACAACTGAACATGTTCAGGAGGCCCATATGGAAGAGGCTCTTACTTTTGAAAGTGATTATATTATTAAGACCTCAACCATGGCAACCCAGCCTATTCACACTTCTTTTGAAGCTGTCAGTGTGCAGGGAAAATCCAGCAGCCAAGAAACCCAAGCTGGTGATGAGGAAGAAGACTTTGGTTCTATTCTCTCATCCCTTCATGATGCTTCTGATGAAGATGAGGGGAGTATGAAACTAAAGGTGCAAAAACTATCAAAACTCTGCACCTATTTAGTTTCTAAGGTAAGTCATTTGGAATTTTAGGTGACTACCTTACAAAGACAGGTCAGTGCCTAGCAACTTGAGATCACCAATCTCAAGGGCAAGCTAGCTGTGAGACCTATCAGGCAAACTCAACCAGGTCTACAAGAACTTATGGATGTGGTGTACCTAACCCTTAGCTCCCCTGTGAAAGAGGGTGATGCTACCAAAAAGGGGGAGAAAGTCCTACCCACTATCACAGAACCTGGGAGTTTTGCCTAGAGTATGGACATGGAGGATTCACCACCCTCACTAGCAGTTCTCCATACTTAACAACCTCCTCAGGCTCACATTGATGTGGATTCACTAATTCAAAGCCTGTTTGAGGAGGGTATACCAAGGGCAATGTCTACCCCATCCTACTCTGCTGAAAATCCAATAGTGGGATGGAGGTATGTTGCTGATATGAGAGCCCTGGTACTCTCTAGATCTCAGGGACGACAAGAATTCTTTAACTTTCACAACCTGAGATGAAATGAGAGCTTCTCTCTAATTGACTTGCTACTTGCCAACCCAAGTAAATCTAGGCAAGCTGCAAGGTTAGCTGAGAGAATTCAAGAAAGGACGCTTGAAGAGTTTAAGCAGAGATCCAAACTATATAGATAGAGACTAGCATGTAAGACTGTTGGTAAACTGGATGCTGAGGTAGACCCTAAGTTTAGCTTCAAAGGGGAAACCTTAGCTGAAGGCCTAGTAGTTGAGCCTATGAACCTTGAGACAGGAACTACTTCAACACCCATTACCCTCAGTAAGGCACCAGCTGGTGAAGGTGTCACACAGCCTCTCTCTTGCCAGAGCACAAGTGTAACACCAATCAATGAAGGCCAAAGCTCTCTCTACCCTGAGTCACACAGGCTAGTAACTGACAAGGGGAAGAGGAAAATGACCTCTGAGGAGATTGAGGAGGAGAAGAGAGAGAGGAAAAGGAAGGCATGGGAAGAGAGTTCAAGTGGGACCTCTAGGTTTAAGGAAGCTGCTATTAGGGCTGCCCCCGGTCCAAGCACTCAAGAAGATGAGTTGAGGATAGCCAGGATGAACTATTTTGGGTCCAGGAACTATAATGTTGATGAACTCATCTCTTTCCCTTTAGATGAACTAAATGAACTGGCTGACATGGAAGTGTCAAAGGAGAGGAGGGAAGCTAAGGATGCAGAATTGCTCCTCAAAATCAAAGAAAAAAGGAGAAAAAAAGACGCTACAAAGCTCTTACCCTCTCCCCAGTTCAGGAAAGCCCTGAGGCAGAGGCTGTGGCCACTGAGCAACATACTCAGGCAGGTAGGGAACAAGACAGATAAAACATGATTACCTACCTGAGTGCCACATGTCTCTATCAGACAGTAGACCTGCTTCCCTTGTCCTATGAATACATTGAATTTGAATGCCTCAAGCAGCTCAAGCAAGAAGTGCTAAAAGATCAAAAATCTGCTAAGAGAAAGATGAGGGAAGAGGCTGCAAAGTCAAGAGCCACCATCAGAGCCAATCAGAAGAAGTCTGCTGACAAACAAAAGATAGTGAGCTTCTTGAAGCTGTATGGATTCTCTGGAAGGAGACTTGGTCCAATGTCTATATCCATCATGGATGAGCATATTAGAATGATCAAGCAGAATATCAAAAGGGGTGAGCTGGTTGACTTGCATTCTCCACCAAGTCAGGCTACACCTAAAGCTGAAGTCAAGGTTGAACCCCAAGAGACAACACAACCTAGACCTAGTGTTGCATCACATCCAGCTTCATCTTCTGACCCATAGTAGGGTCCTGATCCCTCTCTTTTTAAACCTGTGAAGGAAAAGGACCCACTTGAGAAGGATAAACAAGAACCATATAGTTCTGCAGGCCAGCCTTCTCAGTTAAAGTATAGAAAAAGGAAAAGGATGGCCATTAGAAGGGACAAGAAGAAGAAGAAGAAGAAGTCCAAGGCATCCACCTCTACACCTCACGATGGGTCTGAATATCCTGAGTGTGATCAAGAAGAGGCCGCTCATCCAACTCCCATTTAAGTAGAGCCTCTTGCTACTGAGAGACCCATTGTGTCTTGGGTGTTTGCCACTAACCCAGACAGATGGTATGTCACTAGAGATCAAGGGGGGTCAAGACATGTACTTCTGACAAAACATACTTGACCTCCCTCTACATGATCTCTATGACATGAGGAGATACTTTGAAAGTCTGAGGAATCCTGACCAGCTAATGATGAATAGAATGGTCTTGATTCTGATGAGGACTGTCAACAGATGAAGATCAAGGTTCAAAGCTCTTTTTCAGCTTTGGTAGCATCAGCCTAGGGGAGTTTGTAAGGATCACACTTAGAGGCTGATGCAACCAAAGAGCACTAAGCATGCACATATGAAGTACAAGAAAGTTACTTTGGAAGATTTGATATCACTCAGTGAATTATACTAAGTATCAAATCTTCCAAAGCCAAAAGACCAAATCTTCCGAAGCCAAAAATGAAGTCTTCCAAAGCTTCAAAGACAAAGTCTTCCGAAGCCAAAGACTGATTTCTTTTGAAGACAGAGAAGACATGCTTTTTCTGAATCATCTGTTGACAAAAGCTGAAGAACTTTCCACTGCCACTTTTGAAGACTCAACAACTTATATGAGTTGGTGAAAAGTCCTTACTTTTGTCAAGCTATAGATTAAGGTCTTTTGTCTATAACATTCTACTCTTGTACTTTTATCCTTTTTGTAATACATTAGGATGTGAGCTATGGCATGTCATAGTCACTAGTCAAAAGACAATCTACCTTTTGACTCTACATTTATATGAGTTGGTGAAAAGTCCTTACTTTTGTCAAGCTGTAGATTAAGGTCTTTTGCCTGTAACATTCTACTCTTGTACTTTTATCTTTTTTGTAATATATTAGGATATGAGCTATGGCATGTCATAGTCACTAGTCAAAAGGTAATCTACCTTTTGACTTCACATTGATCTTGTTGTCTAGATTAGTGTTTCCAGCTAGCCTTCAAAGTATGGTCGGATGTAGGATGTAGTATAAAGTATCTCAAGTACTTGTAACTTAAGAGAATAAGCTTTATAACACTTTGTAAGAACTCGAGAGCAATATATAACATTCTTGAAAATCATATTATCTTGTTCTTGTGCTTGTTCTTTACTTGTGTTCTTTGTTTCACCATAAACCGGTCCCTATTTGATCTGTTAAGTGTTCTAACACTCTCCTAATATTATGAAACTGTTGCATTGATCTCACTTCACTGGTCCTGCAGACTTTATAAGAAAATAAACTTAATTTAGATCACCATTCAAATAAGGACCAACTGGTGCTTTTTGTGCCACACCACTCAACAAACATGTTAGACGAGCTTCATGCTTAGCTTAGACGACTCATACCTTGAAGCCATGAGCGGACTTAGCTTAAATAGACTGGAGCATAGAAATACAGTGTATTTTCATGCGTATATAAAGATGTATATATGAGTTTTCGAGTAACACCATTGTGTTTTTGGATGGTAACTCCATTAGTTATAAAAATAAATATATATAAGCCCAATTCTAAAAATAACTATTAGCTAATTAATTAAATAATCAAATAATCTCATTCTCACTAAATACCCATAAATGATTTAATTAAATTTTACTAACCCACTCTAAAAAAAACCTGAAAACATGGACTTGCAAATTGCAATTAAAACTAAAGAGGTAGAAGGCCCAATTCGTTGATCGGAAGACAACACTCAAGACTTATCATTCAAGGGATTGTTGATAATCAATTGGTTAGATTTTTAAATAAGTTTTTCTTCAATGAAGCATGTCAAGGCAGAATTGTGTAATCGGATGGGTGATGGATACATAAACGATTATTGCATTTGTTATATTGAAAAGGAGTTTTTTCAATAAGCTTTTGTCAAAGATGCAATGCAACATTATCAAAAAATAAAAATTCATAGGGAACAACTGTAGAATGTTTTATTTAATTCGTAAATAGTATTGTTTTTATATTATGTGTTTTTTACATTCAAATGGTGATGTTTTTTAAGACTATATCTTAATTTTATTATCTGGCCAACCTGACTCAACCCAAACCGACCCGATAATTTTTATATTCGCTTCTATATAATTGGAGCGTTTAGAAATAGTAACTTCATTGACATAAATTTCTTGATCCATCACTGCTTGAAGCATAAACCTTAATAGCAAACCTTACATATATATATATACATATGTATATATATGTATGTGTGTATATATATATATATATATATATATATATATATAGGGGAGGGATAATAAGAAAACCACATTGTTATGTGAAAACTAGAGAAAATCAATAAAACCGAACACATAATTTATAAATTTTTATCACTACACTCTATATATATGTGTGTGTGTGTGTGTGCATAGATATAGGTATGGCTCAAATGAAAACTATAACATAGTTTTACATATACGTCACACATAGGTTACATATACGTAACCATTTTTCATTCAAAATAGTGTTACATATACGTAAGACTCTTCATTCTCGTATTTATGCTCAACATATATGTAATAAATACTTAAGTAACCTTTTAACAATTAAAAAAACAAAAAAATTATGAATTGTGTTATTGATTTTCAAGGTTTTCTTTACTTTTCGCATAACTATTAGCTTTCTCAAAAACCTTCCATATATATATATATACATATACATATATATATATACATATATATAGGAATCGCATTGGTTTTAAAACGTCTAACCTCGAATCAAGAAATCATTATCCATTCGATGACAACTATGAGTCACTGTGAGTTCCTATAAACCTTTTTTTTATTTTAAATGTTTTATGGATAAAAACACGCTCACAATAACAACATTGAATCATTCCTTATTTATATTATGTTTTATACTTGAATATTGCAAATTAAGTTGTGATATACATATATATATATATATATACACATATATATATGCATATATATACATATATATAGGAATCGCATTGGTTATAAAACGTCTAACCTCGAATCAAGAAATCATTATCCATTCGATGACAACTATGAGTCACTGTGAGTTCCTATAAACCTTATTTTTATTTTAAATGTTTTAGGGATAAAAACACGCTCACAATAACAACATTGAATCATTCCTTATTTATATTATGTTTTATACTTGAATATTGCAAATTAAGTTGTGGGTACCTCTCAACTTGTTGGACCCAAAATCTTCATCTTTCAACCATCCTTAAAAGGGTGAGACAGTGTTCACGTGAGGTTGGTTGTGGTGGTGAACCCACCCTAAAGGCTGAAGCCACTCCATTGCCATAATAGTTTGTGCGACTTATAGATATGTTAAAAATCTAAACCACAAACATAAAATTCAACTAGCGCAAACCTAAACCATTTTGATATATTCAGGCCCAAAATGTTGTTTCTTTTTTTTATTCATGATCGCTTCGACTAAATTTAGAGCTCAATAGTATACCCAACAAAAGACCAAAAGCCATTATAACATTACATATTTTATATATCTATATAAATAAATCAAAATCTTTACGAGCCACGTATCTTTTTCTAGACTATCCACTTAACCTACACTTAGGATTTGAATACTTGTCGTTAATAGAATAAAAGTAAACTATTTAATAACACATTAAATGCTAATGATTATTGATATACTTTCCGGTCTATAAACATAATTTTTGATAATTAAAAACATAATATATTTAAAAATAAAATTCAACGAAGTATGAAGTTTTTTAATGCAGAGAACTTTTAAAAAATAACATTGTTTAGAAAAAGTATTTTACAAAAATTAGAGTAATTAAATACAATTTTTAAAGACAAAAGCTTAACAAAAATATTGTTATTGTTTTATTACCTAAAGTTAGTTATATGTAATTTCTATCATATTTTATTTTAACTTATAATTTTTAAATATTAATAAATAATTATTAATTTAATATTTTTATTGAACTCGTTTAATACATGGTTTTTAAACTAGTAATTATATATATATTTTTTTATCAAAATTGAAAGCTTACGTAGAGCAAATGATTCCCTTAAAAATGCTTCGAGTGTGCGTAGAGGTGTACAAACCGATTTTTTCCCAAACGGTTCGGTTTTTAAACAGGACCGGTTTTTTTGAATATGTACAAACCTGTTTGTCATCAAGAATCCACAAACCGCTTAAATCGGTTTTGATTGGTATGAAAACTGGTTTTTGATGCCGGGTTTCAAACCTGTATACAAACCGCTGGTTCGGGTCGGTTTAGAAACCGATTTGGCTCAAACCGGTTTTTTCAAACCGGTTCGTTTTTTTAAACCGGTTTTTTACACCTCTAAGTGTGGGTACCCTCATCCAATCAAAATGTTTTTTTATTTTTAAAAGGGGTAAACAAATCTTGCTTAGATCAAGTTGTAATTGGACCCCATAACAAACCCATGCTTTTTATGGGATTTTAATTGTCTTTATTTTAGTAGGTTTCAAATTTTTAATATTTTAATATTTCATAATTACTTTAACAAATATTTTATTATTCTCTTATAACATGTAAATTGTAGTTTTTGTTTTAAAATTCTAAATATATTGCACGGTCTTTATTTTCATCTACTTTTGGATAATTTTTTAATACACTGTCTATTCTTTTGTTTGGAATTTTTTTAAGTTTCTTGAATTATTTTTGTTTTCATGATTAATTTTACATATTTTTATTTTACTCTTATAGTAAATACCCAAGTAGCCATATAAAATTAGTTGAAACTCGACCTAGCATGTAAACTAGTAAATGTCGCTATTCTTATGCAAACATAAAATATGAAATATTTGTTATTTGAAGAAATGAAAATATTTTTTGATAGAGTTAATTACACGATTGGTCCCTGTGGTTTGCTTATATTCCAATATTGATCTCAGCTTTTAAAAAATTACAGGTTTGATCCTAATTGTTTACCAAACCATAGCAGTATTAGTCCTTACTACCAACTTCTATTAAGTTTCTCACTTAAATAGATGTGAAAAGACCAAAATACCCCCAATATAATTTAATAATCTCTATTTATTATATGTAGGACCCATTTTATTAAATAATTAATTAAATATATTTATATATATATAATACCAAAAAAACCAAATCTAGCCCTCCCCTTCCCGTCGACGGCGACCCGCCGCCGCAAGTCCGGCAACCCACCGCCGCCAAAAGTCCGGCAACCCCCTGCAGCCAGAAGTCAAGGACCAATAGTGTTACGGTTTGATAAACAGTTGGATCAAACCTGTAATTTCTGAAAAGCTGCGGCCAATATTGCAATATGGGCAAACCACAGGGACCAATCGTGTAATTAACTCTTTTTTATATATTTTAAGATAATATAATAAATAGAGTCCGATTCCATCTCACAAAACCAAATTATATTAGTTAAATTCTAGAAGATATCAATATATCATACATATAGTGTTTGATTTTTTTTAATTAAAAATATCATGTAATAATATAAGATTAAGATGCATGGGAGAATTTGAAAATAGTCTCTTTACACAGCAACCGAGTTATATTATGTATTGGGTCGGTTGAATATACAGGGGGGGGCGGGATCGCTCAGGGTCCTAATTTTTTCAAGGGCCTAGAATTTTTTTTTTTTTTAAATGTTTATATTGTAAATATGTGTATGTATTTTTTCTAAATATAAGTTATTAACAAACCCAATAATCATTTAACTATTTTGATCTATTAAACCTAAAAGCCCATTAACAGTTGACTCGATTTAACCCACAATTATTTATTCAATCTAAACTTAATTTGAAATCTAAATTTAAAAAATATATACAAAAATATAAAAGACCGGGGACTCTATATTATAAGGGTTCAATTTTTCCTTCTTGCCTAGGTTTCAAATATTTTTGAGAATTCTGGCGAATGATCTTGTGTATACATCTTGTTGTATTTTTGGTTTACTTAAAACTGTACCATTATTCTATTTACCTGTTTTTAATATTGATGGTTGATGGGAAGTTGACGGGGACACGAGGGTGTACGGTGTCAAGATCGTAGAGTGTTCTGGTAGTTAGTGAAAGGGGGTTACGTGGTGGTTGCACCTATACGTTCAATCATTCATTCGAGACTATAGTTATATAACAAATTATGTATTACGTCAATGATTTGCTATGCCATGCATATTTTGTATTATTTGTTTTATTACATCTAATTAATAAAAATCAACACCCTTTAAAAATTTTATTTATTTTCTAATGTCCTTTTATAGCAATTTCCTTAAATCTATCATTATTTCAATTAAATAACAATTTATTATTTTTTAATTATTATTTTTTCTATTCACAACCACTCATTAAAAATATAATATAACAAATATATGGGATGAATGGTAACCCCTCAAATATGAGAATCATTACAGTTTTCCCTCAAAATAAAAGAGATGGAGATGGGATATGGAATCTAATGTACGAGTAAAATCACATGTTTCTTTTATGTTTCTTACATAATTTAAAGATAGGATAAAGACGTGGAAGCTGGTATGAATGTTTTTATACATGACTATCTATAGCCCTGTGTATTATATGTGTTGAATAAAAAATATATTATATATTTATTAATGAAGAGTTAGCAACTGTAAAACGTCATTTTGAAAAATTACTTATGAGTAAGTATTATGATTAGTTGATACAATATTTTCATTATTTTATAGCTTTCATTATAAAAAATTATTGCTTTAAGAAGTTTTATTTTTTATAATATCTCGTTGAATAAAAACTCTACGGTTTAATTAACTCCTAAAATTTCTTGTTTTGTAAAAAATGGTTTTATATAAAACTATTATTTTTTTTAAAAATTAATTTTAAAATATTTCATAATTTAAGAAAATTTTTCTTCTTTTTAGAAAAAATCATAGTTTTAAAAAAATTGTTGTTGAAAAAATATACGTTTTAATCAAAATACTTAGTTTTTATTGAATGAAAATATATTTTAAAAATTATAAATTTAAGGACTTGGATTCATAATTAATATAAGAGAGAGAAGAGAAAGATTTGAAAATTAGTTATTTGACTTTTTAAAAAAGAACAAATAGTTTAGACAAGAAAAATAAAGGGAAGAATGAATATGGTGATGACACGCGTCCACATATATAATCAATTATTTTAAGTATTAGATTAGATTTTTTTTTAAATGACAATATATTAACGTAGAAAACCAGAGGGGAGCTGGAAGATACAAGAGTACAAACACTAATAAAACAAGAAAAAACACACAAAAACATATGAAGTGTACTCGTCATATTTTAGTTTCGTTAGTTAAATTTATGTAATTTAAATTTATTAAACCCCATAAGAAATCAACAAGCCGGATAATCATAATATATATCTACATGATTATGATGTTTTCCGATCCTTTCATTAGATACTATGGCTTTTAGGGTGGAGGGGTGGGAGTGTGGAACCCTTTGAATCGAAAACTATCCTAATCATACCCGAATAAAAATTAACACACTATTTACCAAAGTGTACCCAAAAACTACCCTAAAAGGATGGGATGGAACCTTTTAACCCAATACTAATCTAGTTTTTTTTTTAAGTAAAATTTACATTATATATTTAAACCCAACGGCTAGCAATGCCTTCAACAGTCCCATGCACCAACTGACCAACGAGTTCTGCAGGTTCAAAATCTTAAGCCTCTATCCGAACCACAGGCAACAATGTTTTTGTTTTGCCACTCAAACTCAAGTGACCGAGCTCGAGCGCGTCCACTCTTATAGAGATCACTTTTCATGCTATAGTAACTTTTTATATGATTTTATCTTTTTAAATATTATTTTGATGTGATTCCTAGCTTAAAGAAAAATTACACAAATTTGCAATTGAATACTGTATTTTTCCATGGGTAATAAATAAGCTTGTGCAATTATGAAACACCACCAATAAATACTACGAATAAAAGTTGGGTTGGGACTAATTTAATGTGCTTCTATTCCAAAGGAAGGTCATGTTATGTGTAGGAGCACATGAAAAAGGCTGAACGATGGATTAGGTTTCATTTGCTTTCTTAAATTGAATTTTAGAACAATCAGATGATATAAAATATAGGAAAAATATCACAGAATAGTAATCAAGTTTTAAAAGTATTCTAATTTAATCATTAATACATATTTTTTTCAAATCGGATCACTAAACGATCAAATCGAGTTATCATTAAATTTTCTTATGGCAAGAAAGTAACGGTGGAGAAGATGCGTGGGTCAGAATTTTTAGTATATAAAATTATATTAAAAAATAAAAAAAACATATTAATTATAAAAAAATAAAAAAAGTACCTAAAATTTACGTCAACATCCATATCAGTA
The DNA here is from genome assembly GCA_025506505.1 of Flaveria sonorensis. Lineage (NCBI taxonomy): Eukaryota > Viridiplantae > Streptophyta > Magnoliopsida > Asterales > Asteraceae > Flaveria > Flaveria sonorensis. The sequence goes on along the minus strand of CM046439.1, from coordinate 1,722,953 downwards.
TCAAAAGATAGAAAAAAATATTTTCTAATTGAAACAAAAAGTATAACATGCTAAAAAACATGTTAAAACTTTTAATTTATATAAAATATAAAAACTGAGTGACTTAATTGGAACACTTGTAAAACTTGAGTTACCTAATTGAAACATTTTTTAAAGTTTGTTACTATTTTACAATGTTACCCCTAAAATATATAACACTTAAAAATTACTTTAACACTATATAATACTTAATTATTTTTTATTATATTTTCTTTTTGTTCTAATCACAGCCATTAATAGGAAATCATAGAGTATAGATATGAAAAAATGAAGAGTAAAACCTTCAATATGAAAAATGAAAAACAACGACTCTCGAAAGTATCAGATTTGATTAAAACCTTAAAATGTGTCTCTTGATTATAAGAATGACGTTGATGTTTGTTTTCTAGTTTTTCTTAGTTTTGGGGATGTGTTTAGCTTCTAGCTACAACGTATTATGTACTTTTGGGTTTTCTTGATGCTTAATTATACATATGTTTGCTGCAGTTATAGAAAAAAAAAATCTAAAAATGTTAATTTGATTACATTTGTTTTTTTATCAAACTGTCTCTTTGATCAGATTATCCCAAAAAATATCCACACCCAATAGAGTTGTCTCCGACCATAAAACAGGGTAGTCCGAACCCAAAATGAGCAGCTCAAATAAAGACACGTGTTCAAACAAAGGTCATTCTAGTGTTTGTTCGAACCTATTTGTGTTTGGTTGAATCTAATTGTGTTCAGTCAACCGTATATTGTGGTCGGTCAACTTTGAGCCAATCAAAACGACCCTGTTTAGACATGCGTATTCATCTGAGCCGTATATCTTGGGTTTGGACGACCCTTTGTATGATCGGAAGAGACTCTGTTGGATGGAGAGATTTTTAAGGATAATTCGATAAGAAAGACATTTTGTTTTAGTAAAAAAACAATTTTAAAATTATATAAAATAATAATAATAATAACTATAATGTTAAATACAGGAATGGAGATGAGAATACACTTAGACGTTGCATACACCACAAAGAATATTGGGTTGGTAGGGGTTTGGTCATCTAACTGGTGGTCTAGGACACTGCCATCTATTTGGTGCAATCAGCCACACGTTACACCTAATTATTTCTTCATCTACCACATGCATGCATGCCATCTATTTTTAGAACAAATTTACTTTTTTATGTGTATTTTTGTTCATAAAAAATTTAAAATGTTTTGTTTTGTTTAGCTTCTTTAAGAATTGTTTTCTATTTACTAATTACGTTCTTGGATTAATTGATGATATATTATAATTATAATCGTTAAAATATAGTTTGGAAAGAGTGCACCAGCGTGCATCCGGCATAGCCGGATGGGTTAGAGGTGCAAAAGAGTTGCATTGCGCTAAAGCATGTCTAAGATCAAGTTCAACTCGTTTAGCTTAACTAAACTCGATTTTGAACTCGGCTTATTTTGAGTTTCAAATCTAAAGCACAAGTTTGGCTCGTGAGAAAATTTTCATTTAGACTTGTTATTGTAGCCAAACTCGGGCCGGTTTATTAAACAAATTCTTTTTTAAGTTCGACCTCAAACTCGAACTAGTTTCGCTTCATATGGTTCGAGATTTTAATAAGATGAACTCAAGTAGCTCACGCATGAGTTGATGGTTTGATATGCAACTAGGAAGGCTAGGGAAATTTACACCAAATTGTAACCAAGATGTTTGTGGTACGTCTACCAATGTCACATAAAATCGAATATTAACATATATAAGAAAGGAGTTAACTCATAAAAAAGTCACCAATATGACCCCATGTTATGCATCACTTTATTTGGGAATTATTTTTTAAAAGTAGTGTGAGGCAGCAAAGCATAACATCACAAATCAAGAGGACTTTCAACGACAAAATCTTAAATTTATTATGTAAAACTAATAAAAAAACAATTGATAATTAATAATTCACTTATACTCTTCTTATTACTGGAATTACGTATTCCATTCCATTTACACAATTATAAAAGAAAGTTTACCATTATAATTTATAAATATTCAAATTAATTTCTATTTATACAACATTTGATGTGTATTTATGATTCTATCTTATTTATCAAAAGAAATATTTGGAGTCTGCTCTACTTATACCTTTGAATTTACTTATTATTATAACAAATACAACTAAATCTAATTGAAAAATATCAATAGTAAATTAATAAAATTTATCGACACGTTACAAGCTAAGAAATAAACAAATCCATATTAAAAAACATAAATATTTAAAAATATGAAATATGAAGCTTTTTAATACAAAAAAACTTTAAAATAAAGTATTTTTAAAAAACTTTGGAGTGTTTAAAAAATAAATTATTAAAGCAAAAGTTTTTTAAAATAAAAAGTTTAGAAAAATATTGTTATTGTTTTATTACCTAAAATAGTTAATTATTAGTAATTTTAATCATATTTTATCTAAAAGTTTTATTTTTAAATTTCTTAATTAATTTAGTATTTTCATTCAACCCGTATACTATACGGGTTTCTAAATTAGTAAGTTAATAAATTACATAAATATTAAATCCATTTTCAATAGTATTTCCGAAATAAGGAAATAAGTTAATTGATTACTAACTTTTCACCAAACATCAAATTTGGAAATTTGGGAAAAAGTTTAAATTACAAAAACTAAGAAAATTTATATCAATTGCAACAACAACAAAAAAAACGACGAAATTATAGTGTTTCTCACATAACTATGTTTTAACCCTACGCCTAAAGTGCACATGGATTAATGATTTTGTAATTTTGTCGTTATAGTACAAGTTTCGATTCATATTCAGTGAAGCCAATTTAGTAAATGTATTAATAAAATTTTTTTCTTTCATTAATATTTATACATTTGACTTTTAATTTAACTATTAATAATATTATAAAAGTTGTCAGTTTATAAAAAAAATTATTATATTGAAGATGCTAGAAATTATAAATAATATGCATCATATAAAATGTTTGTTGAATAATTTATTTAAAAAGTTCGTTATTTACCAAACAACAAATTCCTAAAATTATTGAACAAAATTGAAACCAAAATAAAAAAATCAACAAACATAGTCGGGTTTTCATCATACCAATTAATCAACGAAATGAAAACAGAAAAAGAATAAGGACCAAGGGTTTTCATTACACATCAACCGTTTTGTTTTTAATTTTATTACACTGTGATACAACTTCGTAAAATACGGTATTAATAACATGTTGTAAAACTAGTTTAATAGTATAGCAACATGAGAAAAATATAAAGAAAAACATATGTTTATAATTGATTATGTATGTATTACAATAGAATGCAATACAATATAGATAGAATTGGAAAACTTTTGTAGCAATCCGAATCAATTTTATTTGTTGATAAACACAGTATAATATGTAATATGTAATTATGTATATTTATAACAACTATTCTATTTTTATTTTTATAATTTTCTAAACAAGAATTACTTTCTATGGAATAAAATTAAAAACCGCAAATCAAGCAATCATAAATGTATAATATCTTTTGTAAGGAAGTGGCTGAATATTTCTTTTCGTCTCGAACCATATTTGGTCAACCCTAATTTCCATGAAAAATGGAGCACGTTTATTTTAGCAGAATAAACACAATAATAATTATAATTTAAATTCCAATACTCTAAACCCCAAACATCATCGTCTCCGATTCATCAAATACTATGAATTTCAAAGCATTCAACTTTTCACCGCAGATGACAACCGCTATATCAACTGATCACGATGTGTGAAACCTTTTGATTGTTTTTTTTATTATTAATTTTTGAACGACTTCTAATCTACGCTTAAATCTATCTCACCTAATAATCTTTTGTTACAGACAAAAAGAACATTAATTTCTCTAGAGCGGGTTGTTATTCCGAGTAGTTTCGTCACGAAGAGAGCCGAAAACACATTGCCCTCAAGCCATGCAAAGGTATCATTCAATGTTAGTTCTCAAATTCATTATGGAATTAATAATTGATTTCATGTGATTGTTTTGTGGTTTAATTCTGTGTTTTGGAAATTACAGGTGAAGATAAAGTTTGGAGAAAGAAATTCAGCACTCCAACATATGGTGTCACACTATGGCAAGGTTGATTAATTCCTATTTTTTTATTTATTATTTCTATAAACTTATTTCATTACTTCTAAGTATTTAATCTCATTAAACTAAAGGCCTAATTTATTTAATTTGAAATTCATATTATATAGCTCATGTTGTTAGATTGAATCTTTTAGACGTGTTTGAATTACGAAATTTGATTACATCATAATAAGATTGTAAAAATATTTAATGGAAATTGTGTTTGACCGACTCATCTTCAGATGGAATTGGAAAACATCCCATCAAATTCCTTTACTCATAGTAATCACACGTTCCTTTCGTATGTTTATACAAATATGGAGCAATTTCCTTACTTTGCAGGAGCAAACACTATGCTTTAGAGAAGAAGGGGGTCAAGTTCAAAGGTACAACGTTAGTCAATCGTTTGGTAGTTGTTATTTATTAAAAATGTTTTGTTTTGTAATAAATATTAGTATAAATATAGTCCCACACACAATACATATTAGCATTTGGATACATATCGTGTTTACATAGAACATCATGATTCATGTTAGGTTAATTCAACAAGTAAAGCCCACATTTCAACATTGCTCCCGCGAGGTCTAAACTCCACACCACCATTTGAGTGCCTCATTTGTATTAGGATTGGATCAACAAATTCAAGAGAATGTCGATGTACAATGTTGTTAACACAAAAGTTAGATAATTTCGTTAATATGAAAACCATAAATAAAACCTCAACATAAACCCCTACGTATTCTTTTTTGAACAAGAAATGTGTTGATCCTGTTTTGAAAAATAAATGTTATTTTAATCGGACCCACCTATATGTTTTAGAGTTGGGACCGCACCCCAAAACACTCTGGATGAAATCCACAACTGGGAAAACCCCCTGGTTTAACACTAAGCATTTTTGCTCAGAGTGAAACTTGAACTCAAAACCTCCTCCTTTAAGATTGTCTTGAGTATCTTACTTTAACCACTTGAGCTAAGGATTATTGGTAAAAAACCCTACTTATACCAAACAATTAACTTCACCCTTAAGATTCCTAAACCAACTCAAATACCTAATTAACATGTATATATAGAGCAAATAAAACTTAAATAATTATCTAAAAAACCTCTAGAGCATCTCGAACCAAATCGGATCTTCCAGTCACTTTTATTTCCTTTTTCTTTCGTAATCTTACCTTTAGCATTCATCCCATGATTGCAACAAACATTTTCATCTGGTCCAAATTTAAGTAGAAGCCACATCATTGACACATCATATGTGTTGTCATTGTTAGGAATCAAGCGGTGTAACGAAACCAAACACGCGAACATGCATAAACGATATGGTATGCATACATAAAATAGGAAACGATAACGACACAATAATTTTACATGGTTCGGTCGAAGTGGGGAACCTACGTCCATGGGCTGCAACTAGGTTATTTCATTACGTACAGAACCAAATATTACAATTACTAGATATATATAAAAATACGGGTTAGGGTTTCTATCTTGGTGACCAAAAAAACCAAACAGGCCCATAATTAATATAATTAAGCCAACCCACCAAAAATCTTATAAAAAATAGAAGCCCAATAACCAAGGACTTCAAACCAACAATCTCCCACTTGAAGGCCTTACGATAAACTCCAGCCAATCATCTGAGCACAAAGCAATTCTGTCATCCAGTGACTCCTGTAACCTTTAACAACATAAGTCGTACAAGCTTTCAGTTCCTAAGTACAAACTAAGACTCCAAATGTCACTTCACTTAATTACAGCAACCTTTACATCAGTTTCCTAAAAGGCCCATTTAAACTCCCGAGAGCTTCAACCTAGTTATTATAGACCCAGCCATGGCAAAAACCCACCAATGACACATCCTCAATCTCAACCGACACCTACTTACTCGAATCACTGGCTTCAAAGATTTTAGAAGAAAGAACACTCTTCATAACACCGCAAGCAACCAGAAGAGAATTTCCATTCGAATTCTAGTCTTAAAACCCAACGTCATTATGTAACCATACCGAAACACCCATCGCGCTCCCACTGTTACAAAATTCATGTCTAGGTTTAAACCTTTGAATGCGCTCGAGCTAACATCCCTGTGGCTCCAGTATTCATGCTTGCAATATAAATCCCCTTAGCTCTACCTGATATAGTGAGCTAAGACTTATACTACTCCAAAAGTCTTCCATAGCATATTGACTAATGTTCATTAAAGTAGGTAATAAGAAAATAAAGCAAAAATAAAGAGAATCTCAAACCCAAGAGTCTCCATGGCTTTTCACCGAGTCTTAATGCATCACCACACATATTCTCAGATGTAAAATTTAAAGTATCTTTGTACATTGACTCAAAAGAATCTTCACACCTCCAATTAGCCCCACCAAGTTATATTCCAAGTTCTAGATGAACTTTTAGCCTAGCTCCCACTGTTATTATGATCCTAACCCATACAAACCAACACCCCATGAGATGAATACCCAAACGTTCTTCCTCGGCAAATGTCTTTACCTAGCACAAGATCCTGGATCCTCTCAAATGTCTTACCATTGATCACCATTGAACAAGGAATAACATTAAATGTCTCACCACAACAACAGAGCTTTCATGGAAAGCAAGCGGTATCAATGGTTCTATGACCGTACACACGACCCGGTAACACAAACACCAACTGAAAGATCTTCCAAACGAGCAACACTTGACTTACCATTAACACTTTTTTTTTTCACTTATATCGTCACCACCGTACTCGCTAGTTCTATTTTCTTCAAGTTTATCCATTTTTTGTACCACATCTAAGTTCACTTGAAAATATAGCCAACTAATATCCCTAACTGTTGAACATTTCGATCATGATCATCCTTTCTTCAATTATGACAATAATCAACAGGAACAAATCGAAAACAATGAACGAACACAACAATAACATGGGCTTAAACTTGACAGTTGTTCTACTGATCACTGTCAATTACAAATAACCTTTGCAGACAGCTCTAGACCTGAAACACTGAACTTTCACAAGTTATGGTTCTTGAAACAGTTGACAATAAATAGTTAAAACAGAACTAAATAATCAAAACTATAACATAGTCTTGAATCAGTACTTCTATCATAAATACCAAAGCAAAAATTCAAAATCAAAAGCAGACCCAAAACTTGAGCACCCAAACCTGAAACCACAACCTAATCGAAACCCTAATCAGAAAAACATGAAATGAATAAACTTGTTTTCTCTTGATCGATGGCTAGAAATATTGTTTTGTGACGGCTAGGTATTTTATTTACTATTTGCGATTCCCTTTCTTTATCTTGAACTTTGATCGAACATCAACTTCAAGCGAGAATTCAGAATCAGATGACAACCTCCTAGGATCATTTCTTAAGTTCATTTCGTGTGTATAACAAGCCAAAGCTCCGATACCACTTGTTAGAAATCAAGCGGCACAATGGAACCAAACATACGAACATGCACAAACGATAAGACACACGGGCGTAAAATAGGAAACGATAACTACAAAAGAATTTTATGTGATTACGAAATAGTGGAGGGACCTGCGTCCACGAGCCGCAACTAGATTATTTTATTATGCACAGAACCAAAGATTACAATGACCGAATATGTACAGATAGAACTAGGAATTCTATCTTGGTGACCAAGAAAACCAAATTTTCCCTTAAGTAATTTAATTAAGCCCAATAACCAAAGATTATGCACAGAATCAAAGATTACAATTAGAATGACTGAATATATTAAGATAGAACTAGGGATTCTATCTTGGTGACCAAGAAAACCAAACGTTCCCTTAAGTAATTTAATTAAGCTAGCTGACCATTAATCTTCTAACAAAAAAATAAGCCCAATAACCAATGACTTCAACCCCAACAGTCATTAGCGATAGACGTACTTACTTCTTTAGTGAGAGTGAGATTGTTGGTAATGAAAGTTTAAATTAAGAGTGACACTAGTCAAATTATCAAAATAAATTATTACCATCCAATTAGTCATAGTTTGAATAATTAAAATTTAATTTGTAAAAGAAAATCCAAGCACATGAGACTTATCATCGAATTAGAGGTGCTATTGATTATATTGCTAGTATATATATTATCATAGACCAATAAATTATAACCTGAATCATAAAATTCAATTTGTGTGTTATTCTCATACCCATCACATAAACATTACTAAATCTAAATCGAGTATTAGTGAAAATAAAAGCTTAAAAAACGGCACATGCATGTTATTACTTGTTAATTTAACCATCAAACGGATATAAATCTTGATTTGAATGCGTTGAAATGATTAAGAAATAGGTAATAAGAAGTATTTTAATGTTCATTCTTCTTTGGGAAAGTTGAGAAATGCATGATCATGAACAAATTGTGCAATTGAACTTTTCATCCTTAGGATTTTAATAACAAGAAACACGTGAAGAAACATAGATGTAGATGGGGGTGGGGCACCCCCCCCATTTCTCCCAATTTATGCATCTTTAAGGCGCTTCACCAAAAACCTACCAAACCCCAACCATATCACACTTAATTCCCCCCCAATTCCTCTATAAGCACTCACATATCTCCAAGATTTGACCAATTCCAATTGTTTCTTGATCTCTTTCTTGTTGTCAATGATTCTTGCTGTTCAAAGCTGCTTAAAAGGCAAAATCTTTATTGGTCTCTTCGCTTAAAAGATTCAATCTTGCTTCGACTTCTTTAAGGTTAGTGTTTCTTGTTTTCTCACCAACAAATGATGTCAAATTTCGATTTCTTGGGGTTTAGTAGCTTTCTGTTCTTGATTGAATAAGGGGGTTTTTAGTGGGTGTCATTTGATTCCCTCAATTTTCAATTCTGCTTCTGCTTCTACTGGTAATGTTCTGTTGTTCTGGTATCTTTGAATATTATTTCTTGGATGATCTTTGATGAATTCAGTTGGGTTACATTTGTTTGATGAGCTTTTGCATTGATCGACTCAATTTGATATGACTTCATTTGATGAAATAATATATAATTCAGTGTGGGTCACTTTAACTTTCTTGATCTCATGGATCACTTTTAGATTGGGTCAGTGATCCCACATAAACTCTCAAAGATCGAAATTGGCCCAGTTTCTTGTGAAATTTTGATCCCATTTCAATACTTCATAAATATTTTCATAATTTCATTGGATTGTTGATTTTTCCATCAAAAATGAAAAAAATCATATAATTTAGATAGCCAAAAAAACCCTGTTTGACCAAAAAAGTTGTAAAGTCAAGTTCAGTCTGTTTCTGGATTAAAAGTATCAAGCTATGTAATACAACTTTGATACATCTATAAGGAGGTTGACATATTCAATTGCTTCAGGAAGGTAGGATTAGTTGATAATTAATTACAAAAAATATTGTTTGACCAAAAAGTCAAAGTAAGACTGTTGTAAAGTTTTAATTTCTCTATTTGGCAGTGGAAACATGTTAGAAGCTCAAAGGATGCCACTAACTGGAAGTTTTAATTATGGTAATGGCAACACAAACGGGTTGATTTCACTGAGGTCTTCTGAAAGCAGATCTGCCATTGATGAATTTTGTTATGCTCTTGGGGGAAATAAGCCGATTCACAGTATCTTAATCGCGAATAATGGAATGGCGGCTGTGAAGTTTATACGCAGTGTGAGATCATGGAGTTATGAAACATTTGGTTCAGAAAAAGCAATTTTGTTGGTTGCGATGGCTACCCCGGAGGATATGAGGATAAATGCAGAGCATATTAGAATTGCTGATCAATTTGTTGAAGTCCCCGGTGGTACAAATAATAATAATTATGCTAATGTGCAACTCATTGTAGAGGTATGTAGGTTTTAGTATACAAATATTCATAATTGATTTAAGTATCAAGTGATGATTATATGAACCATCATACTTGCCATTTTAATATTTTACTGCAAATTAATCATGGTTTTTTTTTTTTTTTTTTTTTTTTTTTTTTTTTTTTTTTTTTTTTTTTTTAATAAAAAACACTATAATCTGCAAGGGCTAGAGATTATTGACTATTATCAGATATAAATGCAAAACAACGAGAATTGTAGGTGGCACTTCTTTGTATATAAAAGTTCATTCCTGCAAAGGTAGTGACATTTTTTATAGATTTTTCTTTTTTTTTTTAAATACAAGAATGCTGATTTGTTAGCAACAGCAAACCAGACATGATGGTTCCAAAAGTCGGTCACTAAACAACGGGTTGAATTTAGTTACATTTCCCTTCACTTGATCAAAAATCTTTCTAATATTCCCTGTTCTCTATAAAATACTGTTGACTATGAATGTTAAACGAACTACCTCAGTTTTGAAATTAATACGAATGTATGTAACTTTTAATGGAAAATCAGTAAAAATATATAAAAGAAACTAGGAGTGATGTAATTAGAAAAATAAATAGTGTTTAAAAATGGAAAATGTCATTCCTTTATATATCTTTTACTTGTGCTACTTTAAATTTAAATGTCAATCCAACTATCCTTAACTTTTAAGATTGATTATGAAGAAAATCATTAGCTACATCAAAATGTAACACAAGTATCAGCCAAAAAGATTCGTTGTTGAATCTGTAGAAAGCACAAATAACCATTATAATTATTAAAATCATGATTAATGGTTTCAGACTGCGGAGATAACACGTGTTGATGCTGTTTGGCCTGGTTGGGGTCATGCATCTGAAATCCCTGATCTACCTGATGCATTGGGCGCCAAAGGAATAATATTTCTTGGGCCACCTGCTTCATCCATGGCAGCTTTGGGAGATAAAATCGGTTCTTCTTTGATTGCACAAGCAGCAGATGTGCCAACACTTCCATGGAGTGGTTCTCATGTAAATTTGCCACTTTTTTATAGTTCTTTATACCTTTAAAATGGTGTTTATATCTCTTATTCTCAAAAAGTTGCATCATCATGCCTTTTATTTTCTTAGAAGTTTCATCATTGTAACTGTCATTCTCTAACCATCACCACTTTATACTTCTGTTTTTTTTTATCATTTAAAACCCATGTCTTCATACCTCTTGATTTTCAAAGACTAATCTTTATACCTTTTTTTAAAAAAAAACCCACATCTTTATACCTCTCCTTCTTTAAAAATTGCATATTCATGCCTCTTATATTTTAAAATTTGCATCTTGTACCTCATTCCTCAAGAATCATGTCTTCAGGTTTCTTTATTTTTCAAAAACTGCATTTTTATTCCTCTCATTCTTTGAAAAGCTCATCTTTGCACCTCGTATTTCTTACAAACCATATATGTACTCCTAATCTTATTAATCACATCTATATAGTTCTCATTCTTTGAAAATGACATCTTTGTACCTCTCATTATTTAAAAACTGCATCTTTTAGGTCAAAATTCCTGCAGAAAGCTGTTTGGTGACTTTGGTCTCAATACCAGATGATATATATAGAAAAGCTTGTGTGTATACAACCGAAGAAGCAATTGCTAGCTGTCAGGTTGTTGGTTATCCGGCCATGATTAAGGCATCATGGGGTGGAGGTGGCAAAGGCATAAGAAAGGTTTGCTTTTTTAAGTTGTATAATTTGTTTCCACCTTTGAGCTTTTAAAGACACTGAATTAGCTTTTGACCTCAAAATTGTTTGAAAATATAGGTGCATAATGATGAAGAAGTCAAGGCACTTTTCAAGCAAGTTCAAGGTGAAGTTCCCGGTTCCCCTATATTCATTATGAAAGTTGCTTCTCAGGTGAGAAAGCGTTTGAATTACTAAATTGCTATCAATCTGCATTCTGCTCCGAACTTATTATAATGTTATTTACAATATTTGAAAAACAGAGCCGACATCTAGAAGTTCAGCTACTATGTGATCAGTATGGCAATGTAGCAGCTTTACATAGTCGTGATTGCAGTGTTCAAAGACGACATCAGAAGGTAGCATGGGAATCATAATCCTTTCTAAAGAAACAAGTCTTCATTTTCCATTCTAATAAACAATTCATGATTCTAATCTAGTTTTATTTATTGTTTTGATAATTTAAGATTATTGAGGAGGGGCCAATAACAGTAGCTCCACCTGACACAATCAAGAAGCTTGAGCAAGCAGCAAGAAGATTAGCAAAATCGGTTAATTATGTCGGAGCTGCAACTGTAGAGTATTTGTACAGTATGGAAACTGGGGATTATTATTTTTTGGAGCTAAATCCCCGTTTACAGGTGCACTTGAATTTCGTTCTATGAATACTTGATTATTGTAAAATGATATTTCATCTCACAGAATCACGAAGCTGTTTGTAGTATACTATTACTGTTTAATATACGGTTGCAAAATGTTTGTATTTGTAGGCCAGGAAACCAACAGGATTAGGAAACTAAGGGGCTGTTTGGCAGCATCTGAATCAGCCTCCTAATGGTTCAGATGTCTAAATGGTTCAACACTTAATGGTTTAGACTGTTTATTTCACGAGCAAATGTCTGAATGGTTCAGACATTTGCCTCTGAATGGTTAAACATTATATTAATGCTGAATGGTTAAGAGGTCTAATGCTAAATAGTTAAGACCTCTTATCTGAATCGGTCAGACATTTGCCTTTGAATAGTTAAGCGATATACTAGCTCTTAATGGTTCAGACCTCTTAATGGTTCAGCACTTAATGGTTCAGACCTCTTATTGGTTCAGCATTTAATCATTCAGAAATTGCCAAGCAGCCCCTAAGTCACTATGATAACGAATGATACCATAGTTTTAAAAAACGGTTGAGCACGCCTCGAGGCGAGGCGTCCAGAAACGAGTATGAGGCGGCGCCTCAGGGGGTTATTTTGTATGTGCGCCCCATAGGGCTGAGGCGGTAAGAAAAGCTGCGCCTCAGGGGGTTTTAATGTTTGTTTTCGATGTTTTAGACTCTTTGTGTCAATTTCAAACATTCCATGTCTTTATAATGTGTGTTTTTGATGTTTTTGATGAATCCGATGATGAACTTAGTTTGTATTTTATTTTTTACAAGATATATAATTTTTATATATATATTTTAATTCCGCCTCGGGCTTACGCCTCGGTTTGCCTCGAGGCTTACGCCTCATGAGGCGAAGGGAAAACGCCTCGAGGCTCGATTCCGTACTTTTAAACCTTGCATGATACAGGATTCTAAATACAAGATCTAATAATAATAACAGGTTAATATTATAATAATAGTGTAATAATATTGTGAGATAAGTCTACTACACATGCACTTCCTTAAACAATCACTAGGGTTTCTTGGATTCTCACATGCTTCCTTTGTTTTTCATTTTCGTGTGCCCCACAAAATGGTGACATATTTTGTCATAAATTTTTAGGTCGAGCATCCTGTTACTGAGTGGATAGCAGAAGTTAATTTACCTGCAGCACAAGTTGCGGTTGGAATGGGAATTCCACTTTGGCAAATTCCTGGTAACTTTATGAAAATCATTAATAACTTAAAAAATGATAAAAACTTGCCTTTTCACTACTAAATAACCATCAGAGAATGCTAATGAACACTACAATTTGCATGAAAACAAGAAAATAAAGAAAAGTGAACTATGATGGTTTGAAAAGTCAAATGTAATTTCAAGCTATTTGCTTTATAAATTATTATTATTTTTAATGTTTCTATATGCATGTCTTTTTGGTTTAGAAATAAGACGATTTTATGGGATGGAAAATAGTGGTGGGTACGATGCTTGGAGAAGAACATCAGCTCTTGCAACCCCGTTTGACTTTGATCAAGCAGAGTCAGTTAGGCCAAAGGGTCACTGCGTTGCTGTACGTGTAACAAGTGAAGATCCAGATGATGGTTTTAAGCCTACTAGTGGCAAAGTTCAGGTTTGTGAAAAGACTATTCTTGTAAATATGTTTATTTTATGTATATTCTTGTAAAAATTCAGGATTTTGCTACACTTCCTTCTAAATGTAATATCATACTTGCCCTTTAAAATACTATAATGTTATGTTTATCCATTCTTTAGCAAATAAAATGAAATCTGCTACTTCTAAAAGTTTGTTTCAGTGAATAAACAAGTGAAACAGATTGTTATAAGTATATTATAATATAGTTACCATGGTATGGATAAACATGATGTTTTTAGCGTTTTGAAATGTTAAAAATGATATAATGAAATGTAGAAGGATTTATGTGATGCTTTGAGCTTTTAGAGGGATTATATGAATTGCTCCAACATATTTATTCATTATCTACCAATATTGATTTGAATTGCTCTTTTTAGGAGCTAAGTTTTAAAAGCAAGCCAAATGTGTGGGCATACTTTTCTGTCAAGGTAATGCTTGTTTCTGAATTATATATCCGTATGGAACTTCCCAATTTCAAAAATTATATTTTAATTTGGGAATTGCAGTCCGGAGGAGGCATTCATGAATTCTCAGATTCTCAATTTGGTAAGAAACTTAATCTTGTTTGGTTACTGTTTAAACAGTCAATCATTAGTTTAATTGACTTTTACAAGATTCTTTGCTAAAACATTTGTTATCTTATCTGATTTTTTATATACTTCAGGTCATGTTTTTGCATTTGGAGAGTCTAGAACATTGGCCATTGCAAATATGGTTCTTGGACTCAAAGAAATCCAAATTCGTGGTGAAATCCGTACCAATGTTGATTATACAATTGATTTATTACATGTGAGCATCTTGGAAACTTTGAAATTACAATGGTCTTTGATTTATTCAATTCAGTCAGTTGCTCACTTCATCCCCAAATTCACTACCTGCAAATAAATCTTTTTTATGTATTTAAAATAGATTGACTTGGAAAATTTGCAAAATTTAGTGATAAGGGTAATCAAGGGTGAACTAAAGAAACTTTTAAACTATAACTTTTCATTTCTGAATGTGGACAATTATTGTGCGACCATTTAAAAAAGTAACGTGAACAATTTGTGAGACGGATCGACTGTTATGCACTACAAGAAATTAATAGATCATATACATTTTTTGGGCATTTTCTTAAATTTATCAAAGTTGATGTACACACTTCACAATTGCATGAAAAGAAGGGTCATGATGAAATGTTTCTAAACATTTCTACTTTTAAGTTTGGAGAAATTGATTGAGTTTCCAATAAATATTTTATTAATACCTATATTTGATGATTGAGATTTCTTATACTAATTTATATTATTACCTCTACACTTGTAGGCTCCAGATTATAGGGACAATAAAATACATACAGGTTGGTTAGATAGCCGAATTGCAATGCGGGTTAGAGCAGAAAGACCCCCATGGTATCTTTCAGTAGTCGGTGGTGCTCTTTATGTAAGTGCTTTATAAATATACCTCAGTTTGTAAATCTATCATCTTTAAAAGTGCTCTGGCTTACCATTGACTTTTTTTTGACCACAGAAAGCTGCTGCTAGAAGTGCAGCAATGGTTTCTGACTATGTTGGTTATCTTGAAAAGGGTCAAATCCCTCCTAAGGTATTCTGACTTACCGCTGACTTTTTGTTGACCTCATAAAGCTCCCTGCTGATTAGTGTTTTATTTTCTTGCAGCATATATCATTGGTCAACTCTCAAGTTTCTTTAAATATTGAGGGTAGTAGATACACGGTAACTAAAAGCAGAAATGTCTATTGTTCTTGATTTCTCTTTTATATTATTTGTTTTTTTATAAGTTTATGCATTTATTTTTGCTAGATTGACATGGTAAAAAGAGGACCAGGAAGCTACAGATTAAAAATGAATCAATCTGAGATTGACGCAGAAATACATACTCTACGTGACGGAGGTTTATTAATGCAGGTAAATATTGTTTATTTTTTCAATTTATAGAACTCTTACTGTATGTTACATAACTCATATCTCTAAATAGTTCCCAATTTGTGAATCAATTTGAGAACCACTATAATAAAATCTTAAATTAAGTTTGTGTTTGATTAAAAAAAGGAAAATGAGCTTTTTAATGACGTTTAACCAAAACATGGGTACAATTAAATATGCTATTTATAATCTTTATACATATATTTAGAGAAACAACACAAGCATATTCCATGGAGGTGTTTGGACATGCATAGTGAAAATGATTGTGATATTGAATAGTTAGAATCAGATAATCATTTGTAATAAAACTTGGTGCAAGAGATAAATTTTATAATCAGTTTTGATAATGTTTTCAAGTCTTGATTATTTAAGGCATTTTAAGATAAAATAAGTGTATATACTTAATTCCATTCTCTCCTTTGACTACTGGTTACCCAAACACTAGAAATAGATTATTGCAACCACAACCCTCAATAATCAGATAACGACTTTAAAAATGCACATTCCGTTACGCATTCTCTGTTACATGACCCTAACACACACTTGTATATAATTTATAATTTCTAATTTAATGTCGTAGTTGGATGGAAAAAGCCATATTATATACGCAGAGGAAGAAGCTGCTGGTACTCGACTCCTAATTGATGGACGGACTTGCTTACTCCAGGTGTCCTCACCTACCTTTTTGATTATCTTTTTTATATTTATTATAGACGTGGCTGTTTCTATTAGTTTACTTTCAAATGGGTTGATTCACGTCATGTTTTATCTCTAATGGGTAAATAAACAAGCTTAAAAGGAGCCTAGTCAAGTGGGTCCAGTTGGTTGAAAGTCGCCTAAGTTTTATCTGTTAAGCAACTGCTTAACGCTATTATTAGATTATACCCCTTAGTTTTATTTAAAAAAACAAATAAAATTTTCATGTCAACTTTTTTAGACAATAACCCATTTTATCAATTACCTAGCCTCCCGACCCGCCCGTTTGCCCACACCTCTATTTGTTACTCAAAATTTGAATTAATTTGTTACTCTAAATAGGATTAATTTGTTACTTGCTCTAAATTTGGAATAATTTGTTTTTAGAATGATCATGATCCATCCAAATTGGTGGCCGAAACACCATGCAAGCTTCTAAGATACTTAGTGTCAGATGGCAGCCATGTTGACGCCGACACACCTTATGTTGAGGTAGAAGTTATGAAAATGTGTATGCCACTTCTCTCACCGGCTTCTGGAGTTATACAATTTAAAATGTCCGAAGGTCAAGCCATGCAGGTTAGATTAAAAATATCTTTAAAAATATCTTTTTGAGGTTGAAGTAGCATGCTTTTATAGCTCAAACTTCTTCAATGAAGTATATTATAATGTGATATCTAAGATATTTAGAGGCATTATGAGTTTCACTTCTTACAAAAAGTATTGTTCTTTATTGTTTTTGTTACAAAGAAGTTGTTGCAAACAATAAATTGGCATATATGTTAACCACAGTGCTTATCTTTTTGTTGTTTACACAAATTTCCTCCATCCCATACTAATATCTTTATATTCTATTAGTCAAACATGGACCTAAATTGTGTTGTCCCTAATTTGAACAACATGAACATTTTTATTTGTAGGCTGGTGAGCTTATTGCAAGACTTGATCTTGATGACCCATCAGCTGTAAGGAAAGCAGAGCCTTTTCATGGAGGCTTTCCTGTTCTGGGCCCACCAACTGCCATATCAGACAAAGTTCATCAGAAATGTGCTGCAACTCTAAATGCTGCTCAGATGATTCTTGCTGGCTATGATGAAAACATTGATGATGTAATCATTTTTTTTCAGTTAAACATCCCAATTTTATCCTTACAAATGCATTTTTCTTTATGTTGTTATGGGTGGTAATATGGACCCATTTACTCACAAACGGGTTGATTTGGGTTGTGTCTAATATTAAATGGGTTTAGTGGGAAGAAATTAGCTACATGGGAAAGGTGTCAAATGGGTAACAAAAGGGTAAATGTTGTCCACAGTATATTTCCAATGCGTACAAACACCTAGTTTCTTTTCATTCAAATTTTATATTCCCCACGTCCCAAAATAGTTGTCTACTTTTCAAAATAGATAGTTATAACTTACCAGTTTTCTTGGTTTACCCTTCATTTTCCTTTTCATAAAACCTTTCGAGTTTTTCTAAGTCAATAGGATGAGGGTAAAAATTTCCGTTCATCTTATATTTATCATTAATTGTATAAATCTTTAGTTTGTGGACGATTATTTGGGAAGGGAGTAGTAATATTATTGAAACAGAATTTTGTAATCATAAATAACGACTCTTCAATGTATAATTTTGTGAAAAAATGAGGACAAGGGCTTATGCGACTCACTCAACCTCAAACCCTTTTCCAACCATGTTAACCAACTCACCGACCTCTATTTTTATTATTTTCTTAACAAGTTTAACCTTTGATTGTAGGCTGTACAAAACTTGCTTCATTGTCTTGATAGTCCTGAGCTTCCTTTCCTTCAGTGGCAAGAATGTTTTGCAGTATTAGCAAATCGACTTCATAAAGATCTAAAAACCAAGGCAATTTAACTTCTTATTATATTATTCTTTTAAAATTTAATATTATAACATATCTGCTAAAATTCAATATATTCTACATGTTCAGTTGGAATTGAAGTTTAAGGAGTACGAAGGAATTTTCACCCAACAAGCTATTGACTTCCCGGCTAAAGTTTTACGGGGCATTCTAGAAGTTAGTTTATGATCAAGATCAATTACCTATATTATTCATGTTTATACATTTAATTTATTTATGCTATGCTTTTGTAATAATTTTGCAAACAGACCCACCTTGGATCTTGCTCAGAGAAAGAAAAGATGACCCAAGAACGACTCATTGAACCGTTAATGAATCTTGTAAAGTCATATGAAGGTGGTCGAGAGAGTCATGCGCGTGGGATTGTTCATGCTCTTTTTGAAGAGTATTTATCAGTTGAAGAATTATTTAATGACAATATTCAGGTGTGCTTAATTGTCGATTAATTTCATATACATCATTATAAAAAGTTCAAAATTTCATTTATATCCTTCCAAATTGTCTCATATTTATCTTTTCAAAGTTCCACAGTAAAACAAATAAACAAATGGGAAAACAATGTTAATAATGTGAATAATGTTTACACATGATTTCTTCGTTTATGTAGTGAAACATGCTCTTATAATTAGTTTTATTTTATTTTACTATGGAATTAGCATATATGAATTTTTTATTGTTTTGAAAGGGTAGATATTATGAAATTGTGAAGGATATTTTGAACTTTTATAAGGATATATGAAATTGTCCCTTTTTTATAGTTGTCGATCCAGGATTTCGACCAAGGTATGCACTAGCATAACAAATTTGTATTATATTTTCTAAAAATCCTTCTTACATTACAAAACACTACAATCTTCTTTCAAGGTTTGCACAGGCATACTATGCCATTCATGTAGAGTACATTATTTTTAATGTAAAATGAAACCTTTTTCTCTTTAGGCTGATGTAATTGAACGTCTTCGACTTCAATACAAGAAAGATCTCTTGAGGATTGTGGACATCGTGCTTTCCCATCAGGTATATATTATTCTTATAGGTGGAAATAGGCTTGGCAATGAGTGAAAAACGGACATGGGTCAAAATCAGGTCGTTTTTTGTAAGAGTTGACACTGGTTGGGTTGAGGGGACTTATACCATATTTTTTTTCCAAATTTTTTATTTAGTCAACGATTAATTTGTTAGCTAAATATGATTAAAAATATACTATTTCAATAACCTTATTTAAATATGATATAGAATACTTGTTAAAAATACAATTAGGGTTAACAAGTTTAATCAGCTGGACACATTACCTAAA
The DNA here is from genome assembly GCA_025506505.1 of Flaveria sonorensis. NCBI lineage: Eukaryota > Viridiplantae > Streptophyta > Magnoliopsida > Asterales > Asteraceae > Flaveria > Flaveria sonorensis. Next base: position 1,703,211 of record CM046439.1, on the reverse strand, counting down.
AATCTTTTCCGCTTTGTTATCTTTTGACCTGTTAAAGATAAAGCAGAACCCGAATCGACCCATTATTAAGTAAGTGTATTGAAATTGCCATCGCTAGTTTTTTGGTTTTGTGTCTCTGCTTCTTAATGTTTATTTGAAACAACCAAACAATTATGTTGAGGTTGATTTTGTGATGTAACAGGGTGTTAAGAGTAAAAACAAGCTGATACTACGACTGATGGAACATTTGGTTTACCCTAATCCGGCTGCTTATAGAGAGAAACTCATACGGTTTTCTACACTCAACCACACAAACTATTCTGAGGTCAATATCGTTCATTTAACAAACAGAAAGTCTCAAACAACTTTTTGGAAAAAAAATCATATATATTCTTCAAAATTTCAAAATATTATATCTACCCCTCAAAATGCTAAAATTATCACATCTTCCATTCCATTTTAAATAAAATAGATTATGTTACTTATAACATTCTGTTTTACTGGATATACGAATAGAGTGTCATGCGCTAAGATAATTTACAGCAACAACGGCGTTTCTCTATTTTTCTTCAATGAAACAAACTGTTGAGTAACTGACTTTACCATGGAATGTATAAAATCTGATATTTTTAGTGTTCAGAAAATGTAAATACATATTATGAGATTTAGAAGGCTATACATGAAGTTAATCTTAACCTTTTTTTTGTTAAAACTAATTCGTGCTTTTTGATTATTATCACTAATAGATAGCACTGAAGGCAAGTCAGTTGATGGAACAAACTAAATTAAGTGAACTTCGTTCAAGTATCGCAAGAAGTCTTTCTGAATTAGAAATGTTTACAGAAGAAGGTGAAAATATCGATACCCCTAAAAGAAAAGGTGCAATTAATGAAAGAATGGAGGATATTGTGACTGCTCCTCTGGCGGTTGAAGATGCCCTTGTTGGTCTTTTTGACCATAGTGATCACACCCTTCAAAGGCGTGTTGTCGAGACCTATGTTAGAAGATTATATCAGGTAAAATCGATTTTTACATTAAAACAACAATTTCTTGTCCCGTAATTTTATAAATGTAGTCTTGATTTGATGTTTTAGTGTCAAATGTGTTACTCCTTTTGCCCCATGCAAGTTGCATCATTCATTTTTTTGGAAAGGTTTGATGGTGAAATCTTGTGTCCATACATGATTATCTTTACAAATAAAGGCATCTTTCATTAACAGTTACAAATTATATTTTACATTTTTAGTAATTGAAATAGAGTTGTTATTCATTTCACAACAAGATCAAAGTATGTTTGGTAGGATTTTTCTTTTCTTTTCCTGAAAAAATAAGATGGTATTTTTAAATGGAAAAATAGTTTGATAGAGTTAAATAATTGACGCGATTTATTTGTAACCATGAAAACATCAAAACGCTTTATTATGTTGGTTACATGATTTTGTCGATTGATGTTAATTTTCTGAATCACACATGTATGCCAAACACCATTTTCTAGAGTTATTGAAATTAGGGATTGTTTTTCTTGATCTGTGAATAATATCGATACAACATATATACAGCAAGAGACTAACTAACCCTAGAGCTATTTTAGGATACTATACTAATTTACAGGAATTACAATAAAAGCATAATAAAATACATAAATAATATATTGACTAATACGCCCCCGCAGTTTGAGCATGGGGAAGAATGCGCAGACTGGTCTTGAAACGCTGAAATAAAGCTCTAGGAAGGCCCTTCGTGAAGATATCTGCGTATTGGTAGTCAGCAGGTATATGTAGAACTCGGATGTCTCCTATGCGAACCTTGTCCCGCACAAAATGTATGTCAATTTCAACGTGTTTGGTGCGCTGATGTTGGACAGGATTGCCGGAGAGGTACACGGCTGAAACATTGTCACAAAAAATGATGCTGGCCTCTCTGGTAGGAACTGAAAGATCAAGGAGCAGATTCCGTAGCCAGGTGACTTCAGCTGTGGCGTTAGCAACACCACGGTATTCGGCTTCGGCACTCGAACGGGATACTGTCTGTTGACGCTTTGAAGACCAACAGAGAAGATTATCCCCCATAAAAACACAATAACCCGATGTGGATCGTCGAGATCAGGGCACGCCCCCCAGTCGGCATCCGAATATGCAGTAAGCGACGTAGACTTAGAGGGAGTGATCAATAAGCCATGAGAGAGCGTGCCTTTTAAATACCTCAGAATACGTTTGAGGAACTGAAAATGAGGTTCACGCGGAGCATGCATGAATAGGCAGACCTGTTGCACCGCGTAGGCAATGTCGGGTCTCGTAAATGTCAAGTATTGAAGTGCCCCCGCTAGACTTCTATATAAAGAGCCATCTGAAAGCGGTGCTCCAGCCGTGGCACTTAGCTTAGAGTCAGTGTCACAAGGAGTAGAGCTGGGTTTACAATTTTGCATGTTGGCCCGAGTAATGATGTCCGAGGCATACGCTTCTTGCGAAAGGAACAGCCCTCCCGATTTCTGTGTAACCTGTATGCCCAAAAAATGATGTACTTTCCCCAAATCTGTCATGGCAAACTCCTTAGAAAGAGATGAAATTATATCACGAAGGAGTTGGTTATCGGAGGCGGTAAGGATTGTGTCATCCACATAAAGTAATAGATAAGCCATCCGAGTACCCTTTTTATAAATGAAAAGGGATGTGTCACAGGAGGAGCTGCGAAAACCGCAAGAGAGCAAGTAATTAGCAAATCGTTGATACCAGGCACGCGGTGCCTGTTTTAAACCGTATAGAGATTTGCGAAGCCCGCACACATAAGACGGGTTAGACCGGTTAGTAAAACCAGGGGGTTGGTACATGTACACAGTTTCGTTCAAGTCCCCATGTAGGAATGCATTCTTAACGTCTAACTGATTGATGGGCCAAGATCGAGACACAGCTAAATTGAGAACCGTGCGTATAGTAGTAGGTTTAACAACGGGGTTAAATGTTTCATCACAATCTAAACCAACCCGCTGACATTTCCCATTAACAACTAGCCGGGCCTTATATCGTTCAAGAGACCCATTAGCATGAAATTTATGTTTATAGAGCCACATACAATTGATAATGTGTGTATCTGCAGGCTTTGGAATCAGTTCCCACGTATTATTGTCTATTAAAGCCTTAAACTCGTTGGCCATGGCGGCACGCCAATTAGGATCAGAAAGGGCTTGAGTGAGGGATTTGGGAACAGGTGAGATTGGTGTGGTAGCGTTGTTGGTATGTAGATTTGCAGATGGGTTAGGCGGCTGGGAATGTGTACGAGATCGGGTTTGCATTGGGTGGATGGAGGGGTGTGTGGCATGGGCGGACGTGGTAGATGAGGATGGACCAGAGGCTCTCTGAAAGGCTTGAAATGCTGGTGTATATGAGGCTGGACCACTGGTTGTTTTGGGAAGGCTGGAAAAGGTAAATTGACAAGGTAGTGGGTTAGGGGAAGTTTGAGTTGTGGGGGAAGAGGAGGTGGCAGGAGGTGGAGATTGTTGAAGTGAGCTGCGTGAGCTGGTTGGTGAAGGGGAATGGTTGGAATTGGTGGGGCTGACTGGTTGAGCAGGAGTGGGGCTGTTGGGGGTGGAGGAAGGATGAGTAAAGGGTGGAAACAAGAGGGGTGAGGGATCTTCTTGTAAGAATGAGTAGTCAGGACCAGAAAACTCAGAAGTGGTTTGAAATGGAAATGTGTTTTCATCAAAGGTGACGTGGCGGGAGAGTATCGTTTTGCCCGTAGAAAGGTCAAGGCAACGGTATCCCCGATAATCATGTGGGTATCCCAAGAAGACACATCGAGTGGAGCGGAGGGAAAGTTTGTGTTGGCGGGTAGCGGATTGATTTGGATAACAAGCACACCCAAAAACGCGCAAATGATCGTATGTTGGGTGTTTGAGATAGAGAGCGGAAAGGGGGGTACGATTTTGAAGAACTTTTGTGGGAATGATGTTATGCAAGTAGACGGATGTGTGAAGTGCTTCGACCCAATAGGAGGGAGGAATCGAGGCATGAGTTAGAAGACATAACATGATTTCGTTGAGTCGTCTAATCATACGTTCGGCTTTCCCATTTTGTTGGGAGGTTTGGGGACACGAAAACCGAAACTGAAGACCATGAGTGGTGGCAAACGTTTTGAAGGCGGTGTTATCAAACTCGCCACCCATGTCACATTGAAAAGACTTAATTGAGCAACGAAACTGAGTTTTAACAAAATTGTGAAACTGAGTGAATTTTGTAAATGTTTCAGATTTGAATTTTAGTGGAAAAACCCAGGTATAGTTTGTGAAATCATCAATTAACACCATGTAATACTTGTAACCATTATGACTTTGGAGTGGAGAAGTCCACAAATCACAGTGTAATATATCAAATGGCATAAGTGTATTAGACAATGAAGGATGAAAAGGTAAACGTTTATTCTTAGCTAACTGACACGAATTGCAAACATCCATAGAATTTGTCTTAATACATGAAATAAAATTAGAACAATGAAGAAAATCTAAAACATGCAATCCTGTGTGTCCAAGACGAGCATGCCAAGGAATGGAAGGAGACGTGGTGAGTAATGCAGAACCGGAAGCAGTGAAAGTGTTGGTAACTGGGTATAAGTGACTGGAACTATCATGACGGCTCATGATCTTCCCAGTCTTGTAGTCCTTCACAGAAAAACCAAAAGGATCAAAGACAACGAAAACCCAATTATCAATAGCAAAACGGCGGACGGAAACGAGATTTTTAATTATATTGGGTGAATAAAGTACATTTTTGAGGTTTAAGTTGTTTGGGTAGCCAGGAAGGGTGGTGTTTCCTGATCCGTGAATTGGAATGGATTGGCCATTACCAACAAGAATGGATTTAATAGGCGTAATACAAGGAGAAACGGAAACCATACCTGAATCAGAACTGAGATGATTTGTGGCCCCCGGATTTAATAGGCGTAATACAAGGAGAAACGGAAACCATACCTGAATCAGAACTGAGATGATTTGTGGCCCCCGTGTCCATGTACCACTGATCATCGGGAGGCTGCATTGTCATGGCTTCAAATGCGTAGCCTAGTTGAGATGGTTCCAAAGGATTCAATTCAGAGAGGTTGACCTGTGGTTGAAAAGCAGACCCGGATGACGGACGAGGAGGCTGTGGCTGCCAAGGTGATGTCGTGGGCTGCCAAGGTGTGGCCCAGCCCTGTTGGGTGGGGTATGGGCATGGCGGGGGAGGTGCCCAATATGGAGGCCAATAGGCATTGGGTTGGGCTGGCCATGAAGAGTAACCACCGCGATTGGGGCCACTGGTGGACTGGGCTGACCGAGAGTAATGTGCAGGTGGCTGAGTTGACCCAGTTGGGCCACGATTTGGCCTACGAGCATTCTGCCCAGATCGTCCCTGATTAGCGCCACGGGGCTGACTTCGAGATTGATCTCTGCGCTGCTGTTCATGGAACTGGTCACGAGACGGCTGGTCAGAAATAATTCAGCGGCAATCGGTTGATGAGTGTCACTCGCTTGTCGTCGCTGGAGGTCTGACTGAAGCATGCTACAGGCTTCTTCCCAAGATGGTAATTGTTGATTAATGACTGTGCCAATGGGATCATATTCCTGAGGCAGTCCCCGCACCAGTTTCAGGACCAGTCGGGTATCACTGACTGGGCTGTCCACATCTGAAAGTTTATCAGCAGTCTCTTTGAGTTTTTGAAAATAAGCCTCGAGAGAAGAAAAATCTATTAGCTTCAGGTTGTTAAATTCCTGTTCAAGAGCTGCAGCTCTGGAGCCCTTATTGTTCAAGAAAATATTCTTGATTCGAGTCCAGGCTTTAAACGCAGTAGACTCGGTTTCCAAAACCCGAATCAGTAATTCATCCGACAGTGTCCCGTAGATCCACTGTAGGACGATAGCGTCGATTTTGTTCCAGGATTCAAACTTTGGGTCTGTAGGTTCAGGAGGTTTCGTGCCATCAATATGATGCAAGACATCGTAGCCTCGAGCATGAAGAAGAAAAAGTTTGACCCACGACGAATACGACACCTTTGTTCCGTCCAAGACTCGGATTTTGTGTTGTATGTTCGTCACGGTATAGACCGGGTGAAGAGCCTGTTGTGCCTTGCTGGACGAGCCATCTTTACCGTCTGACATGCTGATCGGAAATAGAGAAAAGGAGAAAGAAAAGCAGATGGATCGTAATCCAACTACAGCTAATCACGATGGCGGCGGTTGAACCTTGATTCTGGCGGCGGCGATGGTGATTAGGGTACAAAGCAGTGGCTCTGATACCATGAAATTAGGGATTGTTTTTCTTGATCTGTGAATAATATCGATACAACATATATACAGCAAGAGACTAACTAACCCTAGAGCTGTTTTAGGATACTATACTAATTTACAGGAATTACAATAAAAGCATAATAAAATACATAAATAATATATTGACTAATAGTTATTATTTTTGAAAATTGTTAACAAATATTCAACATATTCAGGGTCATGTATTGCAATAATCATAGGCTGCAGGGAGTACTTTTGACTTGAAAAAGTTGAATTCCATTAATATATAGAAGAATATTCAAAAATGAAAAAAAAAATCTTAATTTCTGTTGTAATTTTTCAAACATCTAGAATACTCGTCAGTTATGACTAAATAACAGAATCTTGTGAACCAATTTAAATTATTTACATAGAAAAACAAGAGGCCAATGATTAATTTTACCTTGTATGCATTATCAGCCGTATCTCGTAAAGGGGAGTGTTAGAATGCAATGGCACAGATCTGGTCTGATTGCATCTTGGCAATTCGTGGAAGGGCATGCTGGCGAAGTGAATGATTCTGGTGATGAGATGGCCGGAACATCCTCGGTTGACAAGAAATGGGGAGCTATGGTTATTATTAAATCTCTTCAATTTTTGCCCGATGTGATAAGTGCAGCTCTTAAAGAAACAACTCAGAATTTTCATGGTTCCAGTCAAAATGGGTCAGCGGGCTCTACGAACCATGGTAATATGATGCACATTGCATTGGCCGGCATCAACAACCAAATGAGTTTGCTTCAAGACAGGTTTGACCTATTTTTCAGTTTGATCATAAAAGTCAACCACATGATGTTTGGTTATGAATTTAATTTTTAGAAACTCACGATCTATACTTGCGTCCCATTATAGTTGTGATGTACTTTGAGTTAATTGTTCAGATAGCTAATAAATGCTTAGAAATGCCCTTTGACACAAACAAAAAAAAAAACGGAATTTTCCTATACCCAAAAAAATATGTGTACCAACAGTAGAGGTGGGAAAAATGGGCAAGTTGGGTAATGGGTCAAAAATTGTTTTTTTATGTGTGGATTTGAATTTTGAAAATGGCAAAATGATCCGTGCAGTTATATGCGCGTATCTTATAGTAAAAAGATTTAGGTTGTAAGCATGTGAATACATGTTAGACAACTTCTGACCAGTTTTACTCTTAGCTAGTTTTTTATATTTTACACTTTGACATTTGATCAACAAAATGCAACCTGAATTGACCTGATTACATCTAAATTAGTTGAAATTGTCATCTTTATGTACTTAGCTGGACCCCATTTGTTGAGCCTTTATATAATCCCAACAAATTATTGGGTTCTTTTCTTCTAAAATTCTAACTAATATGTGCATATTATCTTATAAACTACAGTGGTGACGAGGATCAGGCTCAAGAAAGAGTCAACAGGCTAGCAAAGATACTCAAAGATAAAGAGTTGAGCTCGAGTCTAAAAAACGCAGGGTATGAAGTTATAAGCTGTATAATACAAAGAGACGAAGGCAGGGGCCCGATGAGACATTCATTTCATTGGTCAGAAAATAATCAATATTACATCGAAGAGCCATTACTGCGCCACGTGGAACCTCCATTGTCTACTTACCTTGAGCTGGTTTGTACTCATGACACCCTTCATTTTGTTTCCATTTATTTAAATAATAATATTAGCGGAAAATGTCTAAAAATAGTGACGTCCAGTCGGCTATTTAACATAATTGCCGCTCACATTATCGTGTTTATATGCTTAGGACGCCATGCTAGCATTTTATACGATTAAAAATTTAAAATGCCACTTAAACATATTTATGTATTACAATTATTTTCCTTTTTCAGGATAAACTGAAGGGCTATGAGAATATAAAGTACACTCCATCATGTGACAGACAATGGCACATGTATACAGTTGAAGCAAAACCACTTCCGATTCAAAGAATGTTTCTTCGAACGCTTGTAAGACAACCGACGAAAGAATGGTTTACGCCCTCGGGATACCAAGGTTCAGAAGTTGCAGGCCCACGGTCTCAGTTGACTTTATCTTATACGTCAAGGAGTATTTTGAGATCTTTAGTGACCGCAATGGAAGAATTGGAACTTCATGCCCATAATGCTACTGTCAAATCTGACCATGCTCATATGTACCTCTATGTATTAAAGGAGCAACAAATAGACGATCTCGTTCCATTCTCAGAGTAAGCATTCGTGTATTCCTTTTGGTTTCTTATACTACACAAATATGATAATATGATCTTCACTTATAACCGTGCAAAAATTTGTGTATAGGAGAGTAGATGTAGATTCTGGGACCGAAGGTGTGGTTGAGTCACTTTTGGTGAAGATGGCTCGTGAAATTCATACAATGGTTGGTATTAAAATGCACCGGTTAGGTGTTTTTGAGTGGGAGGTTAAGCTTTGCATGGCGTGTTCCGGTCAAGCCAATGGTGCGTGGAGGGTGGTGGTCACGAATGTGACCGGTCATACGTGCATTGTACATGTAAGTTGTTCAAGGTCATTTTTCAACATTTGAACATTGGTCATACTCTTTTTATCACACATGCCACTTGTTGCAAATTTTCATTTAGGTTTATCGGGAAATTGAGGATAATGTTAAACACATGGTGGTTTATCATGCCACCTCGACATCAGGCCCGTTACATGGTGTACCTGTGAACGCACCTTTTCAGCCTTTAAAATTACTTGATCAAAAACGTCTTTTGGCCCGGAAAAGCAATACTACTTACTGCTATGACTTTTCGCTGGTAATTGTAATTGTTGCTTGTGTTTTGATTTAGAAGTACTAAAATTACCATTCTGGACTTATTCTTATGGATCATGCTTTTGTATGTGCAGGCGTTTGAAGCAGCCCTTGAGAATATTTGGTCATCAAAACTCACAGGTGTTAACAAGCCCGGTGGTAAACTTGTTAATGTGACGGAGCTTGTGTTTGCTGACCCGAGAGGGTCATGGGGTACGCCGCTTGTGGAAACAAACCGCGAGCCAGGCCAGAACAATGTGGGCATGGTGGCATGGACCATGGACCTCTGCACACCCGAGTTTCCTCATGGAAGGACTATTTTGGTTGTTGCAAATGATGTCACGTTTAAAAATGGTCTTTCGGCCCGATTGAGGATGCATTTTTCGAGGCGGTCACCGAGCTTGCTTGTGCCAAGAAACTGCCACTCATCTACCTGGCTGCAAACTCAGGGGCCCGAATTGGGGCTGCTGAGGAGGTTAGATCCTGCTTTAGAATCGGGTGGTCAGATGAATCGAACCTAATTCAGGGTTCCAGTATTTGTATCTAACTCCTGAAGATTACAATCGGATCAAACCGTCGGTAATTGCACATGAAGTTAGTCTGGAGAGTGGTGAAAGGAGATGGATTATTGATACAATTGTGGGAAAAGAAGACGGATTAGGGGTTGAGAATTTAAGCGGGAGCGGGGCCATTGCTGGTGCGTATTCGAAAGCATATAAAGAAACTTTTACATTGACATATGTGACAGGAAGAACTGTCGGGATAGGAGCTTATTTGGCCCGTTTGGGAATGCGGTGCATACAGCGGCTTGACCAGCCAATAATCTTGACTGGGTTCTCGGCACTAAACAAGCTTTTGGGCCGAGAGGTTTACAGCTCGCAAATGCAACTCGGTGGGCCGAAAATTATGGGGACAAACGGTGTTGTTCATTTAACGGTTTCTGATGATCTGGAGGGAGTTTTGGCAATCTTGAATTGGTTGAGCTTTGTTCCGCCATATGTCGGCGGCCCGCTTCCTGTTTTGCCACCGGTTGACCCGGTTGACCGGCCTGTCGAGTACTTACCTGAAAACTCGTGTGATCCTCGTGCAGCTGTTTGCGGGACAGTTGACGGTAACAAGACATGGTTAGGAGGGATTTTTGATAGGAAAAGTTTTGTGGAAACATTGGAGGGTTGGGCGAGGACGGTAGTAACAGGTCGGGCCAAACTTGGTGGGATCCCAGTCGGGGTTATTGCTGTTGAGACTCAAACGGTGATGCAAATTATACCTGCGGATCCCGGGCAGCTTGATTCACATGAACGTGTAGTCCCGCAAGCTGGACAAGTGTGGTTCCCCGATTCTGCTAATAAAACAGCACAAGCTTTAATGGACTTTAACCGAGAAGAGCTTCCTTTGTTCATCTTGGCCAACTGGCGTGGGTTTTCTGGCGGTCAACGGGATCTTTTTGAAGGGATTTTACAGGCGGGATCAACAATTGTTGAGAATCTTAGAACGTATAAGCAGCCGGTGTTTGTTTACATCCCGAAAGCTGGCGAGCTTCGAGGTGGTGCATGGGTGGTTGTTGACAGTCGAATTAACTCGGATCATATAGAAATGTATGCAGAAACAACCGCGAAAGGAAATGTTCTTGAACCCGAAGGTATGATTGAAATCAAATTCCGAAACAAAGAACTGTTAGAATGTATGGGCCGCCTGGACCCACAAATTCGAAGTCTTAAACAACAACTACAAGAAAGGAGATACGATCAAACGATCATCGACCAGATAAAAGCTCGCGAGAAACAACTTTTACCGATTTACACTCAAATCGCTACCAAATTCGCTGAGCTTCACGACACGTCTTTCCGAATGGCTGAAAAAGGTGTGGTCAAGAAGGTTGTTGACTGGAAAACTTCTCGGTTTTTCTTCTACAAGAGGCTTCGTCGTAGGCTCGCTGAGGTGTCTTTAATCAGTACCACACGTGAAGCTGCTAGTGACGCGCTTTCCTACAATTCTGCTTATGATATGGTCAAGAAATGGTTTTTAGGCACGAATACAGAAGAAAATTGGCTTGATGATGATGCTTTTTTCGCTTGGAAAGATGATCCGTTGAATTACGCAGACAAGTTAGCCGAGTTACGCAAACAGAAGGTTTCTAATCAGTTGTTAAAGATAAGTGGTTCGCCATCGGATCTGGAAGCTTTACCGCAGGGGCTCGCTGCACTTTTGCAAGAGGTAACGGTTGTTTTTCACCATTTCAAAAGGTCGTAAAAAGACGATTGTGTTTTAACATCATTTTATTATGTTGCAGTTGGATCCGACGACTAAAAGTAAGCTAATTGAAGGACTCCAGCGGGTTATTGAGTCTTCGTCGGCTAAATGAGAATCCTTTCTAGTCGTGTACATTTATTTGTTGTTGATTCATTTTCTTTCATTATTTGTAGGTAACTATCACATTTTAAACAAATATGTGTTTCATTTAATCTTCTCTTTATGTTCAAGCCGTAGAAATTCGAAATTCGTAGAAAAAATGAACACAAAAAGTTACTATAAATGGAACCTTGTGTTTATAGATACATTAATGTTTTTCCACACCGATATGTATGTTTTTGATTCGAATGCTTTTGTACCGAAGATCCCCGAGCTAAAATGTGAATGTGACGCCTTATTTTGGTAAATAGTAAACATTGATCTGAAGTTATGACCTTTTAAGTAATTACATTGGATCTTTATTCGGGTTTCTTTATCGGTTTCTTGTACTTTACACTTGATGACCAGTTAACTCAGACATCGGGATTGAGCTTTGGTGAACATATATGAACCGCGTCTGCAACGGTGAGAAAAATCTTGTTTTCGCCAATCAGGTCGGGGAAACCCGATGCGTATAGCTTGTCGAGCACTTGTTGACCAGGGTTGCAAGAATAAGCTGCAAACAAAACCAAAGTACTGTTAGTCCTGTGTGACTATTTGGTCACTAACTTAAAAATGTTCAATTCAAGTTATGTTTAATAGGGTCAAAATTACATAAAATCTTTAACTTAATTTTATAAAAATCAGATTCTTATTATTTATATCGTATAGTTTTAAAGTTAATTGGTCCCAACAAAATTAAGGGTTTTGTTCAAAGCCCATTTTGAAGCGTTATCGGTTATCCGACCATTTTATTATGTCATTTCTAATAAGGTTTTACTTACCTGAACATCTCTCTTTTGTAGACTCCGGTATAACTCCTCAAAGGCGTGGATTCCACTCGTGTCAATGTCAGTAACCGCTGCGATTAAGGCACAAGATATAAGCACTTTAAAGTTTAAACACTCTAATTGGATTTTTCTCATCAAAATATTTAAACCGTTTGTTTTAGAATCAGACTATACCATACGATTAGAACAAAAACTAACAAGACATAGGAACTTTAAACAACGTATCTTTTTTTTTTTGAACAGCTAATTGGATCACTGGTGGGCCACTGGCCCACCCGATCTTTCCATTACACAGGTACGAAACTTGAGACCACCATCCGGAAAAAACTCATATTAGGTGAGAAAACCTCGTGGCTCACTTGGAACCCCTTTTATTTTTGTCACACGTGAGTCTTGAACCCAAAACCTCCACATATTTTTACAAGATCTTAGGGTATATCATCTTAACGTATCTATTAATTCTTTTTTTAACAAGGATTTTTAAACAAGATGCAAAAACTGTTCTTAGAACCGGACGTACTAGTCGTCACATGAGGAACCAGCTACATAGTCAGCTCGGTTATGACTACTTAAACCACCACCATTTAAACCGGCTTGTTATAAGTTAGTTATATATAAATTATAATTCATGACAACTTCCGACCCCAGATCCCGCCACTTGTAACGCGGTCTGATAACTTTTAATGTAAACGTAGAAATTAATCACTTTAAACAACTTATGTAAATCAAATCAAGCTTCTTACGTGACAATTCAACTATCAAGAACTGAACCCTAGGTTGATAAGATGCTTTCAGATCATCTTCTTCCTCAGTTAACCATCTCAATATCCTGCAACAAAATCCCAAATTCATACCTCAAAACCCATCTCACTGCTTCAAAATATCATTCACAAATCCTCACAATTCACCTTTCTTTGATGTAATTAGAGTTCGAAAAGTAAACAGCAGAATCAACCCTAACAATCACAACACCCTGAATCTTCTCCGCCTCCGGATACTGTGCGATATTCCGGTACTCTCCGGTCATCGGAATTCTTCCAAGAATTGCAGTTCGTGGGCGTGTAACTTGCAGAAGAATCTTAGCGAACGATATCACGACCTAATTCAACGAAAACAGATCAAAAGCTTCAAACTTGATATCAAAGTTTCGAAATTAGGGAAAAATGTTGATTTTTACAGCAATTAGAAGACCAGTTTCGACGGATTTGAAGACGACCCCGAGAAATGCTCCCATACACGCTACGAAATCGAATTTGTCGATCTTCCAGATCAGAATTGCAGCATCGACGTCGATTAGACCGATGACTGCTGATATGATGATTGATGATAGAATCGCATTGGGGGTGTATTCGAAAAGGGGAGTTAAGAACTTCACTGTTAGTAGTACTACGATCGACATTATGATGTTTGAAACCGACGTCTGGCATCCTGCCATGTAATTCACAGCGGATCGAGAAAACGAGCCTGAAAAGGGTGTACGCAGTCGCATCAGTTGTTTCTGTGTCAGTCTGACACATCACATAGGGCGTATGATTGACTCATTGACCCGTATATAATATTATGACACGTATGATTAGTTAGTATAATGCGTATATGACCCTGTGTAAGGTGCATTATACTGTCCATGTGATCCATACTACCAGTATAATGTGTGAGTGGTGTGTGGTTAGTAGGTTGTTGATGTGTGTATGGTTTGCTTCTTTTTGTACCTGTTGCGACGTAGCATGATGTCATTGAGCCAACGACGTTCATTGTTCCTAGTGCTACCATTTCTTTGTTTCCGTCTACTTTATATTCTTTCATTGAAGCAAATGTTCTTCCGATTGCAACCGCTTCCTGATAGATTAACGAACAATGTTATGTTAACCGTAACAGTTAAACGTTGTATAATTGTTTAAAGATTGTTTTACAGGTAGAACCTAACTGTTAATGCTATCATGCCAGCCTCGATGCCGATTATAAATCCCTTAAATAGATTTTCACCAGAAAAATAGATTTTGTCAAGTGAAGGAGGGTTGATTCTTTTATCAATCTTTCCCACCTGCCAAAAGAAATTAGGAGGATGAGTAAATGCAATGATCATCATGAACATTGTATTTGTTGGAGGATGAGTAAATGCAATGATCATCATGAACATTGTATTTGTTTGTTTGACTTTAAAAGTCAAACATGTATTTTGCGGATTCATGTTAGTTTACATATACTATCAAAGTTTTAGAAAATCTTTCTAATGCGGGTAATGATCAAGGAGTTGATCCCGTTTCAGAGTAAGATACAATGGGATCCAGATTGAAGATTACTGAAGATTTGAATAATAATTTATTTATTCAGTTTATCTTTTATTTAAGTTTGTTATTATCTTTTATTTTAGTTTGTTATTATTTTTTAACTTGTTAGGTCTAGTATAAATATTAGGGTTTGCTTTCATTTAGGATTAGTTTTTGTTGATTTATAAAATATAAGAACGTTGTTCTTGGAACCTTTGGTTTAATCTATCGTCTTTGATTATCTATTGTTCTTGAGCCATTTGATTGCTTCCGTTTTTGCATCACTTTCCCTCTATATAACCCTTTTTTGTGCTTTTTTTCACTAATTCGTTTATCCTTGCAGCTAAGTATCTCTTAGCGATAACTATTATTATTAGATTATTATTTATCGATGTATATCTTAAAGTTAGTTATTCATGTTTATCTAGTTCCTAGAATTGTGGTTAGAGATAATTGTAATCTCCCTATATAAGGGATGATATTTTGCTTAATGAATTATTGAGAATTCGCACCATAAACCTCTTTTATGGTATCAGAGCTTCGGTTCTGATTACCCTATTAATTTTTTCGTTGCCACCATGACCAAAGAGGTCCCGGAACCCTCGTCCAAACAACCAACTTCCCTGCACCCTGCATATTCGGTTACCAACATACAGACGAAAATCCGCACCTTGGATGGCACCAAGGTCACGTATTCATCCTGGGTAAAGCTCTTCCGCCTTCATGCAGTTGCCTATAAGGTCTCTAACCACATTGATGGCACAACCGCTCCCGCACCTACCGCACCAGAATATGAAGCTTGGAAAGAACTCGACGCTCATGCTTAATGATGAAGTTCTTCGCCTCGAAGCTTGCAAGGGGCAATCCTCCTCCGTCCTTGTTGCTCCGACCGCACCACCACAGCAGCCCATGAATACACCCGCGCCCCCTCATGGTGGCGGATCGTGACCTCCCTCCCCTGATCCTCACTCCTACACCTCGCGTGGAAGGGGAAAGGGGCAGGGGAAGAAGCGGGGGGCGACCTCCGTTTAATCAATGGTCCAACACTAACCCATCTTATCCACCTTGGGCCTGGTGGACTACTCCCCCATGCCCATATCCTACTCAGAATACTTGGCGGCCCAATAACATCCCAACCCAGTAGCCCCATGCGACTCCACAAGCCCAATATGCTGGATTTTCTCAAGTCCAGTACAATGATTATCCTGATCCATCAGCCCACCAGCAAGGCGGCTACAATGCCTTGAACCCGTCCGATCTTAGTGCTGCTTTTGCTACCATGCAGGTCAATCAATCCAACGCTTCTTGGACCTAGGACATCATGGACACTGGGGCTTCTTCGCACCTCACTCGCGATCCAGGTAAACTTTTAATCCCTAATTCATCTACTGTATACAGTAATATTCTAGTAGGCAATGGCAGTTATTTACCAATTAACGGATCTGGCACAGGTTTTCACACCTTACCAAACCGAACTTACATCTTGCCCAATATCCTTTACAGTCCACAAATTATTAAAAACCTTATCTCTGTTCGACGTTTTACTCGTGATAATAATGTTTCCATAGAATTTGACCCTTTCGGTTTTTCCTTGAAGGATCTCAAAACTAAAAAGCTCTTGTCGCGCCACAACAGTTCTGGGGACCTATATCCACTCACGCCACCACAACTACCAACTCAAGCTTGCTTTCTTGCCACTCCAACCCTTCCATGGCACGATCGTCTGGGTCATCCCGGGGCACAAGTATTAGATGTTTTAAGTCGTAATTTTCAGTTTTCTTGTAATAAAGACCACGCGTCTCGTATTTGCAGATCTTGTCAAATTTCTAATAGTAAAAGATTACCTTTTTATTCATCTAATACTTTTACTTTTGCTCCCTTTGATATTATCCACTGCGACTTATGGACCTCCCCGATCACGAGTAAATCCGGATACAAATATTACATGGTGCTCATCGACAATTTTTCAAATTTTGTGTGGGTTTATCCGCTAAAATTTAAATCTGTAACATTCCCTACCTTTGTCAAATTTCATCAACTCATCTTAACACGATTCAATCGTAAAATTAAAACTTTTCAATGTGATTTAGGCGGGGAATTTGACAATCATGCGTTCCGTAATTTTGCTCAACAACATGGCCTTTTATTTCGTTTTTCGTGTCCCCAAACCTCTCCTCAAAACGGTCGGGCTGAACGCATGATTCGTCGTCTCAACGACATCATTCGAGCCCTACTTATACATGCCCATCTTCCACCTATTTTTTTGGTGGAAGCTCTTCATACCGCCGCTTACCTACATAATATTTTGCCTACTCAAAGACTCGACTTCTATACCCCAACATTTGCCCTTTACCTCCATCATCCTACGTATAACCACTTACGGGTGTTTGGGTGCATATGCTACCCTAATACATCCGCCACCCATCGTTACAAACTACATCCGCGTTCAGTCGGATGCATCTTTCTAGGGTATCCTCCCGATTTTCGCGGATACCGTTGCCTTGATCCCGCAACTGGCAAGGTCCTCATCTCCCGCCACGTGACCTTTGATGAGCACACATTCCCCTATACTACCCAACCACACCCATCCTCATACTCCTTCCTAGATGACCCACTTCCTCCGGGATTTAATTTCCAACCTCCGGTGTCGGTGTCAAGCCCCTCTGCTAACACCTCCTTCCGGTTCACCTACTCTCGACGTGCGCGTCCCCAACCCATACCCCCACATACTACGGCCCACTCGACCTGTCCACCACAGCCGCCCCCAAACTCATAGGCTAAACTGAATCCACAACCTACCCAACCATCCTCCAACTCCAATACACACCCCATGACCACCCGATCCAAATCCCGTACCACACCTTCCCCGATCGCCCTTCCTGTCATTAACCTCTCACTTATGCCCACCACATATGCCAAAGCCCTCGCTGATCCAAATTGGTTACATGCTATGCAACTAGAATTTACTACATTACAGGAAAATGAAACATGGGAATTAGTTCCTCGTCCCACGGATCGCCCCATTATCCGATGCATATGGCTTTTTAAACACAAGTTTAAAAATCAGATGGGACTTTAGAACGGTACAAAGCATGTTTGGTTGCGAATGGAAATTCACAGACAGTGGGCATCGATTGTGACGACACCTTTAGCCCGGTTGTCAAACCGGCCACCATTCGGACAGTTCTATCATTAGCAGTCTTGCGATCATGGCCCATCCACCAATTAGATGTCAAAAATGCTTTTTTTCATGGGGATTTGAATGAAACGGTGTTCATGCACCAACCACCTGGGTTTGTTGATCGGCGATTTCCTAACCATGTGTGTCAATTGAAGAAATCCCTATATGGCCTCAAGCAGGCGCCTTGTGCCTGGTATACTCGGTTTCCAACTACATTACATCACATGGGTTTACAAGTAGCAAGTGCGACAACTCCTTATTTATTTATAATCGGGGCGCTACTAATATTGCTTACTTATTATTATATGTGGATGATATCGTTATCACGGCATCTAACCATACTCTTTTACATGACATTATTCGCACACTCTCACGAGAGTTTGCAATGACCGATCTTGGCCGTCTTCATCATTTTATTGGGATTAAGGTAACTACACATACACATGGACTTTTCTTGTCACAAGATCAATATGCAAAAGATATTATTGCTCGTGCTTCTATGTCATCATGCAAACCTTGTACCACGCCTGTTGACTTGTCTACAAAACTTAGTGCCACCGATGGTCCCTTATTCTCCGATCCCACTTTATATCGGAGTCTTGCCGGGGCGTTACAATACCTTACGTTCACACGACTTGATATCACATATGCGGTCCAACAGATTTGCTTGTTTATGCATGAACCGCGGGATCCTCATTTTGCATTTCTGAAGCGCATTATCAGGTATATTCAGGGCATGATTACTTATGGTCTTCGCATTGTTAAGTCATCCACTCATCAGTTGGTAGCCTACTCGGACGCCGACCGGAGCGGGTGTCCGGACTCGAGACGATTACATCAGGCTATTGTGTCTTCATTGGGGATAATCTTATTTCTTGGTCGTCTAAACGACAGCCTACGGTTTCTAGATCTAGTACAGAGGCCAAGTATAGAGGGGTTGCTAATGCTGTCGCCGAGGCTACATGGATTCGTAATTTATTGCTTGAGCTTCATACACCATTACGTCAGGCATAGGTGGTTTATTGTGATAATGTTTCAGCGGTTTACTTGTCTAACAATCTGGTGCAACATCAACGAACCAAGCATATTGAGATTGATATTCACTTTGTTCGAGACAAGGTTCGTGTGGGCCACATTCGCGTTCTTCACGTCCCCTCTTCACTCCAGTATGCAGATATTTTTACAAAGGGGTTACCTAGACAGTTGTTTCAGTCGTTCCGTTCCAGCTTGAGCGTTTGTCCTCCACCAGCTCAAACTGCGGGGGTGTCTTAGCGATAACTATTATTATTAGATTATTATTTATTGATGTATATCTTAAAGTTAGTTATTCATGTTTATCTAGTTCCTAGAATTATGGTTTGAGATAATTGTAATCTCCCTATATAAGGGATGATATTTTGCTTAATGAATTATTGAGAATTCTCACCATAAACCTCTTTTAGTATCTTCATAGAGTTTTGAAAATGAAATCAAGCGATTTGACCATGAAAGTCAAAAGCATGTTCTTACAATTGCAACACCTTCCTTGTTGGCATGTGTGATGCTCACGAAAAAAGTCGATAAGATAACTGAGATCAAGGGTGCAATAGCGGGTACCCAAAAGAGTTTCTTGTTCTTCTTCCCCTGTACCATGTGCAAAAACACGCTTTAGAACATGTATGTTAGTTATTACTATTTAAACCGTATGTAATTGCTAGTAATCTGTTTCTCAGATTTTAATGTGGTAGATGTCTTACGATGTACTTGGCGACGAGTAAGAAAGCCAAAAAAATTGCTCCGATCACAATTGTCTGCCAGTTCCACTACAAATATCACGATTCTGTTATTAATATAACATTCACAATAACTTACATAGAAAATGAGAGTGTTTCCTTAAGCTTGCTTAATTTCATAAGCTCATAAGTAAACGCAACCAAACACCCCGTGGTTAAGAATTAAGAACTCACCCCATGATGAGCGGCCTTAAAAACCGATTTCATTACTGAAATAACATCAGTTTCCTTTGTGAAATGTTTAGTGCTGATGCCAAGAAAACCCTTGAGTTGTTGAAGAGCAATGGTTATAGCAGCTCCACCCATAAAGCCGACAACAGCCGCATGCGATAGAAAGTCTATTAAAAACCCTAATCTGATCATATAAGTACAAAACCCTTCTTAGAAAACAGAATAAGTTAGTTAAAAAAAAAAAAAATACAATAATTGGTTTTGTTTAATCTTTTATAGTTACCTGAGAACTCCAAGAGTAGCTTGAGTGATTCCAGCGAAAAACGTAGCTGTAAATATAAGCCTAAGGTATTCATCTGGTTCAGTGTTGGGATCAAATTCATTTTGAACAAGCGTTCCTAGTAGTAACGAGACAACTGCAACGGGCCCAATGGCGATATCTCGTGAGCTGCCCATAAACGCATAAACTAGAGGCGGTACGAAGCTTGAGTCTACAAAAGAGTCACATATAAACCCTAAAGAATCACATATATAACCCTAATAATGCCTGCAGTTTGTTTATGTGAGCGCGGTTGTGTGCAGTATGAATATAACCCTAAAACGAGCTAACAAACATATAGAAAAATGAAACACTTACACAATCCATATTGTGGTTTCAGATATGCAAGTCTTGAATAACCAATATCCTGAAATGGGATTTGTAGAAGTAAAAGTTGTTTAGATATAACTGTTTTTGTTAGAATTATAATCTAGACTTTATATTATTATCTAAGTATTATCATATAATTCTGGTAGTTATATTAGACATTTGATATAGTTATGGGTCAAAAGTTAATTAACATTAACTAACTGCCACCTTTTCTAAGGGATGCAACGGATCAAAGTGTCGATCGTTGTACTGTATATATCCAGATGGTAAAGTGGTGTGTAATATTATTATAGAATCAAGAATATTTTTTTATACCTGTGGAATACAAAGACTAGCAATGGTGAGTCCAGCAATAAGATCACCTCTAAACTTTATGACATTATAGCTTCTTCCCCATTCAAGAATTGGGAAAATCGCTTGCAGGCCGAGAATGATCTTTCTTGATTTTGGTTGATCTTTAAACGACCGTAACGGATCATCAGGGAAAAACGTTTCTTTCACCGTAGTTTTGAACTCCTTCAAGAGATCTGGTTTTGGAGGGACACCGATCTTATGAATGTAAGGTCCATTCTGTGGTTGACCGTCCAAAGAAGTCAAATCTTTCGAATTCATGTCAAGAAGACCTTTATCATCTTGATCACACATTTCGAGTGTATTTTGACAAAAACAATATGAACAATTCTTCGAGTTCAAGAAAAACAAAGTATCATAGCATTTGACTAAATAGTTAGCCTTCTTAGTTCATTGTTTTCTACAACTTTGGACAGAATGCCGCATTCACGTAGTATCACGCGAGTATGCGTATACAGTTTTCGGCTTTGTTATCCTTCGAATTCGTCGATGATGAGCTTGATCTATGTTAATACCCATGAACTGTACACGGTTTCAAACATATCAAATACTACTTGTTCAACCAGTTATACATCTGTCAAACATGAACAATATTAATTTGTTTTCATCAAATAAAACAAATAATTTGTTCTATTCTATGCGATATTGAATATAAAAACTAACAGGCGATTAAAACACGATTTGGACAAAGATTGTACGATGAGAATGCAAATTGTGTTAATTTTTGAGAAATACATTGTCGGATAAATTTGACATTATGTAAACTCTCTCATTACAAGAAACTCAAGTATCATCGACAGAAAATTTAGGTAAGTCAATTTGGGTTGTCGGTGTTACTTGTTTATTTTATACAATCTCTCTCATAGAAAAATTACAAATTTTCTTTCGTACGACTATAAATATCATAGTTATTTTTTCATAGCACTGGTTATTTTGTAGTAAAAAAAAATACAGTATTTAATATATTCATGGATTATTGCAACACTAATTAAAAGAATAAGCATACAATAGCATAAACCGTTATCACACTTGATCATCTTACCACTAAGAAGTTCTTCCTGTTTATGAAGTGAAACATATTGTTACAATTAACATGATCTTATTTGGCTGACTATAAAATGAAATAATATATATGACACTTTTAGTGTTTTTAATAGAATATGTTATAGCATTTAAAATAATATAAGTAATATTCAAAACGTTTAAAATGAAAGATACGATTAATATATAGAAATTTGAGATCCAAAAAGGTAATATAATTTTAGAATTATTGGTATTGTGTTGCTATGTTGATCCAGCAAGTTACACAGCTGGAAACCTTGTGATTCAGACACAATGGTGAAACATATAAATATAATATATCCTATTATTCCAATGAGCTTTAGTAATTCCGTCATTATGGTACATGTTAAGTTGTATATATTGAAACAGAAGTTATACCTTACGCAATGAAAGCTGTACTCTCTCCTTTAGTGAAAAAGTCGTATCCGATGTAATATAAGTTGTACACAATGTAATGAAGGTTATTGTAAGTCATGCAATGAACGTTGTACATTACCAGTGAGTTATTGTTCGAAAATTGGATCAAACAACACAATCCAAAAACACGATTATTTATGATCCAATCCAAGATTAACACTCTATATTACTAAAATCAAATACCACAATTTATAATGACCCTTAACCCTGTATTTATACTAAATCTATACTAATCATAATTCAACTCAAACTCTATAAAATAATCAAGTAATAAGTAAACTCAATGCTAGTCTAATACAAACCCACTTTAATACGGATTAATGTTGATCAAGATTAAAACCTTCAACCTGCAATGGAGGTGTAACATTTATCTTCATGTCGATCAATAGTGTTCATTTTACAACATTGTTTTGGCTCACATGATACCATTTCTACTAAAACATGTTTAACTATAAAGTTTTCATCTCATCTTATTTATAACTAAACGTGCATGTGTATGTGTTGGTGGTATCTTTGAACGACTAGGCATTTCTTGTGAAGTCTCTCATGTTCACGGCTCCTATGTATCTCGCTCAAGATCTTTCAAATTACAAAACACCCTTACGGGCTTTTCATTTTTAATGAGATTAGACCCACAGTCCCGAGCACAATGATATAAGATATATCATGTTATATATCTGAGTGCAATTGAATTGACTAATGACCACTGTGATTATTATATCCATCAAACAAGTCAGGAGATACGGAATGTATATTTGTTTGAGTTTATTGTGATGAAACCTATTTAGAGGCAAAGCCCCTAAGCAATGAGGGTTCAAAGGGGGCAACGCCCCCTTGATGGGGGTCTGAGGACAGTGCCCTAGTAGCCGGGTCCAAGGGGCGCCTCCCCCCCCCCCCCCCACGGGCTCTGAATGGGGTAGAGCTAGAGGTTAGCTTAGAAATTTTTTATTTTGGTAAATATTGCTTTACTAATAGTACATGAAAATTTGATTTTTCCAAAATTTCTCATGTGAAATTTGATGGGTTTACATGATAACTGCCGAAGGTAGTTATCCGATCCCTATAAGATTTCAAATTTGAACAAAGGATTGGTTAGTCTCGTTTCTTTAACTATTTTGGTTCACAATTTTAACACAACCAAAAATCATACTTTGATTTCTGAACTTGAGTTTTATACGATTGAACATTTGGTGCGAACCCAAATAGTTTCAATCAGAAAGCAACTTCCAACTCTAAAGTTTTCCAAATTATGAATCATCAAATTACGATTCCTCTACATATCACACGTCCCTACAACGATCTCATCATCCTTATTGGCACATTAGTGACTCCTTATGTCATGCAATGAAGGTTGTATGCCATGCAATGAAAGTTGTACGAGATTCAATGATTGTTATATCCTATATACAATGAAGTTGTTGGTCATGCCATTAATCGAATAATGATTTGGCTTAAATTACAGGAATTAAACTGTTTTTTAGTGCATTAACATTATACTGTGTCCATAGTAGTAAACTTTAGTAAATATCGGTATTTTATTCAAGTGTATATAACATTCACCTTCTTGGTTGTGCTTCCCCTGCATGTTGTGAGGCATGATGTATAGGTCGGTTATGTGTATGCGGTTGTGTGGCTCTCCTTAAAAGGGGTCTTCTGTTTGTAAACAGAGAAAAAAATGGGTGAATATGTTTCTAACATTTCCGGTTATCTATCGGCCGCCAAATGTTCACCTGCAGGTTTGTTGCGACGGTGGTGGCGCCCCACCCTTTTTTGATTTCCGTCTACCGGTCGACGGTGGTTGACCGGCAGCTTTTTCCGCTTGTGGTGGCGCGTGTCTCCCCAGCTGTTTAATATATCTGGTTGCAATGGTTTTTTTTGTTTGGCTTGGTATTACAGATGTTGGCGGCTGTGATTTCATATGGCTTTGACGTAGTAGTCTTGGCCTCACCTGTCCTATTTGATGGTAATGTATTTGTCTTAAGGAAGATGACGAATGATGGTCACATGCACATCCGATCTTTGCGTTTTGGTGATGATGATGATGGCGTTTTTTCCATCTAGACCTCATTTGAAAATTAATAGATAGTATACAAGTCCCCCGTAGCCAATGATGATGAAATTATGCATTTGGTGTGATAAACGGTCGTTTGCAATACAACTAGTTAATATTTCATTTTTTTTAAGTATTGTACTTTTTATATACAATAACTTACATAAAAAATCATCAAAATAGGTTTTTCATATGATTTTAAATGTTTAATAGTTTAAATACATATGTGTAGGTAGTGTGACCTACACATGACTATGACATGTTTAGTTAATGAAAATGAAGTTTACTCATTCTTTGATAATTAGAGATGAATAAATGTTATATTTCTATCGTTTCTTATAAAGCATAACAAAATATATACTTGATATGAGTTCTTGTAGTTTTAAAAATTTATGATTCACAAATGATTTAAATTTTAATACTTATAATAATTAAGACATATGATTTGATTGAATTTATTTTAAATTACTTTTTAATTACTTTTACAATACCCACAACACGACGACTGTGAGGCTCCCTATGGTTGATGTGGCCGTGCATGTGGGGCGGGCGTCGATGAGAGCTCCCTACAATTGGGGTTTTGCCCTTGGCTACATGGGATGCGAGTTTTTATTTTTTATTTTGGGTAAATTTCATATATATCATAGCAAACTTGATAAATATCATATATATCCAAACAAAATTTTAAATTCATATATATCCCTCTAAAATAGTTAAAATATCATATATATCCATTTTAATACATTTAACTCGTAATATTACCATTTTACTCTTAAAACTTTTTATAAACTTTAAGCTTTCATTTTTACCTATCTTCTACTTTATTTTTTTACATTTATTTTGCATTTGTTACGATTCTTGTTCTTGCTGTTTTTCTAAGTAATCTAAACAACAAATCAAACATATAATAAATAATGAATCAAAAGTATAAACTTTCACAATAAAAAACAAAACAGGTAATACTCAATTTTGTTGGATAGTTAAGCGGAAAGAAAAGACGTCAATGCATTTAAAATAAACTACTAATAACTGAACATGAGAAATAAAACCTGAAAATAGATACATCGGAAAAACCATTTCTATATTTTTTAGTAATCAATAGCTAAGATATACTTTTTTCCCATGAGAATTTAGAGTCAATAGTTGATGGAGAACTGTTAAAACTTGAGTTTAAGTAACAAACATAAAGAAGATTGATCTAATGAGCACTTGAAGAATACAGTAGCACACAGAGGAGGCTAAAGAATTGAAGCGTTTGGAGCAATAGTAATCGAAAGAGCAACAATAATAAAAGAGATGGGAGAATACTTAAGCACCAAATGAAGATCTTTTATGAGCATCGAAGAGTTCCAAACTTTTTGCGATGATTATTGAAGATCTTATCATAGACCTAATAAATTTTCTAAATGGTATATTTTTAGAGGGTAAAGTCGGTATTTAGTGAAATATTATTAGGTAAGGATATATACGAAATTTAAAATTTAGGTTGGATATATGTGATACTTTATAGGTTTTGTAAGGATATATATGAAATTATACCTATTATATTTCATTTTTTCTTTTTATCTGTGGTTAATTCTAAATATTCTAAAATATAATTTAAACATTAGTTAAAGCACAAATAAAACATACCTAAAACTTAGATTAAAACGTAACTAGAATTTAACTTAAATGACTAATCCCAATACTCTGACTTGGTATTTTACTTGTCTTCCCAAGGGTTATGCCATTGATCATCCAAGTCGGTATCACGTTCGTCTTGCAATGGATCACGAGGCATCCTCTTCTAGTCTTTATTAATCTTTCAGTGGCTACCCTTCTTCTGATGTGTAACATTCAGAAATTTGGTTTTAAATCTGGTTAAATATATAAAAAAAGAAGACGGTGTGCTAATAATAAAGTCTAGGTAGTAAAAGTTACAATAAAGAAAGTTTTAACCCTAAGGTTCACATTTCAATAGTAATAGTCGCCGGCATGATCTTTCTTGCATCCAAAGATTTCCAAAAAGGATGGAGAGAGGGAGAGAGACAAAACTTATGGTCCTAGAGGGAGAGAGAAAACAAAGAAGAAGCAAAACTATATAAATTTCTTCATGTCATTTGTTAGATCTAAGCTAGATCCATGCTTTGATATGATTTTAGCTTGGTTTTATAAACAAAGTTGAGATTCTTATGTATGCATGCTTGCAGATATCGATGTTAGTAAGATTGCATTGTAAGTGCCCTATTCCCGCTATGTCCCTATCAATGCAGAAAAAATAGTGAAGTATAAAACCTATTAAGTGGGTCATTACCCCTCGTAAATATATGGTCTCCATAACCCGCTTACACTTAACAAATGTATGATTTGAGACTCCGTAACTAGTCTATGCCTCCGTGAGTGAGGGTTACTCCTTCGTAACCTCCATACTTAGTTAGATTTCAGGTGAGGACTCTATAAGGGAAGCTACTCCTTCGCAAGTGGATGTATGCCTCCATAAGCTTATGTAGTAAATAAATATCAAAGCAATATTTCTTGTAATCAAGCTTACTTGTTCGTAACTAGAGTAAGTCTCCATAACCCTACCCAATCCTATGCAAGTACCCCCTCTTCGTGAAGTATAAAATGAGGACTAAAGTCTAAAGTAATGATAATGACAAAAATGTTATACGTAAAGAGTTAAGCATATAAAAAGCTAAAAGTATTATGCATGATATGAGTTGAAATATAAACACTTTTATGATAAAGAGATAAATAACAATAAAGCTAATAACAATAATAGCTAAAGAACCGTAAAGAAGGTCCAAAATGCTAAAACTCACATGTGAAAACTAAAGTTCAAAGTCTTGCAAGCACTACTAAAAGAGTCTACATTCGTTGCATTTTCACCCACTAAACGAGCTTTGTCTTGTACATGCTCACTCGGTAAAGAAGATACGCGTTGTGTATTCTCACTCACTAAAGGAGTTTCACCTATGTTGTATTCTCAAGTAGTTCAGTTAAGGAGAGAAAAAACAGAAGTGGAAAGAAAGAGAAAATAGAGTTTTTTTTAAGAAAATAAAAAAAAATAAGAAAGTTGTCTTCCCGAGTTTAATTAAAAAAGAAAAAAAGGAAGTGAAAGGAAAATGAAGGCTAAAATTAATATTTACGAATTGAAAGAAAGTGAAGATGAGAGAAGATAAAAGAAAAGAAGAAAAAAGAAGAGAAAGGAAAAAAATTGGTTTTCTTTTTTTTCTATCCTTAAGTAAACTTCAAAACACAACGCTAGTGCAAACTCATCCGATAGAAGCTTTGCAGCTTATTAATAGCTCTCCAGCTTAAGGAGCTCTACACTTGTAAAAATATCAAAGATATAGATAAGATAAAAAAATAAAAGGCTAAGTCATAATACTTGTTAAAATTTCGCTAAAGAATAATAGTTAAAGATACAGTAATAGATAAAAGGTGATAGTTAGAGTAATTAATAAAGTTAAAGTATAATAACAAGTGATAAGCTAAAGTATTTGTTAAAGCTAAAACTAAGACTCACTTAAAAACCTTAACTTTTATATACATATTAATTTAACAGAGATGTTGAATAAAGATGGCAACTTGACATTGATTAAGGAACTACTTGGTTATGCTAAAGACTAGCATTCTAGTTAAAGGACATGTTTTGCTATAGTATCTTTTGTAATGTTTTATGACAAAGAATTATATAATGAAGTTTAGATTCCTACTGCTATGAATGTATGATCATTTAAAGTTTACCAGTAATGTTTTTCTGCGTGAAAATCTAAGTACGCAATGGGTACTTTGGTTCCTGTGGGCATGACTCTTTTGGTGATTACTCCTCTTCCATGAAGACGTACCTAAACATCGAGGGCTAATCTAAAGTAGCATCATCACCACCCTCATGGGCCAGTTTGCAGGTCCTGTAAGGTTAGGAGGTTTGATAACCGAATGTTTTCCAGGCGTCGGAGGTTGACTAGGTTACACAACCGAAGGGTTTTCTCGTTTGTTTGCTATATTCATATTTGCAGCGAGGGTTGAGAAGTGAATCTTAGATGCGTGTATTCATAGGGTACTTTTAAAAATTATCGTTATATAAAATGTGTTAGAAAAATAGCCATTATACAATTACTTATATTTAGTTATAATTACTCTATTATTTATTTGTTTAATTGTTTAATTATGTAATTACTTAATTATTTAATTACTTAGCTAAATAAAAATAAAAATGATGCGAAAATATCAAAGTTTTATGTGGTTGGATAAGGAGAGGTTAGCTGAGTTGAAAGTTAAATGCATCATTATATAGGAAGAGGTTTCGACCCAAGGCGAGATTCGACGAACAACTTATTGCTATTTGTGGTAGTTTGATCATTCTCTTTCTATGTTGTAAGACTAGCATTGCCTCTTTGTTATTAGGGTCTGAAGTTCACTAACGAGGATAATCATACCCTTTCAGAGATGGTTATATATATATATATAAGTAAATAAATGTGTTTTGTTTAAATGTGTTGACTACTAAAGATGCTTTGCAGGTCGCCATCACGAGATGATGATATTTAGCTATGTCGCCATTCGGCTGCAAGAGCTAAATTTGTTCTTTTGCTTTATATATTTACCACATCAACGCACTGCACATCAGTTACTTAGGTTTTATTTTAATATATTCTCTAAGGGGTATAAACATTTTTTTCTGTGTACATCATTGATATTGGTTCTATTGTTCTAATATACATCGTTATATCCAAAAACTCTGAAATGGTCTCTGAGAGCATTCACATCAGCTTTTTCATCTTTATTCTTATATTTACATTAAAAATATTACTTTTTTATTTCTTTTTTCAATTAAATTATATTTTTCTATATCTTTATTATTACTTTTTCTCTCACATTCTCTCACAACCATTTTTAAAAATATTAAAACATTTATGGGGGTTGTACCGTGTTTTCTCAAATATAAGGAATCACGGTACTATCCCCATAAATTTTCTCTCTCTTTTACTCACAACCATCCCCCATAATATAGGACACACACTCGCATCAATATGAGACTCCTACTGTAAATGCTCTCACAACTCTAAAATTAGAAGCAAATACTTTGTATTACTTTGTATTGGTTGTAAAAAACATCAACGTAAAAAAAAGGGAAAATAACCAAAATAGACATTTGACTGACCTAAATTACCAATATAACCATTGAAAAATAAATTTTACATAAAAAATGACCAATAAAAACGAGCCATGTGTCCATTCCTCGCCACGTGGGCGAGAAAAATCCATACTCCCTCGTTGAAAAGGTGTCTGGGCGAGGAAATTACATAATTCCTCACCGACGTGGCGAAAAGTTATGGCTTCCTCGCTGACGTGTCTCATCCCTCGCTGACTGGGCGAGAAAAACCGGTGAGGAGTCATGAGTTTTCTTTGCCCATAATTACCAAAATGCCACGCCTCGCTCTGAATTTTTATTTTTTTAATATAATTTTTTTAAAAGAATTATTATTAAAAATCGCAAGTTTATTAAAAAAAATTCATTAATTGTTTTTTAAAGACTTAAAATTGTAATTTAACGTGGTTTTCCCATATATAATACTACATTTCTCCTTAACAATCTTATCCAATCTTCAATTTTTCTTAACAAACTTCTTGCAACCATCCTCTTAAATTCTCTCAAATGAAAAAATATCACTTAATATCAAAGTATGCAGTGGGAATAAATGACAATTTGTAAATGACGTTAAAGAGTATGTACCATTAAAAGGTAAATATCTTAGACATATTTTCAGTTTATCTAGTAATATTACATATGATGATTTAATGAATATTATTTCTAAAAAATTGAGAAGTCAAAATTCTATACGGTTATCTTATAAAATACAATGTAATATTGTATTTTACAAAATAGTATTTTGTTATGTGTGCAATGTAATGTCGTATTTTATAAAATAGTAATTTTTTATGTATACAATGTAGTTTCGTATTTTATTGTGTTACCAAAATGTCATGCAAGAAATATTATTTTAATAATTTTTTTTTTTGAAAATTTCATGAAAATTTATTATGCATACAATATAGTGTCTAATTTTATTAAAATTTCATAATTTTTATATTATTTTTGTAATTTCGTAAATATATATATATATATATATATAGGAATTCATAAATACAAAATAATTGTATATAATATAATTTTTCTCGCCTCGCAACCGTGATCCTCGTCTTGTTGGACATGTTCCTCGCCCCTCGAGCCGTCTTTCTCGCCTCGGGTTCTATGTTCCTTGCCTTGAGGATCGTGTCCCTCCCTGACTAGGCGAGGAGAGGGTCATATCCCGGCTGACTTGGCGAGGAGAGGGTCACATCCCTCGCCTCATTCTTCGTGTCACTCGCTGAATTGGCTGGTATATGAAAAATACTTGGGCGAGGATTTATGTGTTTCCTCGTCAAAAGCAAGGGTCAATATTTTTTGGTTATTTTCGTATTAGAAAAGATCAGTGGTTAGTTTCGTAATTGGATTTGCTCAAATGTGTATTTTCGTAATTTTCCAAAAAAATGGGGGGCAGATATGTCATCATAAAAAGAGGTTTGCAATGATTATTTTATGCACCACGTATCATGGTTCACGTGTTGCTGTAAAATAATAATAAAAATTCTTTTAGTATGTCCTTAAAAATAACTATTCAAAAAGTAAGTAAATAGTATGATATATGTACCATTTACTAGAAATCTAGCTCGATTTCCGTCCGGGTTCATGACATCCCCTTTTCTCCAAATTGATTTCACTTTTACCGACCAACCATATTCCATATTTGTGATGAAAACTAGGGGGAGTTTCGTTCACCACAGGTTTGGGTTTGGGTGCGACCAATCAAATTCGATTGTCAAAAACAGTGGCGGGCATGATTGTTGTTGACGGATTTGGGTTATCAGGGGTAGGTCGACAAACGGGAGGTGGGTGGGTTGTCAAACGATTTTGGGTGGTCGACGGTGGTCGTCGGTTAGGGTTGGCAGGCACCTACGAGGCTCGGAGAATGGCGGCGCTGTTAGGGTTGGCGGGCGCCAACGGGGGTCGGCGAATGCGACGGCGGTTAGGGTCGGCGGTAGGGCTGCAAACGAACCGAACGAACACGAACAAGTCCTTGTTCCGGTTCGTTCGTTAAAAAATAAACGAATATAAACGAACACATTATCGAACGTTCACGAACGGAAGTTAAAGAACATAAACGAACACATTATCGAACGTTCACGAACATAATTGAACGAACACGGATTGTGTTCATGTTCGTTCGTTTAACTAAACAAACGAAATTTTCTAGTTCGTGTTCGTTAATTTACTAAACGAACGAACATAAATGAACTTTTCGCCGAACGGTTCACGAACTGTTCGCTGAATGTTAAACTCGTTTGCAGCCCTAGTCGGCGGGCGCCTACGGGGGTCGGCGAATGGTGGCACGGTTAGGGTCAGCGGACGCCTATGAAGGTCGACGAATGGCGGTGGAGGTCGGTGGAGGTGGTCAGATGTCGTTGGCGGCATGGGATCAGTGGCGGTGACGATCGGTGGATGTTAGAGGCCTGCGGAGGTGCTAGTCGAAGGCCGGTGGTGGTCGGAGGTGGCAATGGTTGGAGGTCGGCTAGGGTTGTAGGCAATGATAGTTGGTGGGGGGTGGGGGTGGTAGGTGGCGGTCGGTGGCGGGGGCTGGGGTCGATGGAATTCTAAATCCTTTAAAATTGGTAGGAATTTGAAATATTTCATTCGAAGAAATTTAAGAGAATTCATTACAATTTTAATTCCAATCACTTTCTCAACTAACATGTTAAGAATGAAATTCGGATTCCAATTCCATCAACTTCCTATCAATCAAACGCATTGAAAATGAAATTCCGATTTCAATTCCATTAAATTCCTTTAAATTCCTGCATATAAAATGCACCAGTGTTTTTCACAAGAAAGACAAACGCGAGCTATATTTGGGGTTAGGTCCGGACGGATTGGTTTATAAACGAGACGAAACAAGTTGACTCAGTTTATAAACTAGCTGAGCTGACCATGGCCTGGCTTGGTTTATAAAAAGTTTGAGCCGAGCTAGATCACGAGCCAATTTTGAGCGATATTCATAACACGAGTTATTTGAACATTGTATACTTAATATTGATGATTGGGCAACATATTTTTTTTATAATATTTTGAGTAAAATTAGAGTATAAACTAAAATTTATATAATAATAATTATTATTAAGAAGTGACAAGTAGATTAACCAAAAGTATTCACCACTCACAAAAATATATAATATGAAATAAACAATTCAGGCTACAATTCAGTCAATTTGAGTTTATACGAGTTGAGCCGGCTTGGTTTTGTTAGTGTTTCAAGCTCAACTGGCTCGATTTATAAATAAGCTGATTTTAAGTGAACTTTTTTCAAACGAGCTTTTGAGTTTCGAGCTATTTTCAACAACCTAATGATAATGTGTTAGAGACTAAGGTTGTCTACGACTTAAAATTTTAAAATTGGTGAACTTCAATACTCAAGACTTACAGTTTAGAATCTATATTTGCGTCATTCTTCGCTTTATTTTTCTCTTTTTTTATTAATTTTCCACATCTTTGCTTCACTCTTTCATGTCTTACCATCATCCTATTCATTCTCACGAGGTATCTATACTAACACCCACTGATGATGAATGATGTCAACGGATTTGATTGATGGGGAGTGGGGACTACGGAATTGGAGTAGAAGTCAAATACAAAAAGTGTATAAGGGTATTAGGAAGGAGGATACACTGTACCATAAATCAATCAATGAAAACATGTTGTCTTAATCCATATGACAACACAAAATTTAAAGAGACACTCATGCCATGACATTTCACAACCTATTTTTTTAACAATAAAACGACCTTCAACCAATGAAAACTGCCACAGGCCTTGAACCACCATCATTGGGAACAATCCTAATCTCTCTTGCACGACACAAATACTTGGGGAATTTTTTGCGTAATAGGGGGGGGGGGGGGTTTGAAGATCGATTGGTTGGATCGAGAAGTGAAATCGATTGATTTGTGGATTTGATCGAAGGAAATGGGGAGAAGACGATGTTGTTGATTGGGGGTTTAAGGGTGGAGGCAACCGTCCTTTTTTGGTTGAGTCAAGGCGACAACATGCCATGAAGGAAGGAAAAATCAGCGTAGAGGGGGGACGACAGTGGTGGTACCGCTCGGCGTAGATCCACATCGTGGGCTCATGGCGGGTGCGCCCTGCCCACCCTTATGACTTTTGTTGAAGTTTCAAACTATTAGAATTGTTTAGTTTTAAATTTTATTACAGAAGGCTACATTTTTTGTGTCTATAAACTATGAATTTTGTAAACAGCATTTAATAAAAGGTAGAGTTGAATACATAAATGGTCTTGTGGTTTATAGAGAATAATAGTTCCGGTAACTTTGGAATATAACAGTTTTAAGATTTTTAGTTTTATTTTTCCTAATAAGTTTGAGTTACAAAACTAACTTCCGTTAAATAATCACTTACAATTACACATTTACCATTCCTATTAAGAATAAAGAAAAAAGATTACATAATTTACCTTTCCTTTTTGTGTCATTACCATATCTAACCACCCCAAACCCTATCGTGTGCCACTTACCACCATGTACCACGTACCGGTTGTACAACCGGTCCGGATATGTATATTTAGATTGTTTTCATTTGAACCGCGTGACTACTGGTTGACTCGGTCCAGCCGGTTGAATTGAGTATCAATTTTTTTTAATTTTTCTTCCGTTCGGATAAGTGATTGACGTCACTTGTATCTTAAATCAAGATACAAGTGACGTCACAAATAATAGTAAAAATAGATTAGATCTAAAAAACAAAATATGAAAATACAATGTGTTTTTGTTTGCATTTGTAATTTTAGCAAAATAAGAATATCAATTAATTAAAAAATAAGATTTAAAGAACTAGTTAAACAGTAAGACAGCCGGATCTTTGTCGGGTCTAGTTCTAAAATAATTAGTGCCACCCTCTCCATCTTCACCCCTTAAATACGCCTCTCCTATTGATCATCATCATCCTAAACCCGATCCCGCTCCACCCTAGTGATGGGCTGCAATATGTTGATCCTTGAAGACAATCCTCAACTTGAACTTGTTACGATGCAAAATAATAGTGAGACATAAGGGACCACGTAAAGTTTACTGACTAGAAGGTTGATGTAATAGTCAAAAATCTCCAACGATGAACATTGTATATCTATATTAAAAAGTAAATGAGATGCTACAACTAAGTTATGTTTTTACTTTTTGACCACAAAAGTTTATTTTTTGTGTTTGGCATCAAACATTTTTTGTGGTATAAGTGAAATGCTACAACAAAGTTTTGTGTTTTTACTTTTTGATCATAATTTCTTTTGACATCTAACATTGTGAATTTTTTGTACCATAGGTTGCAGCGAGTGCAGTTACTGTCGCGGTATTACAATGAACCAACAAACCAAACTGATTATGAGTGTACATTATCGTTGTCAGAACCGGTATTGGTATTCATTTTTGTTGTCACCGATGAGCCGAGCCGACAATAAACAAAGTCACATCGCGTAAGACGGGAGAAGCAACCAAACTCCCGGGCTCGTAGAGTGAAAGAAAACACTGATTATTAGAAACATGAAAAAGTGAATGGTATATGACCAAAATCAAAGGTTGTTATTTTACTATGAGTTTTCATCAATCAAGTCTCCAACCCAAATCATTGGCTCAAATCTAATGTGTTTTTTTCTTCCTATATTGCACCATCATCAAGCTTTGTGGCAACCGCTGTTGCTCTGATTGCTTTAACTTCTTGCATTATTATTCTTTTGACCTTAATTCCTAACCTAAATCCATAATTTATGAGCTTAATTTCATCTTCGAACCACCTCAAAACAAAAAAAGAAAAGAAAAGAAACAAAAAAAGGTACGGGTTTGGGTTCTTTATATTATCTTTATGTAATTTACAAAAATAGTACCATAATAAAATATAACCATAAACAATCCATTTGGACAAATAGTTATTTTATACAAAATTAACATGATTTTAAAGAAAAATTAGTGTTGGAATTCAAATATATAAAACACATGGACCATATATTTATTTAACTCGTAAACTTGTATCTTTTATGAGATCCGAATATCATAGCAAAATATAACTCGAGCATCATAACACCAAACTTTAATTATCATAATATCTGGAATTTTGAATACGAGTTTGGTGCTGATCACAACTTACATCAAAATAAAATCAAAGGTCGTTGACTCGTTGTGTGGGTGATGGGCCAATGGGCACATGGACAATTTGAAGGTTGCTGATGGCTCCCATTGTGGAATATATATGACTCGTCCCTGTACCGACTAGCAAATTATACATTATATTATAATAATAAATATAACGAAATATATTAAAACTTTAAATTAAATTTAAATATTTAAGATTTCTAAAATATCCTCAAGTTTCACAATACCATCGAAAGATCACCAATTCATCAAGAAAAATTTTGATATAGTTACAAACTTTGAATCCAACACTTTAAATTATACAATCTGCATTCAAATGTTTCACTTCATTTAACCAATCCTAATTAACACCGTTAAGTTTCTACATTAGAGGTATTTTAGTAAAAAACAATTATAAAATGTGTTATGTCTCTTTTGGTAATCACCATCACGATTTGAATTACCAAGAATAATAGGTTGACACTTCTTTCGTCCCATCAAGAAAGACACCTCTCGCCGTCCTATTAGATAAAATAAAATATAATGATAAAAACCTAAAAATGAATCATTTTTAACTTTATAAAACGTACATCATGAAAATATATGTAAATAAACAAACAATTTTTATAAAACTTAACGGTGTAAATTGTTTTGACTAAAATACCCCTAATGTAGGAAACTTAACAGAAAAATTTAACGATGTAAATTAGAAGTAGTTAAAAGGATTCAAATGGTAATTTTAGTGAAACCTTTGGATACAAATAATAGAATTTAAACTTTTGAATTCAAATGATAATTTCTATAAAACCTCAGGGATGTAAAACACATTTAACTCATACAAAAATGCATATCAGTTTATTTAGTCAACTTAAAATATACGGAGTTAATTTGGGTGTATTTAAATTATATAGCGAGTCACTCTTATTAATTTAAATAGACCTAGACCAATGCCATCTACCACTATTGTTTGTCACCGCTATCCGCTCGTCGTTTCCAACGCCACCACAATCACCTCCGTTAAAACCATGCTATGGTCTCTCCCACCTCCATCTCCTACCCTCTCCAATGTTGCCGCGCCCACAACCAATGACACCATCTTCGTCATCGCCACATATCACTGTTGTAAACACCTCTAACACCACTACAGCTTTCATCGCCTTCGCCACCATATTATCGCCTTCGCCACCATATTCCTTGTTAATCAATGCAACTATCACTTCTCCCAAGTGTTATTTTTAATAGAGTAAATTACAAATTTTGTCCTTTAAGTATGCTCAAAATTACAGATTTTGTCCTTAAACTTTAATAAATACACTGAGTATTTTTTATTTGAAAATTTGTAACGCTTTTTGTCCTTTTTACTAATAGCATTTAACTTTTTCTGTTATATTTTTGTAAATGTCCGTTTTGCCCCTAACCCTCAAAAGGACAAAATGTGTAATTTTTATGAATCTTTTATTTTCTTTTTTTGTGTGCTTATTTTATTAACTTAAATTTTCATTATCTCTTTATTTTAAACCATTTTTTATTTTAAATACTTATTTTAAATATTATTAACTAGTTACTTTTAATCATCTAAATATGAGTTATGATTAGTTTTTATTATATTAAAATATATAATAAATTACTATTCTATTTTAAAACATTCATCAATGGCTAACATTTATTTTATAATAAAAATATATTTTAGAAAAAATCTATTTTCAATAAGATTTATATAAAAATATTTAGAAAAAATAAAAAGATTATATATTAAATTTTTCTATATAAGAAGCAAACAGACCGGGAAAAAATTCAAGCCTTAAGTATGCTAATAAAAAATTAAAAAAATATATTGTGCGGTGTTAAAATATTATTGGCCCAATCAATTTTAGAAAAATAGAAAATAGGGTGGCAACATGGGTCAGTGGGTTGTTCTACACGTCATGTCGTGGCTTCGGTTTGACTTTTAATATTTTTTCTCTCTCTTCTTTTTTTTATAAAATAGAGATCAACCCATTTAAAAGTTCATCATAGTGACAAGTCCAAACAACTACTTTGAAATTTTAATTAAACAAAAACACGAATGTTATTTAATTAAACGCACTATTATTTTGAGTTTTTTTAAACGGTTACTAATGGGTTTTAATTATTATAAATCAAACGTAAACCACTAAAAATTAAAACGAAAGCGAACTTTACAATAAGAACAATTAAAGACTTTATATATTAAGCAAAGCCTAATCATATATAAGATCTAACATAGAATAATTATAACTAAGTAAAATAAAAATTTATAGCCCAATTTCATGCGATATTCGATAGGTTTCTAATGAAATACACAAAACAAATTGTTTGATATAGTGGAAAATTTTATACTAAAAGGGTTAAAAAGCGACGGTGTAACAAACCGATTACTAGTTTAATTTTTATCTAATGTGAAATAACTACACTAAACAAATGAAAACATTAGATAATTTAATAATCTATAAATAAAATTTTAATTAAATAAAATATTTAAATTAATTAATTAATAATATTTAAGATAAGTTTATAAAACAAAAATGTTTATAAGATAGAAAGAAAGAAAAGTTAAGTAAAGTAAATAAAAGCAAAAAGAAACAAAATAGTATATTAGTGAAAAACTATTAGGTGTTCTTTAAATTTTTTATTAATCGGTATTATTTAAACCCATGTATGTTTTAGTTTATGTTTTAATCAATTATGTTTCATTAATTTCTGTAAATTATATTTTTAATTTATGTAATTTTTATTTTTAGAAAAACTATCAGGTGTTCTTTAAAATTTATTTATGCTAGCAGAAAAGTACTTAACTAAATTTAACAAATAATAAAATTGTAATATATTAAAATCAATAAATGAATTTTTTTATTAATTATAATTAAGATAAGTTGTAAAATAAAAGTGTTGAGAAAAAAGAAAAGCAAGTAAATAAATATAAGAAAGAAAAAAAATATATGATTAGTATAAGTTACGTATTTTGTCCTTTAAAAGAGAATGATAAAAATATCATTTACCATAAACTTAACAGAAATATTTAACTTTAGTTAGTGAAAAGGACGGAAAGTGTGATAAGCTTTCAAATAAAGGACATCCAGTGTAATTATCAAAGTTTAAAAATAAGATCCGTAATTTTAATAATACTTAAAGGGCAATATTTATAATTTACTATTTTTAATAAATGCTTCCATCTCGGTTTTTATAACGCCTCTCTAGTTATTTGATTCCATAGGCTCTTTTAAGGTAGTCGGTATTAATTCTAAATATATAGATGAAACAAATGCTTAAGCTTCTTTAGACAAATTTCATGTTGCTACATTTGCCAGGTTACTTGGAACTCTATGTGTCTTTAATATAGTTTTGGTGGGACTTTTCTGTTTGCCCTTAGTGGTAGCATATATTTTTCGATTGTAGCTTTTTTAACGGGGTAATCCAACATTGTTCAATTATGTCATTTGGCTTGGTTGTCACGACCTGTTCTCTTACTACCTCATGGTCATCATGATTAGGAGCAATAAATGAAGAAGATTCTGAATTTTGACTAGTTTTAAAATCTTGATAATTACTTACCTCAAACATTTGGTTGGGAGGGCATAGGGTGGCAATATTTGCCTTGGGATGAAGTAACTTATCTTTGGTTTTTAGATCAACTTACTCTAATGAACGAACTATTTTAGCTAAGTGCATCATCATATTCTCTGTCCCCCTAACCACTGCATAGGAAGTTATAAAAATAATTTGTTTAAAGGCAGTCACAATTCATGATAATGAACATATGATGTCTTTTTGAGCTATAACATTGGTATCCTTTATGATTTATATCATAACTCACAAGTACACATTCCTCAATTCATGAGTTTAGTTTGATTTGATCATTTTTAGATACGTGAATAAAATTAGAATACCCAAAGATCCGTGATTGAAGGGTTAGGGCTGGAGGGATGCTTGTAAAGTTTGATAGGGTTTGTAAAGGCGTTTGAAGCTCAAGGGTTTTGGTTGGAAGGCAGTTAATGGGATAGGTGGCCATGACAACGGTCACGAGCCAAAAAGATTTAGGTACTCAAGATTCAATTAGAAGTGCATATGTTATTTCTAGCAGAATACAATTCTTTTGTACAGCAACACCTATTATTCTTGGGTTTCTGAACTAGAGGTATGGTGGATTATCCCTTTTATTTGATAAAACTTATTAATGAAGGTGTTAAACAAATTCTTCTTCAGCATCAGAAGGGGGAATTTGGATGTTTCAATGGAAAATTGTTTATGATACATGGCATAAAACATGATAAAATTATTAAACTACCTTAGGCTTGGTTTCTAGAAAATATACCTAAGTGAAGTCATCAAGAAAAAATAGCAAAAATGGAAAGTTTTGATCCCACACACAATTTTAACAGGTCCCCACAAATTAATATGAAGTAATAAACAAACAAACAAACAAACATCCAGTATGTTTCACCATAGTAAACTATAAGCAGAGTCTAGCAGGGGTAGGGTGGTGGCAAGTCTTTCCTCTATCCTGAGAGACAGTAAGACCGCTTCCAATGAGACCCATGACTCTAAACGTTTTCAACAGATAATAAGACATATATCATATAATAGGGTAGCATACACAAGTAAAGCATACAATAAGATAGTTATATTGAGGTGCGTACACAAATAGATTAGATCCAAGCCAACATACACTAAGACAATATACACATGTACAATGTACACAGAAACTAAGTGAGTTATGGTATATAGGCAAAATAAAATTCTAGCGCACAACAGTATAGAAACAAATCTAAGGCAAGGAATAGAGGGCAAGCAAATATGTACTTAAGAACAAGCGCATTAAAAACACTCTTAAAAGACCCTAACTTTAATCATGCACTATGACTTAACATGCTAAGGAAATGAGTGTATAGCTACACATCAAGTATGGACCAACACATGTAAATGGACAGGCCCCACTAGAAGTCCTTAACCTTAATCCTACGCCTCCACGCACTCCTATCCTTGATCATGTACTCGGAGAGGTGCAACTCTATCATCTCCCACCTAATAATCTCATCCCAAGTCAACTTGGGTCTTCCTCTACTCCTCCTACCGTCTAAGGTGAGGCTCTCTACAGCTCTAACCGGCGCTGTCAACTGTCTTCTCTTCACGTGGCCAAATCATCTCAATCTCCCTTCTCGAATTTTTTCTGTGATACATGCCACCCCTAGTCTCTCCAGAAACACATTGTTCCTTATCCTATCCATCCTTTTATAGCCACACATCCACCACAGCATTCGTATCTCTGCCACATCTATTTGTCGCTCGTGCAACTTCTTTATGGCCCAGCAATGGGTTCTGTATAACATAGATGGTCGAATTTCAAATCAGTAGAATTTTCCCTTTAATCTTGTTGGGAAACTATTATCGCACAATATTCCTGATGCTGCTTTCCACTTGCACCACCCTGCCTGTACGCAGTGTGCTACATCACTCTATATCTCTCTGTCCTCCTGAACAGAGACCCTAGATATTTAAACCTACTTGTATGTGGTACTACTAGACCTTGAATACTAATTTGGGTATCCTATTCATTTGCGCCACTAAAGTTACAATGCATATATTCCGTCTTAGAGTGACTTATCTTTAAGCCATTACACTCTAATACCATTCTCTACTCTTCTAACCTATCATTAAGCATCAGATTTTTCTATGCTATTAGCACAATATTATCAGCAAACAACTCACACCATGGAAGTGCCTCCTACACTGACTTGGACAACTCATCCAAAACTATCGTGAAAAGAAATGGACTCAATGCTGATCCTTGGTGAAGACCCACCTCCACAAGAAAAGAGTTTGTCTCCCACTGGGGATCACACACATGTTTTTGCCCCCTCATACACATCCTTGATTATCTGAATATACCTCTCTAAAACCCTTCTACCATAGAGGCTTTCCCAAATGACGTGTCACGACACACTGTCATAGGCTTTTTCCAGGTCAATGAACACCATATGAAGATCCCGCTTCTTTTCTCTATACTTCTCCATTACCCTACTTATGATGTGTATGGGTTCCGTTGTAGAACGCCCTGGCATAAATCCAAATTGGTTTATCATTAACTAAGTTTCTCATCTAATTCTCGTGTCGATAACTCTCTTCCACAGTTTTATAGTATGACTCAAGAGCTTTATTCCCCTGTAGTTGACAACATTGAGTATCCCCTTTGTTCTTATATAGGGGAGACTATAACACTACTCCTCCATTGATCTGGCATCTTCCTGGTCCTTAAGATAATGTTAAATAACTGTGTTAACCATTGAAGTCCTTCTTCCCCCAAACACTCCCATACTTCAATTGGTATGTTGTCTGGCCCAACCGCCTTAGCCCTTCCCATTTTCTTAAGGGCTCTCATCACTTCTTCATTTATGATGTTTTGACAATAACAATTATTTTGTTGCTGTCGTTGAGCTGTTTGATCAGTATCTTCTTGCTGATCGGAATTCATTACATTGAAAAGATTGTGGAAATAAGTTTCCTACATCAGTTTGATGTCCCATTCCTTCACAAGGACTTTTCCATCCTCCCTCTTTATAAACTTCATAACTCCCAGGTCCCGCTTCCTAAGCTCTCTAGCTTTAGTAATCTTGAACATCTCATGTTCTCTTTCTTTCGTTTCAAGACTCCTATACATCCTCTCATATGCTATGTACTTTGCCTCCGGCATTGCCTTTTTTGCATCTCGTTTGGCCTCTTTAGATCTTTTTTTTTAAATTTGATAGTTCTTCCTTGTTGTTGCAACTTAAGAGCTCCTTAAAACTTTGTTGTTTGTTCTTTATTTTCCTTTGCACGTCTTTATTCCACCACCAGGATTTCTTATGCCTGATTGTCCTACCCGTTGTGACCCCAAGCGTTTCCTTCGCTGCTTGTATAACTCTAGTGGCCATAGCATCCCATTTTTGGTTTACATCTTTATGCAGCCCAATCGCACCTTATCTCTAAAGATAGTAATCTTTTTGTCTTTCAGTTCCCTCCATCTAATCGTAGCTCTAATTCATTTAATTGCCTCTATGGTTGCTTTCTTCACGTGTAGGTCTGTCAACAATAAATAATGTTGAGTCACTACAGTCTCGCCCAATATTGCCTTACAGTCCTTCCACCAATTACGATCCTCTCTTCTTATCATTAAATAGTCTATCCGTGTGTGTCGCCCTCCAGTGCTAAAAGTAATCAAATGTGAATCTCTTTTCTTGAAAAACGAGGGTTTATAACATCTAGGTCATGGGCCAATGCAAAGTCAAGAAGCTCCTTACCACCTTCATTCTTAAGACCATAACCAAAACCCCCATGCACCGAA
This sequence comes from Flaveria sonorensis, assembly GCA_025506505.1. Classification (NCBI taxonomy): domain Eukaryota; kingdom Viridiplantae; phylum Streptophyta; class Magnoliopsida; order Asterales; family Asteraceae; genus Flaveria; species Flaveria sonorensis. Next base: position 1,660,556 of record CM046439.1, on the reverse strand, counting down.
GAAAATCCATCATTATCCTTACCAATATGCCTATTAAAATCTCCTCCAATGCATATTTTATCTTCTCTGTGTATGGCTCGCACAACCTGATCTAAACTCTCCTAAAAATTTCTTTTTTCCTGGTCCCCTAACCCAACTTATGGTGCATACGTTCTAACTACTGCTATTACTTCTTATCCTATTACTATCCTTAACAACATGATCCTATCATCATATCTTCTCACCTCCTCTACATTATCCTGAAGTTCTTTAGTAACTAGAGTATCCACCTCATTTTTTGCTCCATAAGATCCGAGTACCATAACTTATATCCGTTGCATTATGTCACTCTATTACCCTACCACCTAGTCTTCTAAAGGCATGCTATCAGACCATTACATCTCTTTAGCATATCCACCAACTCTAACAACTTACTATTTGAAGTTCCTACATTCCAGGATGCCACTCTCAAGCTATATCCCCTTTTCCCTGCAGTTGCAGCCCTCGTCACCGAACCTGATCTCAAGGAATCATAATGACTCCCCCTGTACCCATATTAACAAACCCTACAAAGCACACAATGCAACATGTTCTCAAAGATGACACTTTAAAAAAGTAAGTAAGTAAAATGTGATATACTATCAATTAGGAAGAAAAAGCAAAACAAGCAACCAATATAATACTACACTACGAACACACTTTTAAAAATGTAAAATGATGATGAAACGAGAATAATTACAACATATGACAGAAACATTAGAGAGTAAAGGTCTTATAGTGTGTATCAGTTTCAAATTTGCTAAAAAAAGACCGGATCCTTACAATCGATAGTGGCGGCACGTGGGCGGTGTGCGGCAATGTGTGGGAGGCACGCGCGGTGGTATTAGCCGGAGACCCGCCTCTTCTTGCAATTGTGATGATGTGTAGACCACGTCTATCGTGTTTTTGTTTGGTGAAAGCCCCTGTAGCGATCGAGATCTTTAATTTTTCCAAACTATTAACCTAGTTTGCAAACTAAATGGTAGCTAATAGTAGTTTCTAATATGTTAATAATTATACATATTAATAGTACATATTCCCCCATAGTTTGGGTGAATTTGGTTAAAAACACAATTATTAGTCACTTATATATGTTCTAATTAAATATTGTAGTGCTTGGTGAAAACTTGATGATTTTCGTGAAAAGAGCTTAGATTTAAAGAAGCTAAAGAGGAAAAACTTACTCTCATAATTGTGTTCAATTTAAACATAACTATGTTAGTCTAATGGGTCTGTATGATATCTAACAGGCCACACAACCGTGTTCAGAAGACACAACTGTGTTCGACCCAGCTATGGGTTTTATACCCAATTACCCACCATTTAGAACAAATTCACTTTTTCACACAAAACCCTAGTTCTCTCAAGCCACTTAAGTGATTTTGGGCAGATCTTTAAAGATTCAAGTCCAAGATTTAAGATCAAACATTTTCAAGGAAGATTAATCATCACATAACCCACCTCTACTCATTTTGGTTTGAAAGTCTCTAGATGCACCATGTTTTCTTCCATTTCTATGAGTTTGGTTGTGGATTTTGTAAGTCCCATGGGCTAAACACTCTTAATCAGTTAGATTAGATGAAGCTTAGCATACTTTAACATGTTGTATGAAACCCTTGGTGATGTTTATGTTAATGCTCATTACAAAGCTATGAATGCTCTTTAATGGTGGTGTGTGCTTGTTTAACTTGATGAAATGTTGAATCTTATGAGTGTTAAAACCACATTATGTTGGAAAACCATGTGTGTTGGAACATTTATTCATGAATTGCCTAACCTAGTATATAGTTTATGGCATTTTACTATAAATTATGAATGACGGTTGAATACTTAGTGAAGTTGAACAAGCATGCATCCTTATACATGTGTTTGTGAAAACCATTGTTTTTGCTATGAATATCTCCTAACTTTGTTTATGTATAACTATAGATAATGCGCAAATTTATGGTTCGTGTATTCATGTTAGGACATTCATAAGTTGAAGGATTTACATCGCTATTGTTACATTACGCGAACTGTGGTGGTTACCATGTGTTAATCGTGTTATCTTTCCAAAGATTTGTGGGTTTTGTATCCTTGACGGGAGTCCAAACCATCTTTAACATTAGCTTAATATTATCATTGGTTCTTCTGGCATAACTTCAGGTGGCTATTATGTGTTTATCGTTCTAGCTTTCCAAAGAGTTATATAATTAGATAACCTTGACAGGAGTTTAGTTTGTATCCATGTTTCATGTGTAGAAAATGATCTCACCATAAGTTCATGCATGTTGTTATTGTTTTGCTAAGCGGATTCGAAGTCTAAATGATATCTTCCTCTAATTGATTATCTTCATCTTTGTTTACTTTTTTCAATTAGATCAATTGTTAGTTAATTTAGTTAATCATAATATTCACAAATCATCTTTAATTTGCTAGATAATGATAACAACTTAGTATTAGGAGCTCTCATGTCCACAGACTGATACTTGGTTCTTACCAAAAGCTTTTCTACTATCTGATAGGTATAATTGCCTATTGTGTGTGTAGTTAGTCATAAGGTGAAAATAATTTTATAATTTAAAGCTTAATTGTGTCAAATCCATTGTTAAAATCTATATATCAAAACACACATCAGTTTCTGATAGCAAACGAAATCAGCTTGAACGGCAAGTTTAACGGCGGTAGAAAACGAAATCGTTATCGGATTTCTTTCACTAAAACAAAATTATACAAAGCTTAGCCGAACTGCCGGAGTAGGACATTTAAATGAATTAATAAAAAAAGGCAAATCAACCTTAGTGCTACTAGGTTTAAAAGAACGTCGATGGCTTTTGCCAAAACACAAGTCTCGGATATTGAAAGTTTACATAAAGGAAAAACATCTGGAAACAAGATATGTAAATAACTAGTGGTTGGGTTCCTTCGTCTTTTATGGCAAAGCCAAACTTCCCTATTGATAGTTCCATGAGCCAAGCTGTCATTGCACGAGGGCCTTCACTCACTCCCTAACCCCTCCCCCTCTTTGGTAAGGTCGAGTCCTTACTCAATTCATAAATGAATTGGGGACTCGGAGGTTAGACGGTCTTTATTCCTTTGCCTCCCTTAGCTGGCTTTCAGGCACGAGGCCTGTCACTTCATCAACATATTATAATACCTCATGTTTAGTGTGATGCCTAATAATTGCTCATTTCCCGATGTCCTGTATGATACATAAAATGGGGTGCACTTAAGTTGTGTAATTTTGTTCCTTTATCACATGACTTACTAATAATAGTTTGTGAGACAGAGAAGGAAAATTCCACCGTTGTTAATTTGGATGTTAAATTTGGAAAATCTCTATAGTCATCTTCCTTTTACAAGGAAAATTCCACCATTGTTGGTTTGGATATGGGTTTTTCAAGGATTAAACATTAAAATTATATATCATATATTTTGGAGGTCATGGTTTCGGTGGCATCATAATCAACAATCCAAAAGCTATCCACTTTCCCATAACAATTTTGTGCAAAATTTTCCTTTCTAATGTTTAAGCTATTATTTCCTTTTTATTGTTACATAAGTCATTTTGTTCTCCCTTTTTCAAAAGAGAAAATTGAGGGGTGTTTTCTAGCATATACAGAGAAAAATCCGGGTTTTGTTAAAATTGTAAAAATATGTAAAATGAGTTCAAAATCATAATTTAAATATTTCTGGAAGTTAGACATGTCTAACATAATTTAAATATAAAATTTCATGATTTATGGATATTTATTTTACATTTTATAAAAAGTCTGAAATCATAAAAATTTGTATTTTTGAGAAAAATACAAGAAATGAGTTAGGGACTTAACTTAATGAAAATACGAGGTTATTTAAATATTATTTATGTTATAGAAATGATTGAGAAGGGAAAATTCTAACAATGCTTAATAAGTCAAAACCGAGACTTAACGAGTACTTAACAAGACTAATCGGATAATATAACGAAAATGAAAAAGGTATAAAAATTCAAAATGAAATTCCAGTTGTCTTAAATTGATAAGAAATGACTAAAAATTAAGTTTCATATTGTTTGGAATTTATTTGCTTAGTAAACCAAAATACAAAATTTAAACATGCTAAAATGATAAAAATGAGCTCTTGTGCCAAAATTTTGAAAACTTCAGAGCCTAAATATCTTATTAAGTATATAAAAATGATCTATGACTAAAATTTGACCAAATTCAACCCAACCAAACCGTAAGCGTTAAAAAAATAAAACCAACAGTAGCAATTTAGAACCTAAAAACTTAGTAAGTAATGACGTTATTATAAAAAAAAGTTAAAACCAAATATTAGCATTTAGAGTAAATTACAATTTTCGTCCTTCAGCTATATAGTAAATTTCAAGGTTCATCCTTAAACTAAGAAAATTACAGCAAACATCTTTTACGTTTAAAAATGCTTGCACGTTTCGTTATTTCCTCTGACAGAAGTTAATTTTATCCGTTAAGTCAGGTCAAGTGCCTTATACATGAGCGAAATTTAGTCATTTTAACCTATATGTATATTAAAACAATAAAAATAAACCTAGATCCATTTAATCCACATCATCATCATCTTCACCATTCAGTGTCCACCGTCTACCACTACCACCACCACCCCCCATCATCACCACCACCCCCATCATCATCCGCCACCACCATCTCATCATCATCATCATATTTTGATAATAATAATAATCATCAACATCATCATCATCGCCATCATCATCGCCATCGCCATCGTCATCGTCATCATCATCCACCCCCAAATTATGATTTGAAACTCAAAATCAATTATACATATTCGAAAACCATCACCCTCTCACCTACAACCATCCGACCACCCCATTGTCACCTCCATTAAACCTTACCCGCGACCACCCAACCACCACCCTCGTTACCTCCATCAACCACCAACCTGCGATCACCTGACCACCAACATCATATCTCCATCTACCTAAACCTATAACCAATCGACCATCATCATCATCACCACCATCACTATTAACCACCATCCCCTTTATCAGATCTAGGTTTGCGACATAAGAAATATTCTTTAGATCTTGGGTTCTTTAGTCGTGAGATAGAGAAAAAGGGAGAGAGAGATGAGTGAGAGAGATATAACAGTCGTGAATAACAATGGTGCTGGAGACATCCTGGTGGTGGTCGCTTGAGACATCGTTGGTGGTGGTCGCCGGAGACATGACTTTCAGGTGTAGAAATGGTTAAGAGATAGACAGAGTTGTGAGAAGGAATAAATATGAGGTTGTGTACTTTATATATTTTTAGTTTGCTTTTTAATTTTAATTTTAATCTTTAGGTTGATAGGTATAAAATGACCATTTTGTCCTCACATGGCAAGCACATGACTCATTAAACATCAAATATAGACGACCGATAGTGAGAAGGGCAAAACATGCAAACTTTTTAAAACATAAAGGAAGTTTACTGTAATTCTCTTAGTTTAAAGACAAAACCAGAATTTTTTTTTATAAAACTAAAGGTCGAAAAATGTAATTTACTCTAGCATTTATAAAGTTTTCTTATAATTTATACAAAAAATTTTATTAATAAAAAATAGTTAAAATACTATTATAAAGAAATTATAAAAATGCCCAGACATAAAGAAATTGACATCTAACACTAGCATATGAATCATAAACATAATCCAAGTTTTAAAAGTAATAAAACCAATTGATTTAAAGATATGTTACATAACGCGTCAAATACACGGTCTAATATATGTGCATAAAATGTAAAAACCAACCTGTCAATTCTATAATCATAATATTAATATGTCAGAGGTTAAATTATACCCAAAATAAGTTATGAACAAATACAAATGCATATTAAGTCACCCAAAAATTTCAAAATAATAAATTCTTATCCTATCAACCTAAAACGCCTACTTAAAAAACAAATCTTTAAAACTGACTTATGAACCCAAGTAACATAAGAATTGGTATATTCCAGTAGCCTAACTCACCTAAAGTTATAAAATCCATCATAACCAAGTAAGTGCAAAATCCAAAATTTTAGGGTTAAAATTGTCTATTTAGCAAAGTATAGGAACCAAAGTTGCCAACAATTAAAACTTACTGTTTTGGAACTAAAACACACTTACAAAAATGTTACAATATTGAATTATAATATGTTAACACATACTTAGATAAAATACAAGTTAAGACTTCAAAACTTAAGAACTTAAAGTATAACTTACACATGTGTAGCAGAAATCAACAATTAAAGTAAAGTAAAACTAAAACTCATGGGTTGGGCTTAAATGACTACTTAATGAAATAATTATGTATATGAAATGAACTTAGAACCTTACCGGTTTATAGCACCTTAGATTCCCGAGCTTTTACCTCAAGAACAACACTTAAGTGAGTCTCGTAAACCCCTTTTTTATATTAATATAATTGGGGTGAAATACATACTATTCAAATATTATTTTGTGGTGTAATATTATCTATTCTTATGCCCGAATAGAGCACAATCATTAACTCTATTAGCAGCCGCGTGATTTGTGAATAGTACTATTTGGGGAATCGCTCGCATATAATAGGCCCTTATATTAGAAAACCCCCTATTGAGATTTAATAATTATTTTGTTACAAATTAGTTCAATTTAACCATGCATAGAATGGTAAAGTAAAACACAACACTTCAGTGGAAAAGGGTTAGGGGATAGTTTAGTAGTCTGGCGGGAAAGTTCGGGTCAGGCTTGATTGTGATACATTCTCTAGTGCACCATTGTTATTGTCATTATCATTATTATTATTATTGAATGTTATAATTTAATCATGAAAGGTCATGTGTCATAAACTTATGAGCTCTCCAACATTAAGTTGACGTATTTTAGGACTCTAGTTATATATACTATTAATTTTTGATTGAAAGAAATAATAAGGTTTTAAACTTTCTAAAATTGACCACTTTTTATTTTTTCAAATAGGCAAATAGCCCTATACGATGAATTGCACGCATTTTCTTTTGTTCATAAGAGAAATAAAACTTCTATTATGAAATTTGCAATGTTATATTAATATAGCTCCAATCGAACTAGATCTGCTCTGACTAAACTTCTATCCATCGAATAGTCTCTGTCGATTCAAGCCTACACACAATAAAACAACACTGACTAAGGAGCTATAGTTGGAGAAGTCTCTCTATAACAACCCTCCGGCGTGAGAATAAGTAATCTGGAAAATATAAGTAACGGGTTGGGAGAGAAAATAGAGAGAAAGAGCTTAGGGTGTATTTGTGCATGGGAAGATCATTCCCCCTTGATTTGTATTTATAGTATCCCATGATGCATGTTGATGTAATGTATGATGGTGAAAGTGGTCTCAAAAGAGTTTGTTACATCATTAGGTCCTACACTTATGCAATCAAGTGTGTGCTCAATCAAGGGATGGGATTGGTGATAAATATACTCACATGGACGTGGGACACGTGTCATTCATTACCCTGGATCGATTGCTCCAAGTATTAGTTGTAATTTCCAGGGCCGGGTCCAGGTTCGGGTTGGAATCTATGACAATAAAATAAGTTATAGAACTTAAAATAATAGAATAGTCAAGTCTGTCTACGTTTTGACATAAATTTTATTTAGAAATAAGACGAGTCAAGTATAAAATGTCTTCGTGTTTAATTTTAAGTATGTTTTGAGTTAATCTATTATTCGGAAATGAGCCGAGTTAAATATAAAACGAGCCTAGTCAAACATAATACGTTTTCATTCGACGTATAATTTCGAATCATTCAACGTTTTGACATAAATTTGTTTAGAAACAAGTTGGATAGATCATAGACTTTGACTTCATCACGCTGCGTACGACGAGTAAAAAGACTAATACATTTTAACTTATTGTTGAAAATATTGCCCAACATATATACCTCTAAATTGTGATAATTATTCAACACGGCTTCAAACTCAAACCAAAACTTCAATGAGACTCTTTACTAGAAGAGATATTAAATACAACGGTATTAAAAAATATTCAAAACCAAGAATCCAATCCAAATATCCGAAAATTCGGATTTGAAATACCTAAATAATTGGGTATCTAATAATTTAGATATCCAAATTTCGAATATCCAAAAATTAAGATACTGATTTGGATATCAATTTTGAAAAAATTTGGATATTCGGATATCAAATTATCTACAAAAATTAAAATTATATTTTTTTATTTTAGTGTTAAACATTTTCAATATTTGGTTGGGACTTTGTTAATATGTGTAAGTTTTCTTACATTATTCCTCTATAGTGTTGTCCAATTGCAGTAAAAAATAATAATAATAGGAAAAATAAATAAAAAAAGTCCGAATATCCGAATCACTATTTGTATCCGTATGCAAAGTTTGGATACCGAATTTTCAGATACGAATACTGATATTGGTTTTTACTATTCAAAATTTTTGAATATCCTAATACTCGGATATTAGACTTGAATACCCTAACTATATTGATAACATGCTATAAAATAGTAAATAAAACAACAAAAAGAAACCAAATGAAAAGAAATGCAATAGAATCATCTTATTTATATTTATTAGATAAAATTAGAAAAATGGTCACAATGATTTGACTATGTTACAAGTTTAATCCTTAGATTTTAAAAATTATGAATTAGTCCAAACATTGGAGAGTTGGTTGCAAGTTTTTTCTCCATCCTTTTATTTCTGTTTTATTTTTATTAAAATTTTTTGTACTTTTATTTAATTTACCCAAGTTGTGAGGCTTGGGTACAATCTTTATTGCATGCATAATGTTTAACGGTTTTTTGCTTTCAATTGTACGTCAAAGTTGCAAGCCCATTCTTCGGCCTTTGGTGGTGGCCAGTTGGCCGTTCCCGGCTGTTGTGTGCCACCGTCGCCGCCTTAGTTATCTATTCTACCGCCGGCTACATCTCTCGTCTCTTTCTTATGGCCATGGCGGTGGAGGCAGTCATTGAGATGATTTGTTTGTGAGTTTTGGCGTTCCTCGTTGCCGGGCTGAGAAAGGGGGAGACGCCTCTATTGTCCCGATATCCTTGTTTCTATTGTCACTGTCGATGGCATCGGTGTGGTCGGTTGCATGTCGGTCTCCTTTCTTTGCTCGATGTTAGATCGATCTCAGATATGATTTTGTTTCTGAGGGTATTGGCGGCGTGTCTACTGTCATGTCGCCTCCCTTTTTCCTCTCACGTGGTGCCATAAGTTGTATTTATCTGTTCATGGCGTTATCGGCTACCCGTATAGTTTTGGTGTGGTCTTAGGGTTTTCAAATATGGTTTTTTGGTAGAGGCCGATGGTCTTTTAATCTTTTCTTGATGTCGATGAAGGTTGGTTGATGCTTACCCAAGACTTTGTTACCCAGATCGATGATTTGGAGTCTTAGCTTTATTGAAACCTTGGTTTGCGCGACTTTATTACAATTTGTGTGAGACTGTTGTTTTTGATGTCGATGATGATGGACATCAGTTCACCCGAGACCCATTGTCGATGGTTTACCTATTATGAGATATTGGTTTGCAGGTTATGTTTGGTGGTTGTATTTAATGGTTAGGGTTACCTGCATTTGAGACACCCGTGATGATCATTCATACTCTTAAATATGTTTTAAGTTTTCTTTCTATTGGTGATTTAGCTGTTGTTTGTTTGGTTAGTTTGTTCTTAGCCAACAGGCTGTGTGGTTAGATGAACCATTATGTTGATGACGACAACACATCCTCAATTAGGGGATAGTTATCGGTTACAGCCCATGATGTTTTTGAGTTTGTTATATCTGTGATATGGCTTTGGGTCATGATGTAAATTTCAAGCCTTCGGTGTTTTGGCAGTTGGTTCATGAAAACCAAGAGGCGATGACGCAGGATAAGACGTCAGCCTTCAGTGTTTTGGCACGACATCTGATTGCAGCCACGTTGAGTTTGAATACTGAGCCTCCTAATATTATTAGTGACTCTGCTTGCTACTATTATCCTATATGTTAAATTTAGGATGTAAATAATACTGGTTATTGACTTCTAATCCATGAACGAGTGGCGATGATGAATCAAATTCTATCTCATTGCTTGGCGTGACGTTCGTGATGTTAATATGATTTCGTTTTATGATTTTATATTGCATATACTGTATTTGCAGACACAATGAGTCATGAAATCTGAGCCAACATACCCATAGTTGAATTAGTTATCTACGAAAGAACTAATCATGCATCACGTGATATGGAAAAACAGCTAGTTACTTTTTAATTCTTATTTGATTTTTAACCTTTTTTTATTTTTTCAGGATTATTAAATTTTATTATTAATGTTTATTTGAGTTTCTTATATTTGATTTTAATTTTTTTTAATTTTATTTGATTTTCAATTTTTTTTAACTTTTATAGAAAATTAAACAACTGATCCATATGGTTTGATCATATTGCAGATTTAGTTTACATATCGTTAAAAAACTAACGGGCACTAATGACCTTCAACCAAGTTTTAAATGTTTGAACTAAATTTGCAATTTTATAAAATCGGAGGATTAAACTGACAATATGATCAACCCATATGAACTATTATTGCAACTTTTTAATTTATTAATTATAAGGTCATATATGTTGTTACATGGCGATATATATAATTGACGTCTACTAATAAGCACCTGTCAAATACAAAGATACTATAATCAAAAGAGTAAAGTTACATATGTACGTAATCTAATAAAAGGGTAGCTAAGTGGCACATGCGGCAACATCACATTTATTCTTATCAAAATTTGTCCGACTCTCTCTCCTATTAAATAATTACATTAATTACTAATAAATTTAATTAACTCTTATTAGATTAAAAGTAGTTTTTGAATAAATTAAGAACTATATTTTTTATTAATTTTTTTATAAAGAAACAAATTTTATAAAATAATAATTTTTCCTAAAACATCAAACTTTTTTAAAAAAATGCGAAATACTTTAAAATGAGTGTTTTTAATGAGTAATTATTTTATAAACTAAAAATAATAAAAATGGGAGTTATAATAAGAAAATCTTTAAAAATGAAATTTTTTAATAAAATTTGTTTTGAAACAAAAATTTAAATGTTTTTTGGTAAAACAAAAAAATATAAAAACAAAAGTTTAAAAAGTTGATATAACTATTTTATTACCTATAGTTATTACTTATACGTAATATCAATCATATCTTATCTTAAAATATAGTTTTATAATTAATAATTTTTATTATATATTTTATTTAATTTATTCAATCCTGTAATACACGGGTTTATTAAACCTAGTTTCTATATTATAGAAATTCAATTTACGTAGAAGGAGGCATTTGAGAGAAAACCATTGAATGATTTATGAAGTTTCAAGAACGTGTATAACTTGTGGGCGAAACCTACACGCTACAGTAGAGGTTTAAAATTTATGAGGTTTGAGTTTGACGACTTGTTTGTTATAACTCATTCTACGCAGAAAGTTCACATCGAAACATTGTTAAATAAAAGTTATATAAACATCATACTTATAAGGTTGTAAGAGGAAAAAGACCGTAAAAGAACAAAATGTTAAGGAGTAAAGAAAACAAAACGTTAAAAAATAAAGAAATAAAGCAATTTGAGGCATGCGTGAGGTACTGATTGACCAATTCATTAATATCGACTCATATTAAGAGCGTTGGCTATGCAGAAATTCAAAGGAATTTAATGAAACTGGAATTTGAATTTCATTGATCATTTTATTTGGTTGGTAGGAATTTGTTGGATTTGGAATTTGAATTCCATTCTTAACGTGTTTTGTTGCGAAAAGAATTGAAATTGGAATTAATTCCATCAAATTCATTCAAATGAAGGATTTCAAAATCCTTCTAAGTTCTGAAGGATTTCAAATTCCACCGATCCCCGCCTCCGCCACCAACCGTCATCTACCACTCCCGCCCACCGCCAACAGACAATACCGACGACCCTCGCCGACGCCGCCACCAATCGCCACCGACCTCTGACCGCCGATGACACTGACCACCACCGAGCTCCAAACGTCGCCGCTCCCGACCGCCTCCATTGATCTCCTACTGTCGCCACCCTCTCCGACCGCCGCCACCCTCTCCGACCGCCGCCAACCTCCGACCGCTGACACCTTTGATCGCCACCGCCGAACGCCAACTCCGACCGCCGCTGCCCTCGACCTCCTACTGCCGCCACCAACCGCCGCTTCCATTCATCGACCCTCGCAGGCGCCCCGACCCTGACCAACGTCCGCTGCCGATAGCCCTGAACCGTTTGACGCCTTACCCACTGCCCGCTTGTCTCCCTACCCACTGCCCGCTTGTCGACCTGTCCCCCGACAATCCAAACCCGCCGACAATCGATTGTGTCGTCACTGTTGTCGACAATCGATGGTCGCCGCTAGTCGCGCCCACCGCCGACAAACGTCTGTCTCTACCAACCGTGCCCGCTGCCAACCATCGACCGTCGTTGCCGAATAGGTTGGTGGTGGCGGTGGGATACGGTCGGTTTTCGGCAACGGGCGCGGTTGGTGGTCGCGGTCGATTGTCGGCGGTGGCGACGGAGGTTATTGGTGGTATGTAGTGGTGATGATCAGTGGTCATGGAAGTGCTGGTGGTTTGTAATGGATGATAAATTACAATTCTTTTACAAGTGTTTTGACATTAAAAATGCATTTGAATTTTAAATTCCTTTGTAGGTTACAATTCACTTGAATTCTAAATTCTTTGTTAAATATTGAATTCAAATACAATTCCTTTTAATTCTACTTTAAATTTCAAATCAAATACCAATTCCAATCAATTTCACGAACCATACTCCCCCTAAATGTATTTGTGTACATAATATTTGAAGACAAACATCGATATGATATCCATTTACGTGGGAGCTGAGGGGATTAAATATTAAAAAGGAAGCACTATCCAAAAAGTGAAGAGACACAAATATTCTTGAAGAGAGTCTCCACACAACAATATATACCATTATGTTAAGTTTCAACCACTATCCAAAAAGTGAAGAGACACAACTATGTGGTGTAGATTTGTCACGTTCTTGTATTGCACAATGACATCATGTTTTCAAATGAACATTTTACTATGATAGTCTAAATTATTTATTTGACCAAACAAAGCACGTGCACATAATATTATTGCAATTAATCATTTTGTCTATGTGGAAAGCAATAACTTATAAGTAACTTGATATTAACTAAATGAAGAAGCAAATTTGATATAAATGATATTTTTTGAAATTTAAACCATATAAGAATAATAGCGATACCTAGATTTTGTTATAAGATCTTCTCATTTTACAATATTGTACCATACTACTAAAAAATGACTATTACTGGCCCGCCATTACCAAGTGCTGGTAATGAAGATGAGATTTTATTCTATATATGTCAGTTGTTGCAAGTTAATTAAAATTGGGACCCCCAATAGCTGTTAGTAGTTTGTAAGAAAAATACTATATGAAACTCAAACACTTACTAATCTACATCTAAACTACATGATATGTTCACGACAGAAGTTGAACACTGATCACTTAGGGGAGCACTAATAACACATTATTACCGTTAGGCTAAATGTCTTTTGGTATATACTTTATATGCAGCTTATCAGTCTCTGATTTCACATTCATAATTATGAAAATGTAAACTATAACTACTCCCAATGTTTCTCTAAATTTCATGAAAATTTTATTACTCGATTCAATAAGGAATGGATGGATTCGAAATTAATCACCGAACGGAATGGATATGCGTGGTGTCATATGTTTTTGAAATATGTGTGCTTTCGAAATCTTATGATTTATGGAAATGTATGTCGATTAAAACACGGGGTACAAAATTGTTAGAACGGGTGGTTTTGATATATCTAATCCTACGAGTGTCCTGAAATGGTTTCTACTTTTGCGATTAGAACGTGCAGGCTAGGAAACCTACAGTTTACATGATTGACATACGTTCAATTCTAGCACCGAATATGATCCTTTGTTGACATTTTTCTTATCAGTAATGAAGCTAACAAATATCTCATATATCCCATGAATACTATGTATTTTTTATTCCACTATGGTGGATGTGGGAACCAATGGTGCACAAGAAGTTAACGTGAGGATACAAAAACTAAAGTTGCACATGGGATATAATAAAACATATTTGCATTTTTCTATAATACGAAGAAAGGTATATATTATAGAAAAATATTTGTATTTATTTGTAAGAAGTAAAACTTGAATGTATTACCTATTTGTTATGACATGATAAGACTTTGTCTAATCTAAAACAACTCTTTAAAATTTGGCAAACTCAGTAACAATCATAATTGTACTAATCACCACAAACATGTCATTAACACCAACTTAATGTGACTTGTATAATTTAAAAGATATCATTAACACAGGGCAAGGACCATTAAGTCCTATTAGTGCACTAATCGTCATACATATGCTTAACACCAAATTGATTTTTTATTACCTAATTTGATTTTATGTAACCTACAATAAATCACTAACAGAAGATAAGACCTATTAGTTTATTGAGTATCATTCACATGCAATTAACATCGACCTAATGTAACTTTTTGTAATCTAAAACAACTTATTAACACGTTGAATTACCATTAAGGCATATAAGTTTAATCATCAAACACATATCATTTGGAATCATAACAACTTGTTATAGCCTAATGTGATTGTGTGCAACTTAAAACAACCCAGTCGCACCTAACAATGCCCATTTAGTCCTATTAGTGTACTAATAATTAAACCCAAGGAATTCATAATATAGTGACTTGTTAAGAGCTAACGTTCCTTTGCGTAACTTAAAACATCTCACTAACACTTAAAAAGCCTATTATTGTACCAAGTATCATATTCATGTTAAGGCCTAATGCGACTTTGTGTAAAATAAAGAAACTAGCTAACACATGACATGACCCGTTAAGACTCGTTAGTGTAATAATCATCATACGCATGTTAGCTGGACAACAACTAACTTGTGGCCGTTTTAGAGAAATAATAGTGGATTAGTTAACACTCACCCCGAACCTATATAAACTTTCCTGTTTACTGTCAACATCTTTCTAACCTTAGCTCTTTTATGTGTTGAGGTTTAATCTACAAACGATCATAAGATATATATCCTTAGTAGTTCTTAAATGGAGTCAAGTAATATTTTGTTAACAATTTTTAAAAGCGGTTGGTTTTGTAACCAACCCAACCCAACTGTGCAAACTAATAAAATCTTTCAACCATTTATATCTTGTCTCCTATTTAACCTATTTTTTAATTAAAAAGAGTAAAGATGTCTTTTAACCTTATTTATTATTATATAATATTTTTAAAACAACTTCCCCCTTCTACTTTAAACCATAATAAAATTTTAAATTGAGTTAATTTGTTTATAAAATTATTATTAAAACAAGCTTTTTCTTATATTTAATTAGAGTATAGTCTCGTAAATGAAAAAAATAAAAAAAAAACATTTTTTTGAACTTTTGTTACAACTGGTTTTTATACTCGTGTAAATTTATTACAATTACTTGTTTTACACATGTGTAAACCGATTGCTTTGTAAATTAACTTTTTTTTCTTCAAAATTCAAATTCCATAAACATTATATAATTCAAATGTTAATAAAAATCTAAATTTAGAATTTAAATAAATCAAACATATTTATCACCTAGGAAAGAACTCTAACACATATGAAAATATAATCAAATGGCCATATTCCAAACGTCTTTAAAATTTCCTTACATTTCTAGTTTGATGTACCATTACGTGAAATCCAACAATATATATATTACAAAAAACTAGAAAAAACATTTAAAATAGCTTTTTAGTGTGTTTTAAAAGAAACTTTTAAATGTTAGTTAACATTTATGCCTGCATATAACTTACCATCTATACATGTGAAAAGTGACTTTAAACATACTAAAGTGAGTTTTCATAGATATAAAATTAGAATTTACTTTTTGGGGGTAACTTTAAACATGTGTTAATCACTTTTTGTGACATCCGGTAATTTTTCGTTACCAAACTCCGTTAGTTCCGTTAGGTCTTGCAAACACGTGTCGTGAGCACACACTAGTTGTCGTTAAACGTTGATGACTTAATAATAATTAACAATGGTTACTGGATAATAACTTGTTTAATAATGTTGATTATTAATTTGTAGTTATGTGATTTGTGAATTTAAATATTATTTATGAATTTTACTTGATAATATGATTACGTGTAAATATTGTTCATGTGTTTTGTTATTAGTTGAATTATACATGATTATTATCATTAGTTAATAATACTTTTATAGTTGAAAGTATTTAAAAAATGTTTAAAAGGATTAGTTGTTACAAAATACAATTAAGGAGGGTTTATTTGGAAGTTTCCATAAAACAAAATATTAACAAAAATTAAACCCTAATCCCCCCACAAACCCCCCATCGGCCGCGACCTCACCTCTCTCCCTCTTCCCTTGCGATTTCGAAGCAAGAACAAACATCAAGCATCAAGTTTGATCGAGTTTCAAGCATTACAACACGTTAGCAAGTTCAATTCTTGGCCATTACAAGATTAAAGGTTAGATTTTTATTGTTTTTCATGGTTTTTGGGTGTTGGCCGAAACCCTAGTTCGAATGGATGCTAGATGTCAAATTTTGTGATGTTTGATGATTGTATGATGTTAGTTAGATTGTATTGATGTTAGTTTACGTGGATTATACAAGTAATTCGTGGTTTTGATGCGTTGATCATACCTTATTGATAATAGTAACTTTTGTGCATAAACTTGATGAATTGATGATGGATTGATGATGCTATGATGTTAATAATGTTGTATAAATGTTGGATTATGATAAGTATGCAAGAAGTCTATGAATAGATCATGTAGTTCATACCTTGCTATAGGTAGAAACTTTTGGATATGAGATTTAAGACTTATGATCATTTTATGATGTTGGTCTTGTCTAGATGATAGTTATGGACTTGATTAAGCATGATGTTGATGAATTCATGAATGAATTGGGTGTTAGATTCATTTTGGGATATTACATTCCCAAAAGGGAAACTTTATTTATGTAGAACATTAGATATGGTGAATTGGGCATGTTTATGATGTTAGGATCATGTTAGAATGCTTGTTGATGGTGTCTAATGTGGTGGAATGTGTTAATTGGGTTGTGTGGATGCTTGATTGGTCATTTAGGAAATTTGGACTCTTATTGGTTATACATGATGATGGATTATGTTAGGAGACTATGGAATTATGTTTGGGATTGTAATAGATCATTGTTGGGTATGTTGGTTGACATGAATCTTGTTGAATAATGTGATGATGATCGTCATACACGCGTGCGAATCTGAGGCCCCTACTTAGTAGGATTGGCAGGGTTCAGGGTGTGAAGTCGTGAGTGGCTTCACATGGCATGTAGTGCATGATTAGACGTTATGTGTGATGTGCTAGTTGTAATGTAATGATAATTGTGATGAACATGTTGATTACTTGAGATTCGCATGGGTTGTATGATAAACTAAAGTAATATGATGATCTTGGTAGAACAAGAGGTTGATGATGTGACATACGCGAATAACTTGTGTGATAACAATGTATGATGAGTGCTATACTTGATTAAATGGGATTCTAATTAATATTTCACCAAGGGGTCAAACGGGTCAACTAGTTCAAATAAGCCTTGTTTTCCAAAAACCTTGGGTCAATGTGTTTATTGAGCACTTAGGGTTGTTAAAGATTCTATGTACACGTACTTATGTACTTGCGTGTTCTAGGTAACCTCTTAAGGTTGTCTTTTCGCTCGCTGTTAGCGTTTATTATCGTTTGTTTGCGCACCAGGTGAGTTCAATGCCCCACTTTTACTTACTTCTCTTTTTAGGGGAGAAAGCATACTTGTTTTTAAAACGCTTTACTAGTATAACATATGTTTGGTAAGACATAGTGGGTTATGCCATAGAAAGCTCTCACACTTTCGAATCATTAATTAAGGAATTTAGCAAAAAATCTTAGGTAGTACTACTGAGTCTGACAAGCCCCATCCGTATGACCGGAAGTCAACGGGTGCAATATTGTCCTAAACTACTAACAGCGTCACGACCTGGTATGTCGTGGCGGGAGGCAAACAGACAAACATAGTCAGCTTCGATCGCGAAATCACTATTGCTCTTTACTAATGAAATTAGACTAGCTATCTATTTCAAGGCACTTGTTTATATATTTTTACTAACGCTACTGCTTATGAATGATTACAAACTCTTGAACTCACCAAACATCATGTTGACACTTTTAGTATGCTTTTCTCAGGTCATTTCTAGCAGCTGACCATATGAGCACGCACGTATCAAACATGCTTTGTTCAAACATTGTTCACTTTTAATTTATCATTTACTTACGTATTTTGGTTTGGGCGCGTGTTTTGCGTAGTTTACTTTTAGTACCTTGTGTTTGGGTTATTTACAAAATACTTCCATAAATATTTTAAAGTTTTAAACTCTGATTTGTTGAAATGTTGCATATAGAGTCGTTTTGAGTAACTAATGACTGAGATCCTGGTTTGTTCACACGCCTCGCGGTAAAACCACGCACGTGGAAATTAAGGGTGCGACAGATTGGTATCAGAGCCATTGGTAATAGGGAACTAGGTTGCATACACTCTAGACTATAACCATATAGTTTGTTAGTTACTCGTCATTTATTCCTTACTATATACTCATTGGTATACACGTCACGTACCTCGCAGCATGGCATCGTCATCAAGAACTCTAGACAAGATACCTGTATGATCTGAGTCACCTCCTCCTCCTCCTATACCTGATAGGGTATCAGACTGGCCTCGACATCCTTACCCCTCTAAAGAGATGGATTGGGATCAGCCATTCACATTACCCGAGTGCGATCCTTCGCGGAACTGGAACTTCTAATCTACCTATATACATCGTATGGTTTACAGGGAGCGTGTACCAACTGTAGCTCCTACCTGACCTAGGACTAGGGCATCGACAGCCTCTACATCACCTACTCTTCCTTCCCTAGACATTCCTCTCGAGCAGGTGATTGCAGCTTTAGTGGCTACGTTAGACACTAAGCGACAGCGCATTAGAGGACTCACTGATGAGAACTCCACTCTATAATATGAGATGCGTCAGTTGTGTTTCTAGGTAGATACGCTTCAGGAGCGACTCTCGATGGCCATTGGTGGGCATCATACCCTGGCAAGCAACGTTGTAGCACTTACTGAGCGCATGAAGGCGCAAGAGCATCACAACATAGTGATCGACGATAGATTTGCTGATCTGGAGGCACAGCTAGTGGCGCTTCAGATTGCCAAAGCCCCTGCACCTGAGGAAGATCCTATTGAAGAAGACCCAGAAGAGGAACCTGAAGAAGAACCGGAGGAAGCCCCAGAGGAAGAACCATAAGAGATGGAAGATGACAGTGATGGATCTGACATGCTAGATTGATTCTACATTTATATGACTTGGACTATATAGTGTTTCTTTTCTTTTGAAACCTATGTGGGAAGGGTTGTTTCCCACCCAACTGAAAAACTAAAATTTTGACATTGATAGAATATTTTGTGAATCATCTACAATTTATTTGTCTTTGGTTATTATTTTGGTTATAAATGTTGTGGTTGTGACAAATTCATTATTTCTTCTTATTTACTGTACTTCAATGAGATAAATATGTTGGATGTTACTCATTATTGTATTTGTGAATGTAAAGTGAAATATGGACGGACGTGGTAGAGGACGTGGGCGTGGTCGTGGATGTGGTGCCGGTGGATGTGGTGCCGGTGCTATAAACATGACTCCTGTTGAGTTGGATGCTTTAATTAATGAACATGTACAGGCGGCAGTGGCTGCTGCACAAACTGGACAGCCAACAGGTAAATGATACAAGTGGCCTAACCAATATCTTAGTTGCTCGTCTGGGCTACTCAACTAATGTTTTTGTTTGTCGTAACAGGACCCCCACAATGTACCTATAAATCCTTCATGGATTGCAAGCCTCATACCTATAACGGAATTGAAGGAGCTGTGGGACTGTATGATGGTTTGAGAAGACCGAATCCATCTTCGCAAAATGTAACTATCCGCCAGCCGATCAAGTGAAGTACGCAACTGGAACTCTTGAAGGCGCAGCCCTCTCCTGGTGGAATGCCCAGGTACAAATGCTGGGTCAGGCGATGGCTAATGACCTACCTTGGGTCGAGTTCAAGGCGATGATGACAGAGGAGTATTACCCTCGAGATGAAGTGCAGAAGCTAGAAGTTGAGTTCTGGTAACTCAAGATGCAAGGTTCCGAGATTGAGGCCTATACTACATGGTCTCATGAGTTGGTAACACTGTGCCAGGGAATGGTTAATGAAATGCATAAAAGGATCGAGTATCACATACGTGGACTGGTTCCTGAGATCCAGAGTATGGTGACAGCTTCCAATCCTACTACCATACAACAGGCCATTTGGTTAGCCCACAGGCTGACTGACCAAGGAGTGGAACAGGGAAGATTACCCAAACGGGGAGCGGTGGCTAGCGTACCCAATAACAAATGTAAGTGGGAGAATACTAGCAATAAGGGCTCGTCCTCTAGCAACCAGCAACAACAGCAGCAGTAACAACACATACAGCAACACCAACCTCACCAGCAACAAAGGAGGTTTGATAACAATCATAACTTTAATTAGTCTTCCTCTTCAACACAGGGACAAGGTGGATATGTGGGGAAATATCCCAAATGTAACCGATGCAACTACCACCACATTGGCAGGTGTGACAATTTTCGATGCCAGCGTTGTGGTAAGGCTGGACACGCGGCAAAGGATTGCCATGGTGAATTGATGAAGAAGCCCCAACAACTCAAGAAACACCAAAAGGTTGTTTTGAATGTGGAAAGGAAGGACATTATAAGAGGAACTGTCCTCAGTTGAAGAAGAACGGGAATGGTGCTGGAAACGGTGGAAACAACAACAAAAATAACGGCAATGGTGACGATAATGGTGGCAAAAACGGTGGAGCTAAAGGGAGAACCTTCGTCATGGGTTCAGGTGAGTCTCTAAACGACCCTACTACTGTTACTGGTAAATTTCCTGTTAATGGTCATTTTGCTACTGTATTGTTTGACACTGGAGCTGATAGAAGTTTTATCTCTACTAAGTTTAGTAGCCTCTTAAGTAACATGCCTTCTCCTTTGGAATCTAAATATACGGTAGAATTAGCTGATGGTAAGCAAATTCACGTTAGACACATCCTTAAGGGTTGCGAGATAGAACTTGCTGGTCATACTTTTGACATCGACCTCATGCCTATTACACTTGGGAGTTTTGATGTAGTCGTGGGCATGGATTGGCTTTTCGAGAAGCAGGCGGAAGTCATTTGCCATGAGAAGGTTATTCGCATTCCTCTCCTGGACGGGGAAATCCTCTCGGTTAAGGGCGAGAAAGGTGGTGCTGTAATAGGCATCATATCCTTTATGAAAGCGTAGAAGTGGCTACGTAAGGGTCGCTTAGCTATATTAGCCCTTGTCACTAATAAGCAACCGGAAGAAAAGAAGATAGAGGACATTCCGGTCGTTCATGACTTTCCTGAAGTGTTTCCAGAGATTTGCCTAGACTACCCCCTCATCGTCAAGTTGAGTTCCAGATTGATTTGACTCCCGGAGCCGCTCTGATTGCTAGAGCACCTTACTGGTTAGCCCCGAACGAACTGCAGGAACTATCTACACAACTACAGGAGCTGTTGGATAAAGGGTTTATTCGACCAAGCTTATCACCTTGGAGAGCACCTGTTCTCTTTGTCAAGAAAAAGGATGGCACATTTCGAATATGTATCGACTATAGAGAACTGAACAAGGTTACAGTCAAGAACAGATACCTTTTACCTTGTATAGATGATTTGTTTGATCAACTTCAAGGATCAAGCTACTATTCTAAGATTGACTTGAGGTCTGGTTATCATCAGCTGAGAGTTCGAGAGAAAGACATCTCGAAAACAACATTTCGTACATGTTATGATCATTATGAGTTCTTGGTCATGCCATTTGGGTTGACAAATACACCAGCAGTATTCATGGATCTCATGAATCATGTGTGCAAACCCTATCTTGATCAATTTTTTATTATGTTCATCGATGACATATTGATCTATTCAAGGACCAAGGAAGAACATGAAGAGCACCTACGCTTAATCTTGGAGTTACTCAGAAAGGAACAACTGTAAGCCAAGTTTTCCAAGTGTGATTTCTGGATACGTGAAGTACAATTTTTGGGCCACATTGTTAACAAGAAGAGAATACATGTTGATCCTGTGAAGATTGAGGCGATAAAGAATTGGTCGGTTCCCAAGGCGCCTAGTGAGATATGACAATTTCTTAGACTGGCAGGATACTATCGACGATTCATTGAGGGATTCTCTAAGATCGCTCAACCTCTTACAGTTTTGACTCATAAAGGAACAATGTATAAATGGGGCGACAGTCAAGAGTCTGCTTTTCAGTTGTTAAAGCAGAAACTGTGTAGCACACCGATATTAGCGTTACCGAAGGGAAGTGATGACTTCGTGGTTTATTGTGATGCTTCTATCCAAGGATTTGGTAGTGTCTTGATGCAATGTGATAAAGTGATAGCCTATGCCTCGAGACAACTAAAAGTACACGAGAAGAACTACACCACTCATGACTTGGAGCTGGGTGCGGTAGTTTTTGCCTTGAAGATCTGGAGACATTACTTGTACGGACCAAGTGCACTATCTACACCGATCACAAGAGTCTTCAGCATATCTTTGAGCAGAAGGAGTTGAACATGAGGCAAAGACGCTGGGTGGAATTGTTGAACGATTATGATTGCGCTATTAAATATCACCCAGGAAAGGCAAATGTAGTTGCAGACACGTTAAGTAGAAAGGAAACTGCTAAACCTCGACGAGTGCGAGCTTTGCAGCTTACGATTAGCACTCACTTGCCTGTACAAATCCGAGAAGCTCAGACAGAAGCCTTGAAAACAGAAAACATTGGGTCTGAATCTTTACGGGGAATGGACAAACATTTTGAAGTGAAAGCGGATGGAATTCGTTACTTCATGGACAGACTCTGGGTGCCTTTGTATGGAAATCTAAAGGACTTGGTTATGAGTGAGGCTCACAAGTCTAAGTACTCTATACATCCTGGTTCAGACAAGATGTATCATGACTTGAAGGCGCACTATTGGTGGCCTAACATGAAGGCGGACGTAGCTACGTATGTCGGCAAGTGCCTAATCTGTTCAAAAGTTAAAGTTGAATCTCAGAAGCCGTCTAGATTACTACAACAACCTGAGATTCCTATATGGAAGTGGGAACAGATTTCTATGGACTTCATTACCAAATTACCCAAGACTCCAACTGGTTGTGACACGATATAGGTGATCGTGGATCAGTTAACTAAATCCGCTCATTTCTTGGCAATCAAAGAGACAAATAAAATGGATAAATTAACTTGAATTTATCTGAAGGAGATAGTCTCGAGACATGGTGTACCGGTCTCCATTATTTCTGACCGCGATGCTCGTTTTACATCGCACTTCTGGCAGTTGTTACAGAAATCTCTGGGTACACGTCTAGATATGAGTACCGCTTATCATCCGCAAACAGATGGGCAAAGCAAACATACTATTCTGACATTGGAGGACATGCTACGTGCTTGTGTGATTGATTTCAGGAATAACTGGGAAGTTCACCTACCATTGGTAGAATTTTCTTACAACAATAGTTATCACACTAGTATTAAGGCAGCACCATTTGATGCCTTGTATGGACGGCAGTGTAGATCACCAGTTTGCTAGGTAGAAATTGGTGAAAGCCAGTTAATAGGTCCCGAGTTGGTGCACGAGACTACTGAGAAGATCATACAAATAAGGAACCGTATGGCTGCAGCACTTGACCGACAAAAAAGCTATGCAGACAAGCGACGGAAACCTTTGGAGTTTCAGGTTGGAGACAAAGTTTTATTGAAAGTCTCACAGTGGAAAGGTGTGATTCGATTCGGTAAAAGAGGCAAGCTTAACCCGAGATACGTTGGACCATTTGAGATTCTGGAAAGAATAGGTCCAGTGGCATATCGATTAGACCTACCTGATTCGTTGAGTGGAATTCACAATGTATTTCATGTTTCAAATCTGAAAAAGTGTTTATCGGACGAGACAATAGTTGTACCTCTTGAGGAAGTACAAGTAGATGAACAACTACGATTCATTGAGGAACCAGTTGAGGTGATGGACCGTGAGGTCAAAACTCTTAAGCAAAGCAAGATACCCATAATCAAAGTTCGTTGGAACTCAAAACGTGGACCGGAGTTCACGTGGGAACATGAGGATCAGATGAAGCTCAAGTATCCTCATTTGTTCGAAACAACGATGCCAGCCGGTGAAGGTATTGATTAAATTTCGGGACATAATTTCTTTCAACATGGGGATGATGTGACAACCCACCCGAAACTCACTTGATTTCTTTGTGCCAATGCAGTAGGCCAGTGATGTAACTCAACCATATAACGTAATTTTCGGGACGAAAATTCTTTCAGCATGGGGATAATGTGACATCCGGTAATTTTCCGGTACCAAACTCCGTTTGTTCCGTTAGGTCTTGCATACACGTGTCGTGAGCACACACTAGTTGTCGTTGAACGTTGGCGACTTAATAATAATTAATAACGGTTACTGGATAATAACTTGTTTAATAATGTTGATTATTAATTTGTAGTTATGTGATTTGTGAATTTAAATATTATATGTGAATTTTACTTGATAATGTGATTACGTGTAAATATTGTTCATGTGTTTTGTTATTAGTCGAATTATACATGATTATTATCGTTGGTTAATAATACTTATGTTTTGTAGTTGAAAGTATTTAAAAAGTGTTTAAAAGGATTAGTTTTTACAAAATACAATTAAGGAGGGTTTATTTGGAAGTTGGCAAAAAACAAAATATTAACAAAAATTAAACCCTAATCCCCCCACAAATCCCCCATCGACCGCGACCTCACCTCTCTCCCTCTCCTCTTACGATTTAAAAGCAAGAACAAGCATCAAGCATCAAGTTTGATCGAGTTTCAAGCATTACAACACGTTAGTAAGTTCAATTCTTGGCCATTACAAGATTAAAGGTTAGATTGTTATTGTTTTTCATGGTTTTTGGGTGTTGGCTGAAACCCTAGTTTGAATGGATGCTAGATGTCGAATTTTTTGATGTTTGATGATTGTATGATGTTAGTTAGATTGTATTGATGTTAGTCTGCGTGGATTATACAAGTAATTCGTGGTTTTGATGCGTTGATCATACCTTACTAATAATAGTAACTTTTGTATATGAACTTGATGAATTGATGATGGATTGATGATGTTATGATGTTAATAATGTTGTATAAATGTTGGATTATGATAAGTATGCAACAAACCCATGAACTGATCATGTAGTTCATACCTTGTTATAGGTAGAAACTTTTGGATATAAGATTTGTGACTTATGATGATTTGATGATGTTGGTCATGTCTAGACGATAGTTATGGACTTGATTAAGCATGATGTTGATGAATTCATGAATGAATTGGGTGTTAGATTGATTTTGGGATATTACATTCCCAAAAGGGAAACTTTATATATGTAGAACATTGGATATGGTGAATTGGGCATGTTCATGATGTTAGGATCATGTTAGAATGCTTGTTGATGGTGTCTAATATGGTGGAATGTGTTAATTGGGTTGTGTGGATGCTTGATTGGTCATTTAGGAAATTTGGACTCTTATTGGTTATACATGATGATGGATTATGTTAGGAGATTATAGAATTATGTTTGGGATTGTAATAGATCATTGTTGGGTATGTTGGTTGACATGAATCTTATTGAATAATGTGATGATGATCGTCATACACGCGTGCAAATCTGAGGCCCCTACTTAGTAGGATTGGCAGGGTTCAAGGTGTGAAGTCGTGAGTGGCTTCACATGGCATGTAGTGCATGATTAGACGTTATGTATGATATGCTAGTTGTGATGTAATGATAATTGTGATGAGCATGTTGATTACTTGAGATTCGCGTGGGTTGTATGATAAACTAAAGTAGTATGATGATCTTGGTAGAACAAGAGGTTGATGATGTGACATACATGAATAACTTGTGTGATAACAATGTATGATGAGTGCTATACTTGATTAAATAGGATTCCAATTAATATGTCACCAACGGGTCAAACGGGTCAACTAGGTCAAATAAGCCTTGTTTTCCAAAAACCTTGGGTCAATGTGTTTATTGAGCACTTAGGGTTGTTAAAGATTCTGTGTACACGTACTTATGTACTTGCGTGTTCTAGGTAACCTCTGAAGGTTGTCTTTTCGCTTGCTGTTAGCTTTTATCATCGTTCGTTTGCGCACCAGGTGAGTTCAATGCCTCGCTTTTACTTACTTCTCTTTTTGGGGGAGAAAACATACTTGTTTTTAAAATGTTTTACTGATATAACATATGTTTGGTAAAACATAGTGGGTTATACCATAGAAAGCCCTCACACTTTCGGATCGTTAATTAAGGAATCTAGCGGGAAATCTTGGGTAGTACTACTGGGTCTGACAAGCCCCATCCGTGTGACCGGAAGTCAACGGATGCAATATTGTCCTAAACTACTAACAGCGTCATGACCTGGTATGTTGTGGCGGGAGGCAAACAAACAAACATAGTCAGCTTCGATCGCGAAATCACTATTGCTCTTTACTAATGAAATTAGACTAGCTATCTATTTCAAGGCACTTGTTTATATATTTTTACTAACGCTACTGCTTATGAATGATTACAAACTCTTGAACTCACCAACCATCATGTTAACACTTTTAGTATGCTTTTCTCAGGTCATTTCTAGCAGCTGCCCATAGGAGCACGCACGTGTCAAGCATGCTTTGTTCAAACATTGTTCACTTTTAATTTATCATTTAATTATGTATTTTAGTTTGGGCGCGTGTTTTGCGCAGTTTACTTTTAGTACCTTGTGTTTGGGTTATTTACAAAACGCTTCCGTAAATATTTTAAAGTTTTAAACTCTGATTTGTTGAAATGTTGCATATAGAGTTGTTTTGAGTAACTAATGACTGAGATCCTGGTTTGTTCACACGCCTCGCGGTAAAACACCGCACGTGAAAATTGAGGGTGTGACACTTTTATAAATGTGTAGAGTAATTTCTACACATGTACCATTTTGCTATATCATTTGTAATCAAGGTTCACATTTATCATTTCCCTATAACTAGTTCTTATTTTTTTAGTTTTTTCATAAGAAATGTTAGAAAATCAAAGCAAATAAGATTATTATGTTTTTTATATGATTTGGATGATCAAGTTAGATGAAATTAATGCAGGACCGGTGAAGGGGGTCAATACAACAGTTTCATAATGGTTGGAGAGACTTAAGACACGTAACAGATCAAATAGAGAATCGGCTATGTTGAAACAATGAACACAAGTAAAGAACACACTAAGAACACAATAAGATGGTTTTCAAGAATGTTGTATATTGCTCTCAAGTGTTTTACTAAGTGTTACAAGGCTTGATCTACATGGACTTCTACCTGAGATACTTTATACTACATCCTAAAGCCGGTCATACTTTGAAGGCTAGCTGGAAATACTAATCTAGACAACAAGATCAATGTAAAATCAAAAAAGTAGATTAACTTTTTGACTAGTAATTATGACATGCCATAGCTCACATCTTTATCTAATACAAAAAGGATAACAATACATAAGTAGAAAGTTACAGACTCTAAAATCATAATCTACAGTTGACAAAAGTATGGACTTTTCACCAACTTGTATATGTTGGTGAGTCTTCAGAAGTGGCAGCAGAAATGGTTCAACTTTTGCCAAAAGTGAGTCAGAGAAAGCATGTTTTCTCTGTTTTCAGAAGAAATCAGCTTCTTGGCTTTGAAAGACTTTGTCTTGAAGCTTCGAAAGACTTCATCTTTGGCTTCGGAAGAACTGGTCTTTTGGCTTCGAAAAATTTGATACTTACTGAATTTCATTGAGTAGTATCAAATCTTTCAAAGTAACTTTCCTTGTACTTGACATGTACATGTTGAAAGCTTTTGGGTGCATCAGCCTCTAAGTACACTCTTACAATTATTATGTTAAAAATATTTTACGTTCGGATGCATAGATTTCAAAACCTATTACATGGTAATAACGAAATGACTTTGACAAAAGCACAACCTCCCATACTAACCGAATAGTACAACCAAAATAGTTCAATTTACACCATATAAAAATCTAAACCCGTTATCACATGTGTAAACTTATCTATTTACACATATATAAACTTATCATTTTCACATGTGAAAAGTTACATTTAACCATGTATAAAGTGACATTTACACATATGTAGTTTGACTTTTACATACAAAATCTGAAGCATTATAAATTTATCACTTAGGGTTATAAACTGTGGACATCATTCCCTAATTTTTGGCTGTTTTTTTTACTTAAACATACCATTTTAACACATGAATTAAATGGTAATCTTGAATTTCTCTTACATCAATTGAATCATAATGTATTAAGAATAGTTGAACTTTTGTCAAATCAATTGATTTTAATGTATACGATTTTTAAATATAGATAAAATTTAAAAGAGGTTACGAAAGCTAGTTTATAAAAGATTTAGTTTACACGTGTAAAAAATAGTGGTAACAAATTTACGTATGTGTAAAAAACTGTTGTAGCAAATTTAAAAAAAAATGATTTTTTTTTTAAATTTGCAGGACTATAACTAAATATAAAGAATCATGTTCTTATGATATAATTTTTATAAAAATATAAGCTTGTATAACAAAATTATGAATATTAACAAAGAGATATGAAAACTGTTTAGGAGAGAAGATAGAAAAATGATCAAATTAAGCAAAGTTATCTTTAATTTTCATTGTTAAAAATGTTCCCACCAACTTTATTTATTTTTATTAAAAAACCTATCACTATTGATCTTAACCAAAATAAAGACTAGAATTTAGTTTAATGTTTTTTTTTAATTTTCTATGGGTTGCATCTGAACAATACCCTATTAAAAAACCACATTAAGCACATCACTACAATCATGATCAAAAGACGTGCGAAGAAGGGTTCGTGTACCCTTTAAGCAGCCACCACTTCCTTATTACTAATGAAGCAAATACCATTTCAATTTCTAACTTGTAAACCTTATGGGGTTTTAGCAACCTTATACGTGATACAACTTTAACTTTGCTAATTTTCTCAAATTTTAGTTTTCTAAGACGAAAAAAATATTTTGACTCTATTATCGTATATATTTCCCAACATATGTATCTCTAACTTGTGATAATTTTGAACCCGACTGTGTATTCAAACCAAAACTCTAATGCAACTCGTTTTCTTTTTTGAAATAGATATCGCGTTGATAACATGTTATAATAATAGGAGATAAAAAGGAAAATTAAGTAAAAAAATAAAATAAAATCATCTTATATATGTTTATCTACTACTAAAAAAATGAACCTAATGAAGATTTTTAAAGCAACATTTTAAAAAACTTGCATTATCTAATAAAGAAAAGAAGTATTTATTAACAAAAATTGTTTCATTATTTAACAAAAATATTGCTTTAAATCTAATGCGATTTCGCCTAACGCTACTTTTCGTAAAAATGTTGTTTTTTGGCTAATGCAACTTTTTCAAATCTCAATGCTATATATTACTATAATTGCATTAGTTTTAAGTCATATATATACTTACAGGTCGAAAAACATGAACGTCTATTAATAACTATCAGTACATAATTGAGTTTTTGTTTCTACTTTAATAAAGATACTATATATATTCAAAAGAGTAATGTTATGTATTTCTAATTTATAGGAAATCAACATATAGGCGGTAATTTGAGAGAATACTATATCATATGAACTAGTTTTTTTACCTGCCACGCGTTGCGGCGCTATCGTACGCGGGGTGAAAAAGTATAGACAACAATCGACCTGACTCGTTTTCGAATTAAATAAGCAACTCGAATTTATACGCTGAATGAAAACATATTATATTTAACCCGAATCTTTTTAAACAAAGTATGTCGAAACGTAGACCAACTCAAATATACGTATAAAAAGCGCGTGCAATGACGCCATATGCGACGTGATAAAGTACAATTTACAATCACCCAACTCATTTTGAACTAAATTTACATTGAAACATAAAGTAATTCTGATTTATATGGTCGAATGAACGTACTATATCTGACTTGATGTGTTTTCAAAAAACTTGCGTTGAAGCGTACATGAGCATTAAAACTTTATATATTTGATCCAACTTATTTCTGAATAAATTTTACGTCAAAACCTACTGAAAAGGACTGTCGTGGCTAGCCCACCACTACATCCTGGCGGTCGTCTCCCTTCCCCCGCTAAAAACAAACAGGCTATTCTTATTTGCTCTCTCTATAAACATGATAATGGCAGAATGTAAACTTAGAAAAAAAGTGACCAAAACATTAAACCTAACGCCTATACTATTCAATCACTTTAATAATTAATAGTATGTAATTAATAATTAATACTATGTAATAATTTTCCAAGAATATGGCATGCAATCCATTCATGTAGGAGTTGAGGGCACTAAGTTATAAAAAGAAAGCATTATCTAAAAAGTGAAAAGACACATATTCCTCGAAAGAATCCACATACTTGCAATATATTCCATTGTAATACATTTTAAATATGCATGTAGTTCGGTGTAAGCTATATTTTTTATTGTTATCTAAAACAACTATTTGAGACACAATTATAATTTACTTCTAATATAAGACGCATGATATAAGTTTTTAAGTATAATATACAAATGCTTTATGCAATTATTCTTATTTTGTTCCACGTATAATAAACTTCTTTTAATTAATATATTATTTAAGGCATATTATCAATACTTTATTTAAAATATGAGAATATTTATTTCACTATATTAAATATTATATTATTTATAATACTTTTAATTACAATTAAAATTTATAAATAAGTATTATCTTATTTAAATACTTAAATGTATAATTACTAAATATTTTTATAGTTATAATAATAAAAATAAAAATAACAACAACAACAGCAGCAATAACAACAACAACAATAATACATAAATAAGTATTACCTTATTTAAATAATCCAAACTTATTACTTATTGGCTGATAATAATCTATACTATTGATTTGGTCGGTAACAATCCCAACTTTTATTTTTATGAACAAAATGAAAAAAACATACAAGCTAAATCGAGCCTAAAATAAGTATAAATCGAGTGTGAATATATGATAATTATGCTACCGATACTGTTCTTGGTAATAAAAATAAAAATTGAGATTATTATCGGCCAATGAGTAATAGTTTGGATTATTAAAATACAATTTTGGTAATAATAATAATAATAAATAATAATAATAATAATAATAATAATAATATAATAATAATAAAAATAATAATAATAATCATACCAAACTAAAATAAGTGTTTAAGACGGGCCGAAGAAGAGGCTCAATGACACGTGTCGTATCACGCGTACCAACTCACTATCTATACTACCTAATAAACCATCTATATAGGGTAAATAGACATTTCACTTAATTTTAATACACTTAGTAGGGACATTTTGGGTATTTAATATTTTGATCATTGTGACTAAATTTTGTTATTTAATGACATATTCTTTCAATTGAAAGATTAAATATAAATATTAATAAAATACCAAACAAATGCATAATCTAATTAAAATTTAAATTTATAAAGTTTTTGTATTTTATTTGGGATTTTATCTTATGTTTATTTAGTCTTTTTGAATATTTTAGGGTAACAAATGTTTTGTTTTAAAATAATTTTTTTATTTTTTATTAAACGGTGATATTTAAAGAAAATCTTTATTGAAATTTAATTATTTTATAAATAATTAATAGGATTGTTGATTGATATAAAATGAGTAAAAATAAATGAATGGTGTAAACAAAGAAAAAGTTAGATTAAGGTAGTAAGTCATTTTAAGAATTAATGTACATTAATTGACAATAGCTAATTTGCTTTAGGTCTAGGATGGTATAGCTATCTCTAATATAAAAGAGGGTTAACTTTGTAAAATAGTAATGAACTTTTAAAAATGTTCCAATTAGGTAACTCAAGTTTTAAAAGTATTTAATTAGGTCACTCAGTTTTTATATTTTATATAAATTAAAAGTCATAACATGTTTTTTAGCATGTTATACTTTTTGTTTCAATTAGAAAATATTTTTTTCTATCTTTTAATGCTGATATGGAACGTTGACGTAAAGTTTAGGTACTTTTTTTATTTTTTTGTAATTAACATGTTTTTTATTTTTTAATATAATTTTATATATTGAAAATTCTGACCCCTACGTTTTCTCCACCGTTACTTTCTTGACATAAGTAAATTTAATGTTGACTTTATTTGATCATTTATTGGTCCAATTTAGGAAAAATATGCATGAGTGACAAAATTAAAACACTTTTAAAATTGATTATTATTCTGTGACATTTTCCCTATAAAAAATAAGAATTAATGATACTCTTATATTAAATACAACTCAATATGTTTAATATTATAACTTTGTAATCTTATTTCTATTATAAAGTTATTTTTTTGTGAAATAATACCATCATTTATCATATAACAGTAAAAGTATCTAAATTTTAAGAGTTTCACTTTAAAATTTTATTTTTTGTTTAGAATATTTGCATTACATGAAT
Organism: Flaveria sonorensis; assembly: GCA_025506505.1. NCBI lineage: Eukaryota > Viridiplantae > Streptophyta > Magnoliopsida > Asterales > Asteraceae > Flaveria > Flaveria sonorensis. The sequence goes on along the minus strand of CM046439.1, from coordinate 1,627,799 downwards.
CTTGATAACTGAATTTAACCCCCCTTGACGTTTTAATTTTAATATTTCTTTAATATATGAATTTATATTAATATATTACATAGAATAGAGTTTAAAATTTAAATTACATATATAAAAATTACAATACCTAAAAATACAATACCTAAAAATACAACTTGAAAAAGATGTCAATTTCTTAGTTCAAAACTATAACTTTTAATTTACAAAAGAAGTATTTAAAATTACAAAAATAGTGTTTAAGAAATAAAATACCGTTAACTCATTTTTTAAAACAAATACTTTGCGATTGTTTATTTTTATGTTAAAATATTTAATAACTCTCTGATTTGTGATTAAGAGGTGAAACTATACAAATCATTTTTGCATCAAAATAATTTACTGTGTCATATCCAAAACTTAAAAGAATAAATTAATTTTTAGACAACCCAATTAATACTTAATTCTTTTGAATGCATAATTGTAAATACGAGCATAAAAGCCAAAAAGTAAAAGTTTAACAGAACCGTCGACCTTGTGGTTTTTACAAAGACGTATGCGCTTTCTTTTCCTTTTATTCTTTTAAATGGTGAACAATATATAACTATATATTTATGAGCGAGAAGAGATTATACCCCACTGCGGATTACGGGTTACCCACTACAAATATCTTAAGTATCAAAGTAGGTGGCCGAAACCACTGACCTTGGTCTATTTTAATATGTTATTTTTGACATATTTAATTAAAATTGGCGATGATAAGGGTGGATAGCTTTTTGACTATTGAATCTATTATTTTGGGCATGAATCTCATGGAAGACATTTCTTTTTCTTGTTTTTTTTTCTTTTACAATTTTTGATATCTTTTTCGGTTGATAATTTTTGGGTGATTTTGTCGTTTCAACGTTTGGTCCAATTTACATCGCACCGTGTTTGACGTAAAACTTTTTTTTTTGTCTACCGAATCGTTACAACTTACATACATTTCTTTCATTTACTTAACCAGATGTTAGTGTCACTAGCGCCACGTGTGTAACAAAATTTGTTAGCGCGCCGTATCACACAGACTTAATTCTTAATTAAGTTAATTCTTTAAATTCTCATCACCCCACATGCCAACTATCACGTTCTTGTATTGCACAACCACATCATGTTTTCAAATGAAAATTCACTTTCGTATAAATGTCTCATTTTTTGTTCAACCAATAAGACTCGTATACACATAATTGTACTAATTTGATAAACCCTTTGTGCACATGTTGTACTAACAACATAAAATTAATTTGATAACAACTAAAATATAGTTAATTTTGACATAACTAAAATTTGTAAAATTAGCTAGGTCAAACCGGCAAAGGATTCACACTATTACTAGAAATAGAATATTACCATCAAAGCATCACCAACAACTTGTACATGTTGATGGTTATCGACAAACCAGAGACAAACTTCAAAAATCCAAAAAATCTCAATTTAAAAAGATCCATCTGTAATCCCTTGGTAATTAGCCACACATACTCTAAAGCATATAAAAAATATTTCATAAAGAGTCGGAAATTATGAAGATAAGATTTCAACCTAGACTTTTCAGTTATTGTCGGTTAACTAAATTTGTTACAGACATTTATTAGCTAATAGTAAATCATCGAAAAAGTAGACCATAAGTAGCTATATTTTCTCTCTGAATTTCACGATCATTATTATCAAAATGTACACTATAATTCTAAATGTCACTCCGAGTTTGATGAATATATCATTATCAACACACAAATTTCACAGGTTTATTTATATCGCGATGGGTGGACTCAGAATTAATGACGAATGAAATGAGTTTGTATGGTTTCATTTGGTATAGCAAATCAGTTTACGGAATCACAGAGGTAGAACCACATGCAAGTTATGAAATTGTGTTCTTTGATTTGTCGAGGGAACCATATATATGCTATGGTAAATGATAACGAAGGAACAAGGATGCAAATATTATTAGCCAAACTGATAGTAGTTATGAAACGGATAAAAGTGACATGAACAACACGACAGGTATGGTCTTCTGTTACAAGGTGGACCGATTCACTGGCGAAGCATTGAAGGGGCCGGGGGGGGGGGGGGGGGGGGGCGCCGCCCCCGCCCCCGTCTCCTCTTTTTTTCGACGGTAGTGTTAAATTTTAGTCCGGTAGTGTAAATTTTTGGTCCGGTAGTGTAAATTTTTATATAAATATTGAGTTCGCCCCCCCTTAAAAAAAATTAATTTTGCCCCCGCCCCCCTTACTGGATTGTTCAAGGTCCGCCACTGGACCGATTGCATGGTGTACCCACAAACAAATACAATATATTTATCTGGAATCATCTTACTTCCAGTTGTGTTTTTATGCATGTGACAAGTTACATGTGTAAAAGTATGAAATTATCAAGAAAATAGTGAAATGGCAACTTCTGTGAAGGAAGAATTAGAGATATGAAGAGTGAAGATTGAAGAAAAGAGGAATACCATCCACCTCTATTGTTTGCTTTCTTTTGCATATATATGCTGCATTTTCTTGTAGATCATAATTTCATTTTGAATATATGATGATTTGCAATCTGGATTGAGTCATAGCTCTATTTGCATGACTGGCTCTCATGTCATAAAGAAATATAATCTATCTAAACTAATCTAAAGATAGAATATTGAAACTGTGAAATGATTTGTATTTTTCTTGATGCTTCAATACAAATCATACTTATTATTATTATTTGTTCTAACATAAAGCATGACAAACCATCGTTGAAACATCAAAGAGGAAACATCCTATATTGAGTCATGGGCATTCGTACTCTTGTTTGTGCATTATCTTCATAAAGACAACTTTGCGGACACTACTCATCATATTTCCAACACTCAAACAACTTATGTCTTAAACTATGTTCTTATTACACACCATAAAGTGTTCAGCATCATGTGTAGTGGCTTTTATAGCCATTGTACCTCTGCCTTCAACCTTCACATGGATTTGACTACAAACATGTGGTTTGGTCACCACTGTCTAGAACCCAAGTAAACTATTGTCTCCTTCAACACTTTTTCTATAAAATTGCCTTGTCCTTGTTGATTGTTAGACTGCTTGGGCCAACATTCAACCTCTCGTTGACCGAATTATTGCAATTGTGACACTAAATTATCTCTCTTAATAATTAACTCTAATCTCTGAGTTAATTTTACTGACTGAACCTATGGAGAATCCATGTCGAATTCTCAGGTTTCCGTTTGATGATTTCTCCACCTTCACCTTTTCTTTAAAAAGCTAATTGATCCACTCTCCAAATCTACTTGTAAATTTAAATCAATGTCCACCATAGCACTGGCGCATGAACAATTTTACCACACATCATGATAGCTGATTGCGTTGGGCCATCATACTTACCTGAAATGCCTTCTCTTCTGATTTCTCCAACAGACTCCTAACGTTGTCTTCAACGGCTGACAAATAATCCATTAATTCGTCAAATGTATATGTTGAGAGATCTTTTATCTCTTCCGTCTTATGCTCGATCTCATGTCTCTGAATTCACTAATCAACACTTGCGAGTTTGTGTTTTTTTTTTTGTTTAGAGGAAGTCGTATCAGGTTGCCTTTATTGCCACATAAGGAATACGATATTAAGTCTTGTGTGTTGCAAAACTTTTTGTCTTGCAAGTTGATGTCAACATAACTGTTATGGATAAAATTTTTTGATCTTTTGACATGTTTTTTTAGGGAAACGTGTAAAGTGAACTTAAATTTTACACCTTTTATTCACATCTTTAATTAATTTGAAACTAAAACCGTCCTCTAACTGCTCTTTATAAAAGTGTCACAATGAAGAACTAATATAGTGACAAGCTTTTGTGTCACTAAAAGGTAACGTTAATGCTAAATGGTTAAAAATTAATTTTAATGCTGAATGGTTAAAATATAACATTTTAATAGTACATTTTAAGTATTTAGCATTAAGGTTACCTCTTGATCATTAAGAGACTATAAACCATTAAAAATTAATCTTTTAATGACCATTAAGAGGATATCAAACAACCACTAATGCCTCCATGACTAAATGACCTTTCCTTGTAGAGCCGGTTTGTCTATTTTCATTAGCAGTTAGCTTGTTACATAAGGTGATTATTAACCATTGTGAATCCATATCGGGTACTAATTAGTTGATATTAGTCGTGGCTCATTCGATAATTAAGTCTATAATAGTTTTTCTAGAACAACCAAGTCAAGACACTCTACAAATAAAGATGGTCTATAGCGATGAAAAGAATTAGGGTAATAGGGATGAAATGAAGACATATCCTCGCTATAAAGTTTGTGGATATAGAGTCATGTTAATAGGTCTAGAAAGTCATCAGGATAGATGTCGTAAGTATAGGCCACAACCTTTTTAGCGACGATAAGTCGTCAGCAAGAGAGAGGTTATGGAATTTTGGGGAACCTAAATGAGCGTATTAGTTGCTTTATGTTGTATATCAGAAGTTTGTTTGGATGACATTTTGTTGGCATAAAGTATCTTTAAATATGCCTCGAATATTTTTAATTATTTAAAAGATAAATAAACCATATATGTCGACGGCATGTCGTCCATATAGATTGAATATATTTTTTTATCTTTTCTTTTATATTTTGTCGAGATAAAAGAAATGGGACAAAAATATATACTCTATAGCGACGACAGTTGGCGGGGATAACTTTTCAGTACGACATATTACTTTTTAGCATGGCACCTAAACATGTGCTGAGAAAGATTTGCCAATGACACTATATCATCGCCATATCTCTTGTCGGGACAAAACCATTTTCCTGTAGTGACACTTTCGAAACCTATCGATCCTAAATTTATATCAATGTACGCCGTAAGATTAAAACACCCAATCATTTGTGGAAGCATGTTTATTACATAATAGATCTTCTACCATGGAAATCTTTTGTCGAGCCAGTTCGCGAGACTATTTGAGTTTTTTTATTTATATATTTTAATCTCTTAAATATATATTTATATAATTGCTATTACATTAAAACATTGTAATGAAATATTTTAATAATAAACACGGGAGCCTAAGCTGAACTCGCGCTTGAAAACTTTTAAACTTAAAAGCTCGAGTGTTATTATTAAAGCTCTACACGAGTTGAGTTCAAGCCTTTGAACTAAAACTCTACATGAGTCGAGTTCAACAACAAGCTTGAGTTCTCTTAATGCAAAACGAGCCCAACAAAAGTTTAGACAAGCTCAGACTTGACTGATTTACTCCCCTATTTAACACCCATAGTAGCATTCAAATAACCAAACATCTAAACAAATAATCAACTAATAAGGTAACTGAAAAATTGTTTTCAATATTTATTTAGGTTAACACTTTATAGAAAGTATTAATTGGTAAATTAGGTTTTGTTATATGGGCTTAATAATACATAATTAAATATGTTATGGGCTTAATAGTTAATTGTTTAGTTTGTACTTAATCTATTGAAAATAGTTTTTTAAAATGACATTAATTTTTTTAAACTTAAATTTTATATATGTTAATTATTTTATAGGGTTAATTTCAAATTAATTAGGTTAGTCTCTAAATTTCTTCGCAGTCACTCTCAATATTTTTATGTGTTTCGGCGTCAAAATTTTTCGGGGGTCGATCGAGATTTGATCGTATATTCACCATTAAAAATAAAAATTTCATGGGGTGCGGACCATGCCGTCTTTAATCACTAGGTCCGCTTCTGATCTCCAATCGATCAGTACAGTAAAATTTATGTCGGAACAGAAAACGTGTTGAAGTAATTAATATGTGGTGTAGAAGCTGAGTTTCTGCCAGCAATTACAATGGTGCTCACACAAAGTCAACTACAATATTGTCCTTAAAATTGGCAAGCTGTCAATCACATGGAATTGAATGATGAAATCAACTGCAGCTCTTAATGCACAATACTGTATAAAGACCTTAAGGATGTCTATTCAGTTTACTTCATCATTGGTATACTTTCTGAATACGATTTATGTGTATGGAGCACGATGTGGACACATACATGCACTATCAAGAAAGTAACAGTGTAATGTAGCTCAATTATGTTACAACATCAAGGACCCTTTAGAAAAGAAACCACAATAAACAAAACTTTAATCACTTCAAATGAATGGCTAAGACTTGAAGGCGATGAATAGCAACTCCAACTAACTAGAATAAATCAGTGATATGTTTGAAGGCCCATTTTTGGATAGGATATGCACCACCATGTGCAGACAACACTGTTATTAATTAAAATCAGTGAAAATTTTATTTGTTATAACTTAATATTGCTTTGTGTGAGCTAAACTAACCTATTAACATATAGCAACACCTTTTTAGATGAAACAAAATGTGCAAGTTTTTATCATACACATACATAATAAGGCCCAAAAATGACTTGTTCCAAATAAATATTGATTTGCATAATCTAAACTTACCCACTAACACATATAACAAGACACGTTAAGGACTAATATGTACAAGTAATCATACACATGTCTCATATGACCTAAAATGATTTGTTACAACTGAATGTTGTTTTGTGTTACCTATATTAACTTAATATAAATATGCATATCATTAAAAATAGAGTTAATTACATAAATAGTCCCTGTGGTTTAACGTGGTTGCTAAGTTTGGATACTAACTTTTTTTAGTAATAGGTTGGGGTATTATGTTTTCAATTTTGTAACGAGTTTAGGTAAGCCTAACAGACGTTAGTTTTTCTGTTAAATTTAAATAAAATAACTAAAGTACCCTTTAAGGGACTATTTCTGTAATTCTATATTTCACTTTTAATCAAGGGACCATTTGTGTATCAACTAAAAAATAAATTAAAAAATCAACCCAACCCACACCTATCTTCTTTCTTTCTCTCTGATTCTCACCACCCATTCACCATCCAAGCATTCAATCAAGATCTATACAAAAAAGCTCCCTTATTCATTTTATCAACGATATGAAACGTTAATACCCAAATCAAAACTACCCCTCCAGCTCAACTTCCGGCGCCGCTGGAAAATCAAACATGTGGGAGGAGTTTGACGATCACCGGAGACGCGATCTACCCTCCAACGGAAAAGAAACAAAAACCCTCTTCACCGTCGGTAGCTTTTTCCTCCTCTTGAAACCAGAACCGACGCCGGAGTCGTTGTAGACGATGTGGACGTGGCCGTCGGCGGCATGGAGAGGCGGCCGACGAGAGGGGGGAAGAGAAAGAGGGTTTTAGAGAGAGAAAGCTTCAAACGGGGGATGATTTTGTTTGGGGGTTGAGAGAGTAAAACACCCTTTTGGATGTATTGACAAAAGAGCATAGGAAGATCTGAAACAGAGAGCTTTAAGGGTTTGATAATGGAGGTTTTGTGTGTGTAAATTGTGCATTTGGAGATGATGGTGATTGAGCCAGTTGCAGGTGTGGGGTGAAGAAGATGAAGGCATTTGTTTCAGAGTTAATTACACAAATGACCCCTTTAATTTGCTAAAATGTAAAATTAGTCCAACAATTTTGAAAAGACTAAAATACCCTTAATTTAACAAAAAAATTAACATAAGTTAGCCTTAATACCTAAAGTCGTTATAAAATTGAAAACACAATACCTAAACCTGTCACTAAAAAGATTAGTACCCAAACCTGAGAACCACGCTAAACCACAGGGACTATTTGTGTAGTTAACTCTTAAGATTAAATTGGCTAGTTGTGGCCTAATATGATACATTCCAAAAGATATTAAGGCCCATTAATGTACCAATCATCATACACTATCCAAAATAAAGGTCAATTTGGCTAGAACATCAAGGGAAATTTAGAAAAAAAACCACAATGAACAAAGCTTTAGATGCAATATAGGGACCACAACACAAGAAAGCACATAAAACAGACTCCATCTAACTAGGACAATCAATGATATTGACACAGCCAGTCTCACAAAATAGGCAAGAACAAAAGGTAAATGCATCAAAAAAAGGTCAAACTTTAACCATATTCACCAGCTTCACTTTAACACTTAAGAATATTTTTTTCCTTGTGCGGATCGACTAATCCCAAATAGGCCCCATTGTTCCCCTCCCCCCCCCCCCTTTTTTTTTCTTCTAAGAGTCTCTTTGTTTGTTACAACAGAATAAAACTAATGCAACTCTTCTAATATATTACATTAGGCTTTTAAAAAGTTATATCAGGCCTTATAAAAGGTTGCATAAGCCTAAATCATTATTTTTGTCAAAAACTGCATTAGGTGAAGTTGAATTAGATCTAAAACAACTTTTTTGTTATATATTGCAAGCTTTTTATAAGAAAATGCAATTTTCTATTAGCAAATACAATATTTTCTTAAAAGTTGCTTTAAAAATGTTACATTAAACTCTTTTCTCTAGTACATCTCACAAAATAGGCAAAAACAAAAGGTAAATGCACCAAATATAGGTCAAACTTTAACCATATTCACCAACTTTACTATAACGCATAAAACTGTTTTTTTCGTTGTTTGAATGAACTAATCTCAAATAAGCCCCATTGTTTTTTTTCTTTCTGAGAGCCTCTATCTTTGTTAGCATTGACTTAATGATACATAGGTCCCATTTTTTGGTGATAAATATTCTATGTCATTATTTAAAATCTGCAATGATTGATGTTGAAAACGAAACAACTTTCAACTTCAAAGGGCCATTCGTGGATAGGCAATACAACACTATCTGCAACGAAAATCATTTTATAAAAAAAATTAACTTGAAAATGATCAAATCAGCATCCTACAAGCATAGTTAATGTTTAAGAATGAAATAAGGTTATATATAAATCGAAAGTGCACTTAATTCAATAGCACCTTGATAACCTTTTACTTTGCAACACATATGATGTCACACCATCAATTTCCGCGGATGGTGTTTTACCGTCAGGTGTGTGACAAACCAGGATCAAAGTCATTAGTTACACCAAATGACACAATTTGAACAAAAGTCTTGGACATAATTTAATCCATTAACAAAACCATTATCAACCAAATATCATAGTTTGTAAATGCCGAAGCGAAATTGTAAAATGGTTTCCAAAATAGTAACGCACAAGAACACACGCACCAAATCATAATTTAAGTATTAAAAGAAAGTTTCATTGTTCCAAGAACGTTAAATGCATGTGACCTGATGATATGCTCCTAGTCCATGCAAATACGTTTATTGACCTAAGAAAAACATGCAAAAGTGTTAATACAGGGTTGGTGAGTTCACAGGTTTGTAAAACAAACAAATCAGTTTAGTAACCAGATAAAGTATACAAAGTATATCAGTGTAGATAGCTATACTACAATTCATGTTACTAAGTGTATGAAGTTTGCAACCGAAGCTGACGATGTATATATAAGAATGCCTCGGCTATGTTTACCAAACCACGAAAACAGTAATTAGGTCAATTTAACATCCGTTCGACCTCTAGTCGTGCTAACACGACTAGCCTAGGTGGGGTTTGTCAAACCGAGTAGTACTACTCAGAAATTACCTCACTTGTAATCATAAAATTAATGGTTTGAAAGTGAGGACTTAATTGGTAACAACACTAGTTCACATGTAATCATATAGTTTTACTGAATATAAGAAAAGTAAGTTTAAAACATTTTTTCTTCCTCAAAAAGAGTATAATAAAAAAGTTGGGCTGTAAAACTCACCTTTGGTGCACAACTACTATCACAACAAATAACAAACTTTTAGGTTTCCTGACAACCTGAATTTATGTATTTTATTAGATTATAACAGAATCTAAGGGATTAGATTGTACGGTTTTGTGATGTCGACTTGGTTTCATACTAGATATTATTATTCAATATTGTCATTCATACATATTCGCATAAGCACATACATACATACATACATACATACACACATACATATGTACGTACGTACCTACGTACATACATACATGCATACATACATACATACATACATACATACATACATACATACATACATACATACATACATACATACATACATACATACATACATACATACATACATACATACATACATACATACATACATACATACATACATACATGCATGCATACATACATACATACATACATACATACACTTGCATACATTAGCATATACACACACTCACACATGCAATCTGCATATATACCTGAACACACATACATTACACATGCGCCCACATATACCACAAGCACATGCATCCACACACACACCACACACACACCACACACACATGCACACCCACGTTCTATGCATATGCTTACACACACATCCCATGCACACGCGCGCACACACACACCCAAGAACCACCACATACACATGCACTCAGTCACACATAACCGATATCACCCACAAACTAAACACCCATGCAAGCCTGAGAGCATATGCCTCCCGCTCTCGATCACAAACATAACTGATATAACCCAAAGTTAAACCCTAATTGGGCTACCCACTTCACACCTGATCGTGCATCACAACACAGACACACATACATGCAACACACAAAACACTGAATCCTACACAAACATACGCCCTCGGTCGAAACCAATAACACACACCCAACACTACATTCTCGGCCAAAAATCCTAGAACACACACATCATGGAAACTGATAAAAACCCTAGACCACATGCAAACCAATGAAACCAAATTATAAACCCATAAATACATCAACCAAGTGCGAAAACCATAACCATAACATAGCGTAACAAAAACTAGTAAGAGTTTGCGCTTATCAAGCCGAGAGATAGAGAGAGAGCCGACGGGTGAGAAGGGTTTCTGGTTGAGGGCTGCGCTACAAAGGAAAGAGAGATCAAAAGGAAGATGGTGTGGGAGGGTTAGGGTTTGAAGTGGTGAAGGAGTCGAGTGGGGGAGAGATCCACGAGGGGGAGAGTGGTTCGAGAGAGAGAGAGAGATGTCGAGAGATAGAGAGGGAGCATAGGTAGAGAGAGGAGGTGGGGGTATTAGGGTTTTCAATTAGGTTTAGATTTAATTAATTAACAATTTAGTCCCTCTCAATTATATTATTTACAACTCGAACCTAGGTTTAAATAATTAATCCTAATTATATAACCTTAATCAAATATTTTTTTTGCGAAAACGCTTAAATGACGGAAATTGAGTTAACGACGTTAACCTGAAAGTAAAGGGTGTCACACATGAATATGTTTCCTTCATACTATAAGTCAAGAATGTGGTACAAGTAGTCTAAAATACCATGTCAAAAATAATATACTGGCTGTCATGATTCACTTGAATATTAAAAAAATCATAAAATTTTAAAGTAAATAACAATCGATGATGTAAAAGGGAATACTACCAACAGGCCTAAAAGCCAGTAAACCACCTTTTGGCCTATTAAAATTTTTTCAAAGCCCTAATAATTGTTTTCAGTCGATGATGCTAAGATAAGGTTATGGATAGCATCCCCTCTAGCTATTTAGTTTGTTGTTAGTGTTTTGTGACACACATATTAGACATTGATAAAGCAAAAGTTTCTACATATAGTAAGTGTATACCAAAAGTGGCAATGTTTCCCTTAGTTAACACCATCAAGTGTCAATCAAGTCGATGGGTGTGGGAGATAGTTTTCTTGAATCTAACATTAATAATTTTTTCATATAGTAAGGAGAAACTCATCATAAGTGTCAACCTCTTTCTATATATAGTAACTATAGTTGATTTTCTTGTCATTTTGTCAAACCTTCTTATTGTATACCATCTTAGTATTAATTAATGCAAAATGAAAGGTTAAAACTAATGTCCGAGGAACAAAATGTGACATTTGAGGTTTAGGAATCCATGTCTTTGTATTTGGTTTTACTATTATTGTATGGTAGAGCACATGTGTTGAATATTTATGGTGGTTTATAAATTAAGTCTGCCTAAAATTAGCATTGGCGGTGAGCAGTCTTATAACAACCTAAGTAAAGTATGCCAGAATATTGTCTATTTTGTCGATAGGTTGTCCATTTAGGAACTCATGATCTTGTTTTCACCTGATGAATTGCTCACTAAGTTAAGTGTCAATCTCTTTCTATATATTCACTACAGTTGATTTTCTTTTTCCTTCTACTAAACCTCCTTATTTTATACCCTCTTAGTATTAATTAATGCTAAATGAAAAGTTAAAATTGATGTCCTAGGAACTACAATATGGAATTTAAGGTTTAGTGATCCATGCCTTTATATTTGGTTCCATTTTCATTGCACGGTAGACCATATGTGTTAAATATTTGTGGTGGTATATAGATTTAGTCCACCCAAAAGGCCATTGGTAGTGAGGAGTCTTGTAACAACCTAAGTAAAGTGTGCCAAAGTATTATTTGTTTGGGTAACAACGTTGCATAGTAGAATCAAACCTTCTCTACCATGATATGTTTTGCCAATACGAGTAACTTGTTGGGTAACAAAACTGTGAGTCATGGATGTACAACCTATTAAGGCAAAGCTAAAAACATCCTAGTGTGATTTACTTAGACTGTTAGAGTTAAGGGTCAGATAGGTTTGCTAACGATAAACCCGGGATTTCTAAGAATGATGGAGATGTAAGTTTCATATCAGTTAAGGGGCAGAATGAATCCTTCCTTATAAGGGTGGTAAATTTTTTTAACAAGACGTGTTTGGTGTGGGCGAGTAATTTAAAATTATGAGTTAATGGATGGGGAACCCATAAGGTGCAAAGTAGACAATATCCTAACATAGTTTACTTGGGTTGTTACATAATCTTCATCTAACATCGTGTGTACAAACAACTACAATCTTCCTTGTCAGGTCTTTATTGAATGAAGTTTCTCACTTTAGCAACTTCTTCTTCATGAGTTATTTATGTCAATAGGACTAATTTTACACATGAGTGGTAACTTGCTACATAACTCTTCATTAGTTTAAGTATGCTAATCATTAGGAATACCTCGTCAACATTAACTATTTTTTATTTATTAACTTACCACTTATAGCAAGCTAAATCTACATGTCTCTATCAATACACAACTATCAATACATAGCAAGTTATCCTTTATCAATTTTAGTTCTTCCTTATATAAGCACTAGATTCACATAAGCAGCTCGCTTCACCATTAGTGCTTTGTATCCACCAATTCCAAGATCCTACACATAAGAGTTCAACAACCATTAGGAGTTCCATAACCATATTTGTAACAAGGATGGAAGAATTATCATTGACAATCTAGGACATATTTAACATTCTTGTTACTAAAATAGATTTAGGTACGAGCATACCAAATGATAGATACGGAGAGCGTATTAGGCACTTGAGCCAAAAAAAAAAGCTAAGTTGATGCAAGTTGGAACCCGAACGACTAAGGCGGCATAGGTGGCTGTAATATCAATTTTCATTGTTGACTTTTCTGTGGTCCAAACCTAAGCATACCAATAATAGTGTTCACACATGTTATTGCCAATACAACTATGATGATTGATAGATAATGCTTAAGCTCGTACAACGATGGTGGAAATGAACACGTATCTTGGATCTACAATTATGTTTATAAGGTAATATTAGAAGATTATAAGGCTGATGCAACCAAAGAAGCCAAAACAACCAAAGGTCTTTCAGCATGCATGCATTGGACGTACAAGGTAGAAGTTGCTTTGGAAGTTTTACACTCTCCACAGAAAAAATACTCTAAGTGTAAAATCTTCCGAAGCCAAAGTCCAAATCTTCCGAAGCCAAAGATGAAGTCTTCCGAAGCTTCAGAGACAAAGTCTTCCGAAGCCAATTTGTTGTGGAGACTGATTTCTTCCGAAGACAGAGAAGACATACTTTCTCTTATCTTCTTTACATAAAGCTGACACACTTTCCGTTGCAACTCTGAAGACTCACCAACTTATATAAGGTGGTGAAAAGTCCATACTTTTGTAAACTGTAGATTAAGGTATTTGTTTGTAACTTCTTACTATTATACCTGTAAACCTTTTTATATTAGAAAAGGATTTGAGCTATGGCATGTCATAGTCACTAGTCAAAAGGCAATCTGCCTTTTGACTCTACATTAATCTTGTTGTCTAGATTAGTGTTTCCAACTGTCTTTCTAAGTATTGACGGTTGTAGGATGTAGTATAAAGTGTCTCAGGTTCTTGTAATTCTTTTATGCTTTGTAACACTTGTAATAGAACTTGAGAGCAATAAACAACTTCTTTGAAAACCATACTTCTTTGTTCTTGTTCTTAGTTCTGTCTCACTACTTACTTGTGTTCTTAGTATCATCTCACTCAAACTCAATTCCCCATTTGATCTGTTAAGTGTTCTAAATCTCTCCTCATTGTGAGACTGATTATATTGACCACCCTTCACACGGTCTTGCAATTGGTATCAGAGCATTTCAGGCTCTTGATTGTAAGATCTCACCATCTTTAATGCTTTTAATCTCACAAAATACTTAACATCTCAAATGGAAGCTATCACCACAGCTGACATGGAAACTGGTACTATGACTAAGTCTCCACTAATCACTCCTGAAGACTTTGACACTTGGTGCCAAAGAATGGAAGGCTTCATCAAGTCTCAAGACTCCAGGATGTGGGGATCAGTAGTCTTTAGACCTCATGTACCATCCAACCCTTCAGCTGCTGGTGGTGGTGGTATGATACCAAAAGAAGTGGCTGATTATTCTAATGAAGACCGAAAGAAGATTGATATTTATCAGAAGTCCATGACTGCCCTCTAAACTGCTCTTCCAAACTCTATCTACAGAGGCTTCAAGAAGTGCAAGACTGCCAAGCAACTGTGGGATGCACTGAAGCTGATGTATGAAGGGTCCAATGAAGCTAAAGAGAACAAGAAGGACCTCTTGAAGCAGCAGTTTGAGAACTTCACCTTTAAAACAGGTGAAACCATGACTCAACAGTACTTCAAGTATGTTGAGATTTTGGATACTCTAGTTGATATTGGAGTAACTCTTGAGAACAGGGATATTATGAGGAAATTCATGTCCTCTCTTCCCTGACAATGGACACACTATTGTGTGGTCATTATGAGGACTTAAAATCTCAATACCCTTACTCTCACTAAGTTGTATGGTATACTCAGTGACTACCAGATGGAGATGAATATGCAAAATTCATCTGGTAACTCTAGCATCCAACAGAGTCCAGCCCTTCTTGTGGTTGAAAGGGACTGCAGAGAACCACAACACCATCTCATCTGCTACCCTGAAAACTCATAAAAGGGTCCTTTCATCACCTTTCTGGAGACACCAAGGGAGAGCTATATCCCTGGAAGCCAATTCCAAGAGACAAGCTCTTTATAAGCTTTTGTGTCTTCTGATGAAAGCACAAGCAACTTTCCCTTCACTGTTGAAGACCTGGATTGTATCCATCTAGATGATCTGGAGTATATGGAAATAGTCCAGCAGATGGCTCTTCTCACTCACAGGGCCAAGAAGTTCTATAAGAGGACTGGGAGGAAGTTTCCTAGCAATATGTCCAGTGGAAAGTTTGGGCTGGATAAATACAAGGTGAAGTGTTACAACTATAACCAAATAGGACACTTTGCCAGAGAGTGCAAGGCACCAGAGTCAAATAGTGGCCAAGCACAAGCCAGGCCAAACTACACTGAAGGAGCTCACTAGAATGAGAAGCCCAGGCAGCAAGTTGCAGTTGCTGTTGAAGAAGGAGGCTTTGACTGGAGCTTTCAGGTGGAGGATGCATTTCCAAACCAAGCACTTATGGCAGATCATGATGAAGCCAAGGTATTAGAACATCTCTGTACACCTAAATGTATTGCTAAAGTCAATAAATATAGGTCCTATAACTTAGATATGAGATCTGATCTTGAGTCCCTAAATATCTTAAGAGCTGATTTCAATGGAGCTGAAAATGATTACAAACTGAAAATAGAAGATTTGGAAAAAACCATTTCAACTCTAAAGCATGAAGACACCAACTACAGGACTCAATTAAAAGACCTCATCACTAAATTAACTGAATGCCAGGCTAAGCTTGTGATCAGCAAAGCCCGGGCAGAAAAACTTGTTCTTGAAGAAGAGACCTTCAAGAACATGATATTCTCATCTCTGCATGCACATGTTTGTTATCAAAATAAGCAGGGACTGGGATCTACTGAGATAGCTCATCCATACATTCTTTTATCTGTAAGATCTCCAAGGTGTGAAACTTGTGAAGATGAGCTTCCCCTCATAGAGCCCACTGCTGAAGAGGATAAGGAGGAGATAGTAAAGGATGTGTCTGAGAAGAGTGAAGAAAACCATCCTAACAAGGGTCACTATTCTCCTGAGGAGAGAGATGAAGAAGCTAGGATGACCAAGTTTCAAAGTAAGAACTTGATCAGGAGAGCCAAGATAAAGGCAAAGAAGGCTCTAGAAATCAAGGCCACTTTCAACTCTAAGCAGAAACAAGTGTTTATCTCTACAGGGTTTGAAGTGGTGAAGGCTGAAGACTCAACTTTGAACTCTAGTACCAGGAGCTCTATTTTAGTTCCAAATTATCTCAGCAAAGAGAAGATGGCTGATCATCTATGTACCACTGCTACACAGCCTAAACCATCCAGCTCCAAGAGCAAGCTTCTCCCTAAGAAGCTTGTTGCATCATCTGTGAAGATAAAGATGGAGATGGAAAGTGAACAAGTTCAGTCTTCCTCTCAAAAAAAGACTCTTAGAAGGAAGCAAATGGACTGCATCATTTATGGTAGTACTTCTCATTTGGTTAAAGCTTGCATCTACAATCCTAAAAGTACTATCCACATGATCAAAGAGAAAACTTCTGAGAAGAAGAAGGAAAAGCTAGCTTCGAAAGGTAAATCTCTTTCCTTCGAAAGCTCCAAGGTGTAGAAGAAGACAAGTGAAAAATTTCCTTTGGAAGAAAATTTGGACTCGAAAGAAAGGAATGCTTCCGAAGTACTGAAGCATGCTGCAGTGAAAGCAAGATCTTCCAAAGGTCCAGTCTCCAAAACTTTAGAAGTTGTTAAAACTTTCGAGGTGTTGAAGGTCAAGTTCAATCTTCCGAAGATGGTGTGGAAGATGAAGAAAGACCTCATTACTGAAAGTTCTTCATCAACAGCAACTAATGATCCTCAAAGATTGAATATAGGATCAGTTACTGTTACATTGTCTTCAGATTACTTTGAAAAGCCCAAGACCAATGAGGCTTGGGTTTCCAAATGTAACTAACCACTTTTTTTATGCAGGAACAACTAAAGACCAAGGGAAATGTATGGATCATTGATAGTGGCTATTCTAGGCACGTGACTGGCAATGGTTCTCTGCTTCAAAATTTTGAGAAAATTGATGGAGGACCAGTTGCTTTTGGAGGAGATGCTGGTGGTTACATTACAGGAAGGGGCATGGTCACAAATGGTAAGCTCACCATTAAAAAGGTAAACTTTGTTAAGGAGCTTGGGGACAATCTACTGAGTGTATCCCAATTTTGTGATCAGAGACATAACATGCTCTTTACTGAGCATGCGTGCATTGTTCTCAAGCCCGGGGTGATTGTTCCTCAAGAGCATATCCTGCTCAGAGCCCCCAGGAAAGGGAACATGTACAAGATGGACTTGCAGGAAATATCTCCCTCAGGAGAAGTTTCTTGCTTTCTATCCAAAGCAAATAGTAATAAGTCTTTCTTTTAGCATAAAAGAATATGCCAGGTAAACTTTAAGAACATGAATAAATTGATTAAGAATGATTTGGTAACTGAAATGCCAAAGAAAGAGTTTACAAGTGATGATCACTGTGTTGCATGCCTGAAAGGGAAGCAACACAAAGTGTCTCACAAGCCAAAGGAAAGGAACTCTATCACTACTCCCCTACACTTATTACATATGGATCTCTTTGGCCCCACCAGTGTAATGAGTTTAGGAAGGACCTCATATTGTTTAGTGATCATTGATGATTTCATAAGATTCACATGAGTCTTTTTCCTTAGAACTAAGGATGAGACTCCTGAGATCTTGAAAAACTTTATTCTGAAAATTGATAATCAATCTGATCATTAGGTCAAGACCATAAGATGTGATCAAGGAATAGAATTCAAGAACCAAATCCTTGATACATTTTGTGATGAAAAGGGTATTACAAGACAATATAATGCTTCAAGGACTCCTCAACAAAACGGTGTTGCTGAGAGGAGAAACAAGACACTTATTGAGGCTGCAAGAACCATGCTGTCTGACTCTAAACTAGCCATCACCTGGCAGAGGCAGTTAACACTGCCTGCTATGTTCAGAACAGAGTTTTAGCAGTTAAGACTCATAGTAAGACTTCTTATGAGCTATGGCATAAAAGGAGACCATTCATTGGTTTCCTCAGGTCATTTGGATGACCCTGCACCATCTTGAATACCAAAGATCAGGTAGCCAAGTTTGTTGAGAAATCAGATGATGAACACTTTATTGGATACTCTTCCTAAACCAAGGCTTATAGAGTATACAATCTCAGAACTAGAGTAATTAAGGAGTTAGCCAATATGACCTTCAATGAGCACACTTCCAGTGTGAAAGGTTCTGGTCCGGATTGGCTATTTGATCTTGATTTAGTTACCAACTGTTTTAACAAGTCTTGTGAGAATGTTTCAGGATCTACAGTAACTTATCAATAGGAGATCCTAACCCAAGATTTGAGCTAAGAAGACCAAGAAAGAATACTACTTTAGCTCCAGTGGTAACTAACCCTGCAAGTGAATATCCTATCAGTACAAACACGACAAATTCAGCTGATACATCTGAGATACCTTCAAATTCCAGCTCAGAGGTTCAAAACTCAGGTGAAGGAGCTTCAAATGTAGGAGGAAATAGAGGTGGTGACAGTGATCAAGAATTTCTTGATGTTGATAATCACTCCATAAAAGACAACATAAATGATGTCACACACTTAATGGATCAAGTCTCTCTTGATAAGTGTGCTGATTTGGTGGGAGATACTCTATTGCCAGACCTGAATTTCTCTAATTTAGATCTTTTCAATCAACTTGCTGTGATCTCTCAACTCAGGATCCACAAGTCACACCCCACCACAAACATCATTGGAATGTTGATACAGGGGTGAGAACAAGAGGACAAACCCATGACAAAAATATTTGTCTATACTCTTGCTTCTTGTCCCAGGTAGAGCCAAAGAAAGTTGATGAGGCTTTGAAGGATGGAAGTTGGGTTGAAGCAATGCAAGAGGAGCTGTTTCAATTCAAAAGACAGAAGGTTTGGAACCTATGTCCTCTTCCTCATAGGAAGACTACCATAGGAACCAAGTGGGTTTTTAGAAACAAGAAGGATGATAGAGGACTTGTCATCAAAAACAAGGAAAGACTAGTTGTTCAAGGGTATACACAAGAAGAGGGAATTAACTACACAGATGTTTTTGCTCCTCTGGCAAGACTTGAAGCTGTAAGAATATTCCTGGCTTTTGCTGCATCCAAGGATTTCAAGGTCTACCAACTTGATGTCAAGCGTGTTTTTCTATATGGGGTGATTGATAAAGAGGTGTATGTCAAACAACCACCTGGCTTTGTAGACCATTATCTCTACAAGCTTGATAAAGCTCTTCATGGGCTGCACCAAGCTCAAAGAAAGTGGTATAAGACACTATCTCAGTATCTCTGTCAACATGGTTACAAGAGGGGTACTATAGATGGAACTCTCTTCATCAAAGGAACAGGGAATGACTTAATGCTGGTTCAAGTATATGTAGATGAATTTATCTTTGGGTCAACTAATCCAAAGCTCTACAAAGACTTTGAGAGACTGAAGAAGAATAGGTTTGAAATGAGTGCCATGGGGGAACTCAATTTCTTTCTGGGAATTCAAGTGAAGCAAGTTGAAAATGGCATCTTCATAAGTCAGTCAAAGTATGTACAAGACATACTTACAAGATTCAACATGACTGACTGTAAGGTTGCTAAGACACCCATAGCCAGAAACCACTCCTTTGGACTTGATCTTGAGGGGGAGTGTGTGGATGAACATCTTTACAGGGCTATGATTGGGTCTCTTATATACCTTACAGCCAGCAGGCCTGATATCATGTTTGCCACATGCATCTATGCAAGATATCAAGCCAACCCCAAGATGTCACACCTGGTTACTGTTAAGAGGATTTTAAGATATCTCAAAGGTGCTCCTAAGCTTGGCTTTTAGTATCCAAAGAGTTCTGACTTCAATCTGTATGCCTATACAGATAGTGACTATGGTGGCTGCAACATGACTACAAAGTCTACATCAGGGGGATGTCAATTCCTTGGTGGAAGGATTGTCTTATGGCAATGCAAGAAACAATCCTATGTCTCTGCATCAACTGCTGAGCTAAATACATTGCTGCTACAAGCTGCTGTGCGTAAGTGCTTTGGATTCAGAATCAGATGCTGGACTATGGATTCAACTTCAAAGAGACTCCCATTCACATAGACAACAATAGTGCTATCTCTATTACAAAGAATCTTGTGCAGCACTCAAGGACCAAACACATCAACATCAGGTATCATTTGATTAGAGATAACTTTGAAAATGGATTAATCAAACTAGTCAAAGTTAAGACAAATGAATAATATGCTGATCTGTTTACTAAAGCTTTTGATGAACAGAGATTCAAATATCTTGTATCAGCTATTGGGATGATTAACTTTGAGTAGATTTTCTTAAAACTTAAATCAACTTTATTTCTAAAACCTGTGTGTCCTAAGTTGCCTATTTTATCACCTTCATAAGCCCAGTTTACTTTGGAAGAAAATCTTTAAAATGATATTCCTTAGATTTTTGAAAATTTCTCAAAAAACATATTTTCTTTCGGAAGATTTCAAATTGCCTTTGGAAGAATTTTATGTCTTCAAATCAAATAACTACTTATAAAAAATTTACCTTCAGAAGAAATTCTGAGAATATCTTCTGAAGCTTAAATATGTTTCTAAGTACTTACATGTATTTGAAGGACAAATATCTTTCGAAAGAAATTAAGTCTCGGAAGATCTATTCTCTTTAGAATAAAACTCCAAGTCTTAATATCTTCCGAAACCAAATGTGTCGGAAGAAAACTTCTCTAAGTATTTTTCTTCCGAAGTCAAAATTTCACAACTCTTAAGAATATCTTCCGATGCCAAATTGGCTTCGAAAGCTTTTTCTTAAAACTTCCGAAGCAAAATTACCTTCGGAAGATTTTCAAATTCCAAGAAAACTACCTTTTTGGTCACTTTTTCATAGGTGGGACCGACATCCGGATTTCAAAGTTTATCCTTTTGCCTTAACTTTGTCTTAAATCTATTTTATATATATTCTCACAATGGTTCCCCCTCTTCTCACTCTTCTCTTCATCATCATTTTTCTCTAACCTAATTTCACCCACAAACCGCCTTCGTTCTTATCTTCCTTCACCGTAAAGATACTTCAAATGGCCAAGCTTGACAGTAGAAACCAACCCGAGTTTTCCATGCATCTTCACAGGCAACATAATCAGGTTGCTCTGTTAGACTCTAAGAAAGATCCCGGTTTCTTAGAGGTTTGTCATTACCTTTCTTTGTCTAACTACTTCACCTCCCTCACCATTGATCCTCCTCTCTATGAGGATCAGTTGTTGGTATTCTGGAGGACCTGCCAAGAGATCACCATGGATAGGGAGAAGGCATTGTCTGCCACAGTGTAGGGGAGGACAATCTTCATCACTCCGGCCACCATAAACACTCATCTTCAGCTGGATGATGTAGAAGGTGATTTGTCCTTTCCCAAAGCTGCTGTTAACCACTCCTTTGAGCAGATGGGCTATGAAGGTGACTTCTCAGTCAAGACCTTCAGAAAGGGGAAGGTCTCCTCTCAGTGGAAGTACCTCCTCCATGTTGTCATACACAGCTTATCCAACAAGCATGGAGGTTGGGACCAGATTCTAGAAGACCTCTCCTTTATAGTCCATGGGATGGTTCAGGGGGTCAAGTTCAGGTATTCACAATTTTTCTATAGCAAATTACTTGCAAACTTAAACTCCCTAGAGTATTACATGTTCCCTTGATATGACCAGCATATTCTCAACTATGAACTGGGCACACAGTTGAGGGGAATAGGTAATATTCTAAAATTAGGACAGATGAAGCCTCGCATCTTCAAAACCATGAGGAAGCCAACTGTTGGCTTCTCCGGGGTAGAAACAGCCCTAGTCCCAAAAATGTTAGAGCTCATTGCTCAAGGTGGCAACCTAGCAGCACCAGCTAGTGTTGAACCCACACCTTCTACCTCCCAACCATAAATACAACCTACAATAACCATCACCTACCAGAGAAAAACCAAACAAACCCTTTCACATGCTACTTAGCTTGTGTAGGCCCCCATATCACCACCCATGTAGGAGGAAGTGGACACTCGAGCTCCCACTTCCCCTGAGGAGCAAACCACTCCCATCTCTCAAATGATCAGTGCTGAGGTTCCTTATGCTCAGCCTGATCACAACCCCAACAACCTTAAGCCTTCACTCAGAGTCTCAACACTGTAGTGAACAACCTTCCGGGATAGTTACCATCCCCAGCCGCTTGATTTAAACCAACCAATTCCCAGCCTTGACTTCTATGATGATGAAGACATGGGCTTCAGTGAGTACCACGAGTCTTTCTTCTCCACCCCTACTCAAGGAGAGATGAGTACTCCTGTCTCACCCATGTCTAGCCCACATCATCTACCCACTACTGAGGTGGATCTTCCTGAACCTGTTCAGGAGATCTATATGGAAGAGGCTCTCACTTTAGCAAGTGATTACATCATTCAGACCTCGACCATCGCAACCCAGCATCTTGACACTTCTCTTGAAGTTGTCATGATGCAGGAGACTTTGGGGATTCACCATCCTCACTTGCAATAATCCATACTCAGGAACCTCCTCAAGTCCATATTGATGTGGACTCACTCATACATAGACTGTTTGAGGAGGGTATACCCAGAGCCATGCCTACCCCATCTCTTCACTCTGAGAACACAATCATGGGATGGAGGTACGACATAAAAAGAAAGGCTCTTGTCATCTCTAGAGCTCAGGGACAACAGCAAATCTTCAATTTTTCAAACTTGAGTTTCTATGAGTGCATCCATCTGGTTGATCTTCCACTTTTCAACCCAAGTCAAAACAGACAAGCTGAAAGATTAGCAGATTAGATTCAAGGAAAGGTGCTAGAAGAGTTCAAGCTGAGATTAAAATTATATAGACAGAGGCTAGCAGGTGAGATTTTTTGTTAACTGGATGTTGAGGTAGACCCTAAGATTAGCTTCAAAGGGAAAGCCTTGACTGAAGGCCCAGAAGTTGAACCTGTGAACCTTGAGACATGATCTCCTTCAGCACCCAGTACCCTCAGTGAGGCACCAGCTGGTGAAGGTGCTTCACATCCTCTTTCTGGTCAGAGCTTGACTGCTGAACCAAGCAATAAAGGATAAAGCTCTCTCCACCCTGAGTAACCAAGGCCTGTGCATGACAAAGGGAAGAGGAAGATGACCTCTGAGGAGATAGATGAGGAGAAAAGAGAGAGGTAGAGGAAGCTAAGGGGATAGAGTTCAAGAGGGTCTCCAGGCTTCATGGATGCTACTATCCAGGCGGCCCCCAGGCCAAACACTCAAGATGATGAGTTGAGGGCAGCCAGGCTAAACCACCTGTGGACCAGGAACTGTAACATTGATGAACTCATATCTCTCCCCTTAGATAAGTTGAATGAACTGGCTGATAATGAATTGTCAAAGGAGAGGAAGGAGGCAGAGGATGCAGCATTGCTCTTTAAGATCAAGGAAGAAAAGAGACTAAAAAGGCTCTACAAACATGCTCCTATCCTCTCCCCAGTTCAAGAAAGTCCTGAGAAAGAGACTATGGCAACTACACAACCTCAGGTAGACAAGGAAGTTGAAAGAATGAACATGATCAACTACCTGAGTGCCATATGACTTTATCAGGCATCTGCACTTCTTCCCTTATCATTTGAGTATATAGAATTTGAATATCTCAAGCAGCTAGAGGAACAAGCTACAAAAGAAAAAAAAGCTGCTAAGAGAAAGTTAAGGGAAGAAGCTACAAAGTCAAGAGCCATCATCCATAAAAGCCAAAAGAAGTTTGATGACAGACAAAGGATGATGAGCTTCTTGAAGCTGTATGGATTCTCCGAAAGGAGGCTTGGTCCTATATCTCTATCCACTATGGATGAGCATATCACAGTGATCAAGCAGAAGATTAAAAAGAGAGAGCTTGTTGACTTGCATTCTCCACCAAGTCCAGCTCAACCTGAAGTTGAGGTGAAGGTTGAACCCCCTAAGACAACACAACCTAAACCTAGAGCTGCATCTTAGCCAACTTCATCTTCTGATCCACAGCAGGGTCCTCTTCTCTCTCCTTCTGAACCTGTGAAAGAAGAGAACCCAACTAAGAGAGACACAACAGAACAACCTGATGCTAAAGACCAGTCCTCTCAGTTAAAGATTTCAAAGAGGAGGAAAAGGATGGCCAGGAAAAGTGTTTCAAAGAAGAAGAAGACCAAGGCATCCACCTCTACACCTCAGGATGAGTCAAAGCATCCTGAGGTAGTGCATGAAGAGGCTTCTCAACCAACTTCTATTTAAGTAGAGCCTCTTGTAATTGGAAGACCCATCTTGTCCTGGAGTTTTGCTGCTAATCCAGACAGATGGTATGTCATCAGAGATCAAGGAGGTCAAGATGTCTACTTCTGGCAAGACATGCTTGATCTTCCTCTACATGATCTCTATGACATGAGAAGATACTATGAGAGTCAGAGGGATCCTAACCAGATGATGAAGAGAGGCATGGTTTTGATCCTAATGAGGACTGTCAATATCTGAAGAACTTCTCTGTTTTGGTAGGATCAGCCTAGGGGGAGTTTGTAAGGTAATATCAGAAGATTATAAGGCTAATGCAATCAAAGAAGCCAAAACAACCAAAGGTCTTCCTGCATGCATGCACTGGACGTACAAGGTAGAAGTTGCTTCGGAAGTTTTACACTCTCCATAGAAAAAATACTCTAAGTGTAAAATCTTCCGAAGCGAAAGTCCAAATCTTCCGAAGCCAAAGATGAAGTCTTCCGAAGCTTCAGAGACAAAGTCTTTCGAAGCCAATTTGCTGTGAAGACTGATTTCTTCGGAAGACAGAGAAGACATGCTTTCTCTGATCTACTTTACATAAAGCTGACACACTTTCCGCTGCAACTTTGAAGACCAACCAACTTATTTAAGTTGGTGAAAAATCCATGCTTTTGTAAACTGTAGATTAAGTTCTTTGTCTGTAACTTCCTACTATTGTACCTGTTAACCTTTTTATATTAGAAAAGGATGTGAGCTATGGCATGTCATAATCACTAGTCAAAAGGCAATCTGCCTTTTGACTCTACATTGATCTTGTTGTCTAGATTAGTGTTTCCAATTGTCTTTCTAAGTATTGACGATTGTAGGATGTAGTATAAAGTGTCTCAGGTCCTTGTAATTCTTTTATGCTTTGTAACACTTGTAATAGAACTTGAGAGCAATATATAGCATCCTTGAAAACAATACTTCTTTGTTCTTGTTCTTAGTTCTGTCTTACTACTTACTTGTATTCTTATTATCATCTCACTCAAACCCGGTTCCCCATTTGATCTGTTAAGTGTTCTAAATCTCTCCTTATTATGAGACTGATTGTATTGACCACCCTTCACAGAGTCCTGCAATGTTGATAACCTTTATTCTCATGATAAAAGTATAGATCAATCTTGCGAAAAGGATGGAAAAGTGTAACCGTGTTAGACAATTCTTAATATTTGTTCATACTTTTCAGATAATTAATTGATTATTAGTATGCGTCACCAGGTTCTTTTCATATATAAGAGTTTGTGTATTTTCAAGGAGACTAGATAACAACTTTATTCATATATAATAATCTACTATGGATCATACTTTATGTTGAATAAATCATTATCTATATGGTTTTAGTGAGCATATATCGAGATATGTACAGTGTAAGATATTCCTTTATTGCAACTGGTTTTACAATGGAAATCTATATGGCTTATATGATAACATGCACCGGTTATTACAGTGGGGTTAAGTACTTGTCGAAGCTATGATTAAGCTTTGATTTCAAAATTAATTTTATATATATTTATTTGAAACATGTAACCCTTTAAAGTTTATATTAATATCTTTATCATTCCTTCAAACTCCTAATTTACATATACTTTGTTCTTGCATTATGTTTGGAATATTCGTAAATATTTACAGGTCATGTATGCTTACTTTCAGTTTAAATTATTTTTGATGATAAACCCTTAAAACCTCAATAGGACAAATTAAATAGAAACAAGAACAATCATGTGTAATGTTTCTTTTATGAAAATGCATACCATAATGTATGTAAAAATTAGGCAAAGACCTTCCTTATATTTGTAGATAATCATGCTAACATTTCGCTGAATCAATACAGTTGTGAAAAAGTAAATTAGTCGGCGGAGTTTTTATTTAATACACAAACATATAGGGCTAGGATCATTTATGAACCTCTAAAAGAAGGGAACCTGGTGAATATGCTTAAAGGAAATATGATAAAACTCATTCAACTGCACCTGAGATCGGGCTCATTGAACCCTAAACCAGAAATATCAAACCCTAAAGCTAAATTCTAAAAACTAATTTTAAACCTTATAGCTAAACTTAAAGCTAAATGGTGAAAGTAAACCATTAAATCCTATTTTGGGTTCGATGAGCCAATTTTAGTAAAGTTAGAATGTGTCTATCGTAGTTCATTTGACGAAAGTCCCTATGGTTCCTGGTTTTTGGGGGATTCCCTTTATAAAATATGGAATGAGCTAGTGTAATAAACACTTATATTTGTATAACAAACAACTACATTTAGATAATAAATTTCCTTCTTTTTTTCAAAAGTTTTCCCTTTTTTTCTAAATAACTTCTTCTTTTTTCTAAAAAATACATTAACTTTTTTATAGTATGTATTTAGTTATAAACTTTTTACTATTAAATAAAGTGTTTCTATATCTTTAGTTTGAGTAAAATTTTGGTATATATATATATTTATTTTTTTTAAGTTCATTTTATAACAGTGTAATGATGACTTTAATTGGTCTAACAAACAATTACATTAGTGTAAGGAATGTATATTACATACATGAAACTATGGTTGATATATCACAAAGAAAAGATTAGATACTTTAATTGGTCTAACAAAAAAATTACATTAGTGTAAGGAATGTATATTGCATACATGAAACTATGGTTGATATATCACAAAGAAAAGATTTGATACTTGGATATAAAAAGACAATAAGAGATTACTATACAAATAATTGTCACAACGATCAGACAACTTATTGGTAATAAGTGAAACTAACAAATGTCATTGAATTTATTTATTTATTTAAATACAAATACAAATAGTTACTTAAGTTAAAAGGAACAATTAACTATATATGCACTAGCAAGTTCTAATATGTTTATTAAACTACATCTATTAAAGTTCATCCTAACTTTGAACTTGAACATCATCTAACTTCTAAACTTGAACACATTCTCATCTAATTGATTTTATTTAATTATCTTTCATTAAAACATTAAAATTATCTCTAACATGTAGCAAAAACGAGTGACTTCAGGTATTATATTAAAGAAAGAGAGTGGTACAGTGATATAACATGGTTATTATATTTATGTAATAAGGTATTACGATATTCTAACTAAGGGTATTACATTGATGTAACATGATCCATAACATATCGGTCTAAAAGCTACATAATATAGACAAAATAATTAAATTAATTTTTAAGAATCCAAGCACATAATGATGTAAACAAAAACCACAATTCTTATCAATTAACAGACATTTTGAACCATAATTAGTAAAGTGAACAAGATGAAAATATTCTACAAAACTAAGTAAAAAACTTACAAAAAAGGTTACAACCATAAGTATTAGAACATTGCATCGATGCATTAAAATGTTAAGTTGTTACATTGATGTAAGAGAGTGTTAAAATGATGTAAGTAGGCGTTAAGTCTATTTTTCAAAATATTATTTTCAACAACTTAAAAAAACCTTAAATATGTCGGCTAATATGCTACTTAATCTATAAACAATATTCAAGACGAATTTCTATGAATTTTACTCCATTCATAAGTAATTTGTTTCATTAGTTAAAGATTGCCACTTCTAAATAAACACTTAAAAATATTATTTACAAAACGATACAATTAACATTAAGCCTCCATATTTTTATTAATTTTAGAATCTTAGATTCAGTTAACTTAGGACTTAGGTTAATAAGTGGATTAAATAGTTAAAATTGTGTTAGACATATATAATAATAGTAGTCAAACACTATTTGATAGATTAATATGATATTATAGTTAGATAAATGGATTAATTGGTCTAATGAAAAACTTTTCAAGTGAAACCATTTTATGCGAAAACATAGTGAAGAAGATGAAAAAATGCGGAAAATTTAGATATTTTGTTTAAATATCCAACAACTTAGATCTAAGGCATAAAAAATAAGAACTATAAATTTGAAATTTAAAATAAGCAAAAACTTTAAAAGTGAAATATTAGTTAATTTCTACAAATACGAACTTGTCAAATCAAGTTTAGTCTACGAAAATTTAGAATAATATAAAAACATTTAGTTTTTGCAAGAACTTCTGTTATTTTGAAAACTTATGTTTATACACTTAGAATTTTTTATCTTTGATAAAATTTCTAATGTTTGTTTTTATTTGCTTTTGTAGATGGCTTCACCATTAAAGTTCATGGCTAACCGTAATATGGTTGCATATACTAGAGATGTATATGAGGATAAGAGGGTATTCAGCTCATTTATTGAGGGGCTTAGCTAGTCTTGTGTCTACTATGTTATATAACGCGGGTATCTCCTTATGAGGAGTTTATTAGAAAGTATTAGATGCCTGTTGTGAAAGAGAGGTATGATCAAGACACTCCTTCTATCTGATCTAAAGTTTGAGGTACCGATGTGGTGATTATAGTAGAGATCACTAATAGAGTACTTCAACTAGGAGACATTGCTAATACTCTTGTCAAGCTGGAAAATAGCATAATATTCGATTGTTTGCTCAAGATGGGATACATCCTTGGAGAAGAAGTATCTACCACCATATTAGAATCTACTTTTCCGTGTGGTAGTCCAATGCCTAAGTAGTCTAAGGGCGAGGAATGGATAACATGAGTACTACTTTTGCATCCCCGATGATTGTTTTGATTAAGGATCATATGTTCATCATTTCTAAGGTTATACTCACGAGATGCAGAAAAACGTGATTTCGAGCACAAGTAAGAATTTATTGATGTATCCTCGCCTTTATTCAGATGATCCTGAATGTTCTTTATCTGGAGTTTGCAGTTTAGGAATCTCCTGCCTATGACATCATGCTGCTAAAACAAGATGTATTCTCATATATGCTTTCAGCAAAGGGGAGTGCTCATAGTGGTTTGATATCTTTAATTGATTTTGTATTAATGTATTATTAATTCATGGATATTGCATTTTCATCCTTCGTTGGTCCGTGAAGTAGTTTGCCCTCTCTCGTGATTCATTTGATTCATGTGATGAATCATCATAATGCTCAATCATAAGCGAGCTATCTTTGGTGCAAATATGAGGATCGAGTATCACCATGGTCATTAGTTCGTTGGTGAACCCATCCGCTTGCAAATCTTCTTTTTGGTGCTGTTCTTCTTTGATCACCGTGGTTGGCTTCCCATAAAGTAGTGCTTCAAAATCATCAAGGTCGTTAAATGCGTCGAACCATTCTCCTGTCCCTTCAACAAGAGGTATGCTTACCAATTCATCTCCAAACTCATCCTCCCAAGATGGGATACTATGGTTTGTGGTTTTCCAATTAGTGAGACTGGGGAGAACCACTTCCATCTCATCCATGACCTCCTCCCGTTGTTCTTTCCTTTGCGATTCCTTGACTTCTTGCTTGTCATTGGTCAACATACGGGGATAAAGTAATTGCGGCTCATCAAACTCGAATCCACTTTGAATTGGAGATGGGACATGTGCTTCATCCACTATCGTCTCAAATTCTGATTCATGCTGTAACACATCAAAATATAAAACAGGTTTGACTTCACTTTCATCCTCTTACTCTAATTTGGTGCTCTGATCCATGCTGCAAGATGAAATCTCTTGTAGAAGGTGGACATCTATCTTATTAAGTTCAGCACTTACTGCCTCTAATCAACGGTATTGTTGTGCGAGTTCGATAGCATTACTTTCTTGTTGCTTAACCTCGTCTTGATTACAACCGTTGGTAGGTTGTGAAAACATATTAATTCCTTGTTGTAGTAACTCATATAATGATGGACGGGCTTCGGTTTGGAATGACGTTATGGTAGACTCCTCAAATGGTTATGAGTAAGGATGCGGCTCTTCATAATAATCTGTGGGGTAGCCCTGAAAATGGTAACAATCAGGTGTGTAATGAGGTCCTCCACAAATCTTACACCAGACTCCCTTATGGTAATCCGCATAATTAAATTGGTATCTTCCATAGTAACTCTCGTAGTCGCGATCCAGGAAAGTCACTACAAACAATACTTAAACAAAAAGACCACGGGCATCGGATAGAAATAAAAAAAATAAGAAAAAAAATATACACAATAATATAAAGAATCTAAAATATGCACAAATGGTTAAAATAACAAATTCAATATTTCTTGAAATCACCGTGTCCCCTACAACGGCAACAAAAACTTGATGTGTGCAAAATATATGTATATTTTTGATATAAAAATTCACACAGTTTATTTTAATTTTAAAGAAATGATTATCACCTTTAGACTAACTACACACAATAGGCAAGCGCACATATCGTATAGTAGTATAGCTTGAGGTAAGAACCGAGTATCGATCCATGGACACAATGGCTCCCACTCCCAATACTGAATCATCATCACTATTTAACCAATTAATTGAGTTTGGATTTGTGAATATTATAATTAACCAAAATGATTAGTAAATTAAACTAATAAATTAAGGAAGTGAAGACGAATATACACAATCAATTAAAGATACCACTTAGACTTTGATTCCACTTAGCATAGAATTAACAACTAGCTCAAACTTGAGGTGAGACCATTTTTTGCACATGATACATGGAAGTAGCCTAAACCCTCGTCAAGGATATCTAGACATATAACCATTCGGAAAGCCAGAACGATAAACACACAATAGCCACCTAAAGTTATGCCATGAAGAACTAATGATACAATTATGTCAATGTTAACGATGAATACGACTCCCGTTAGGGTTACCTAATTTCACAAAATTTTGGAAAGTTAACACGATAAACATATGACAACCACCTCAACTTGCGTGAAATAAAAAAAACTATAACTACCCTTCAACTCATGAGCATCAAACCACGATTACAAAATTAATTCATAACCAACGAAAAGATAGATTCATGACATATACCATAGTTTTCTCAAACATAAGCATAAGGATGCATATTTACCCAATTTTACTAAACCCCCAACCTTCATTCATCATTCCTAGTCAAATGTCACAAAATTACATATAAAAGATGCAATCATATGTATAAATCTTGCAAGAACATGAGGTTTTTCAACATAACATGCTTACAACACCCACAAGATTGGACATTTCATCAAACTAGAACAAATACACATAATCATTAAAGAATAATCAAGTTTCATCATGACATTAACATAAACAACACCAAGAATCATATACAAGTTGTTAAATAATGCTAAGTTTCATCTAATCCGAGTGATAATAAGAGTTTAGCCCATTAGTCTTACAAAAAACACACCCAAATTCGAGAACATGGAAGAAATCATAGTAGATCTAAAGGAATTCAAACCAATTTTAAGTGGAAATAGGGTGGATGACATTAGATCCTTCTTGAAAGTGTGAAATCTTTAATCTTGGCCTTCAAATTTCCCAAAAACTCTTGAGAAATGCTCAAAAACACCTAAGGGTTTGAGGGAGGCTAGGGTTTTAAAAGATATGAAAGTTATCTTGGAAATGAGGTGTAGTAGGGTTATAAACCCGTTTTTTGCCCGAATATGGCCATAGCTGAAGTGATATGACCATATTCAGCTTCAAAAATGAGCTATTTGGAATTTGCAGCTTATATGGCCATATTCAGCTTTAATATGGTTATATCAGGAGAATTTTTCTTCTTGAACTTCTTCAAATCTTGGGTTTTCTTCACAAAAATCACCGCGCTTCATCCGATAACTACAAAATTCTAATAAAACACAAATATGTGTCTAAATAATGAGTTTTGTATTAAAAATGACTTAACAAGTAGTGTCACAATAGCAACCATAAGTGTCTGAGATGATTGGTCAATCTGTAGTGTAGGCATAACACTACCACCACCTACTAATATTCTTGATGGTTCAAGAAGAAGAAAGGGAAAAGAGGAGGTTGTAGAAATGATTGCTGAGACCAATTTAGATTCTGTCACTGACAAGGAGATGATTGGAATGATAGAGTATATATTACAGCATAGAGTGCCCGAGGTTCTTCCGTAGATGGTTACTCAAAAAGAGGTATGCTGAAGAGACCAATATTGATTCCGTTCCTAAGTAGTCTCCTAATGGAAAGAGGGGAGCCAGATTGGGTTTACTTCTAAGGAAATAGTTAAGCAAACAGACCACGTTTATGACTAATACTCCTATGGTAGATACTCCAATGTTATCAAAGTTCTTGCCTACCACTACAGTAATTGAAACTATCACAGTTCCACCGATTACATAAGCAGCAACCGTACTAGATTCTGCTCCAATGTATACAACATCATAAAACCTAGTCTTCTAAGGATTTTGATCCCAACATCTTTTTATCTACTCGATCAGGTGCTATAAGAGTTAGGATACGACTAAGGATACACTAGTGAACATTCATGTGCTAAAAAGATAGTATTTGATTTTAAGGTTACTTCATTAAACAAGAAGAGACGGATTTAGGATTTAATATTTGACAGTCAGGTGAAGGACATGCAGATCAAAGAAATACAGAATCATATTAGATTCTTGTTTGACATGATCCAGAACCAATAGCATGCTTAGAATAATTCAGCACCTGAACGTGTTACTGAGAGAAGAGAAACTGCTACAAAACCAGTAATAAAAGCAAAGAATTTTCTGATGGATAGTGTTGGACTAAGATTTTTCACATTGAGTAGGTGATAGTTGAGACTGAGACTAAGGGTGAAATTCAGTTAGCAACAATTGTTGAGAATGTTCATAATGTTAAGGAAGAAAAAGATGTGATGATGATGATGATGAAGATATGAAAGATGATTAACCGAAGAAAAAGGATGATGATGATGATGGTGGTGGTGGATATGATAGACCTAAAGGAGGCAAGGGAGTATTGCTCAAACATCTAGCATATAAGAGTCTGAGAAGCCTTCAAAACCAAGTAGTTCAAAGCTAGATGAGTCTGAGACATACGAACCTATAGAGTAAGCACTTAAAGCTGAGTATGAGAAAGATTTATACACGGTCAATCATAACGAGTCACTTTATAAGGCCCTAGCTTGTAAGAATTACAATATTAAGTGAAAAGCAAAAATCCAAGAAAGCGAAAACATCAAAAAGGACATAAGTTTTTAAAAGCATTAGAAACCTTTAGGTTCATGCGAGAACTTTTGAAAGTTCTCTCATGGAGTCCATCATGTAAAAATAGTTTTTTTTACTTTGTATTTCATTATGTGTGTTTTGTTTGTTGAAGGAACATCTAATCCTATTCCTAAATTTGTTTATGATACTGTTTCTTAAGTAAAGATGGGAGTTGAAATAGAAGATGTTGTCGTAATGACATGGAAGGCAAGCCTACTTTGAGAAATTAGTTCTTTCTAGCTCCACTTCTACCAAAGAAGAAACATTATATGCATTATCAAAAGAAAGAAAGTAAGTATAGGATCCTACATAGATTATCAGTTGGATGTAAGATGCTAAGAAAAAGTTATACGTGTTGAAGAGAAATATGAAAGGTATTGAATACTACTAGAGAGAGCATGACTTCACTGCCTTGAAAACAACTGATCAACATGCTTTTAGCAAAGTTCCATTCTTTAATCCAAGTAATCATGGATAAACATAGTGGATTAAAAACTTGATTTAGAAAGAGTGAAGAGATATGTTTTATAAACTAAAGCTAGGAAAATATATCATTGTGGAAGACAAGACAAGGAATCGTCTAGGAACGAAAGCACCTTAGGTCACCAAAGTCTACAAAAGACCAAGGATTGCATGGAAAGTACCAATTAATACTCCACATCATGTGAACAATTTGACTAAGTTTGAGAAGTGGGTATGTGATAAGGATCTGGGTGATGTGGTGATTACATGTGCTTATAGAGAATATAGGATTTTAGATCCTATTTATTTTTTCAAGTTTGAAAAGAAGGTCATGCAATTAAATCTCCCGTGATTGTTCATTAGCTAGAAGCTTAATTCGGTTGGATGGCTAATAAAGTGTTGAAGAAGAGAATGTATGCATATCAAGGGAATTAAGAGGAAGCTAATGTTGATTTGTGATCGCATTAATTCACCGACTCTAGGGGGAGATTGTAGAGTTCACAATTTGAGACTCAAGAAAATCAAATTTTAGTTTTCGCAAAATTTGGAATGGAGGTTGTTGATACGAGAACTACAAGTATGTGACAACTATTTAAAAGTGAGAACTTTGATGTTACGAGAACTTTTGTAATTACTATTAGTTTGTTTTTGATGTAAATTCATATAGTTATCATTTAGTCTACTTGTATTTGCTAATGAAAAACATTTTAAGTGAAATATAATCAGAGAACTTTATTTACTCTTGCCTGTAATGCTATATTATTTTGTTTGATTTCTGATCTCATAATTACATTCATTCCATGTTTTTAATTCATCTCCTGATTGTTATTGCATGATTTCAGGCAAAATCCGATCCTTTACAACAATTAAAATATCCTTTAGTTTTAAATTAGGACTAATCGATAGGTTACCACTATGAGATATAGTGAGAGCACTACCATTTCCAAAGTACACCTTATCATCGTCATGATATATAATAGATGAATTAGGAGAGCTGATGGGGGGTCATATAGGCCATATATGGCACCCAAATCAATGTACCAATCCGGGGCGGAATCATTTAATTTGTATTCGGCTTGAAAAGCTCGAGCTAAGTATGAGTCAAATAAAAATATTTTCAGCATAGGATTCCAGGCCTGTACAAGCATTTGCATGTGGCCGTTATGCCAACATAGTTTGCAATATGGTGGCATACGATCAAGCCCTCGAGAAGAACAGGTGCCATGACAATTATTATGTGTAACCGATTGACCCTGGCCTCAAACATAAGATGAACTGTATTGTTTATTAGCCACCAAAGCAACATGGGAGGAAATGGTGATTGAGCCATGTAAAGTGGAGATAAATAATTCATATCCTTGAGCTTGTTTAGACAAGTCATGATACAAAGGGCACGGTCGAACGGCTTGGTGAGCTATGGAAAAGATTTCAAATGCCCATCCCAAGCCACAAGGAAGCCAATTACGTTATGTGTTACCAATAGCATATAAATATCATAAATACACTTGAATTGCTTAACATAATCAGATATGGAGAGTGTACCCTTTTTGTAAGGATCAACACATTACAATGATCGATCTCGTGACGAAAATGTAGAATGTTAACATCATGGAATAAGATTGAATAGTAATTGAAGAACACAAACACAAATGTAAATAAACTTTGATTGTATTGCTCTCTGACTTAGAAACTATTACAATGAGTGTGAAATCAGGAAAATGAAAAAAAGCTACAAAAATACATTACAAAACTTCTATTTATACTATTCTATGAAGTTCTCACGCGACTAACAAGTTCTCGCGCGATTAACAGGTTTTCGCGCGAGAAGCAAGTTATCGCGCGGCAACTTAAACTTATCGCGCGACTTAGATCTTCTTCATCTTGATTTGATTTCCCGAGCCTCTAGGTTCAATCCCTACAATCTCCCCCTAGGCTCAGTAAATCAATGCGTTAGAATTCCACGTCATCCACCTTGTACCTGCCTCCGTAGGCATACATCTTGTTCTCTAAGGCCTTCGTGATCATCCAACCAAACTATGCTGCTATGAAATGAACAGATTCATCAGCTGCAATAGGACAAGCCTGCAACCTCATCAAAACTTCTTTTCCAAACTTGAGAAAATCCATAGGGTCGATGACACGGTAATCTTTATCCATATAATGAATTAACGCGTGCCCTGTCTCCTTCTCACAACTCCACTAAATTAGCTTGGACAAGCTGTTAACTGGCACAGGAGTGTGTATAGGGATCTTCCTTGCATATCTCAGATGCTTGAACACTCTTATTTTCATAGGTTTGTTTGTCGCAGGATCTATACGTGTCTCATCTTCAATGACTTTGGATTTGGCTATCCTAAAGTCTTTGAAGTTGGTTTTGATTTGTCTCTAGATCATATTCCTAATCCACTTTGCCTTGCTGTAGTTACTAGGGTTAATGAACGGAACACGACCCATTGCATATAAATCTGATGCTTTGAGTGTATGGAAATCATGTTCGTCCTGATAGTACTCGATAGCTCCACCCTTTCTCTTAATCACATACATCTTCTTCTCCACATATTTAGCTTTTCGCATATTTAACTTTTCGCATGTTTGAACTTTTCGTATGTTTGAACTTTTCGCATGCGAGAAGTTCAATTTTCTTTGAAATTCAAAAAAATTTCAACTTTTCAAATTTGTTTATCTTATGAAGTCATTTGATTTGTTATGAGAAAGCGTATGTTTAACTATGTGTTTACAATTATCGAAGAACCTTTAATTTTTGAAAAGTTTTGTAAAATTTTGGTAAAATCAAAACAATGTGTAACAAAACAAATAAATGTTTTAGTAAATTTTCATTTATAGGATTATATTTCTTATGAAATCGATCATAAACATCATCTAGCTTTATTCAAATAAGACTGGTTATGTTGATTGTCAATATATTTTATCCATTTTAAACTTAGACTTCAATATTTTTACTTGAACACATGTTTAGTGATTTAACATGTTTAGATTGAGTTATATGAAATCTGTGAATCTCAAGAATCCTGTAGAACTCTTATCCAGCTTCAAGACACTTTTGAGAATTCAAGTCACCCCAATTTGACTTAAAACTTTTACCTTTGATCAGCCTTTTCAGAATTATTTTTCTCTATTATAATATCTATTTAGAGCATAAGTAGCCTGTGAAATGTTT
Organism: Flaveria sonorensis; assembly: GCA_025506505.1. Classification (NCBI taxonomy): domain Eukaryota; kingdom Viridiplantae; phylum Streptophyta; class Magnoliopsida; order Asterales; family Asteraceae; genus Flaveria; species Flaveria sonorensis. The sequence goes on along the minus strand of CM046439.1, from coordinate 1,590,596 downwards.
CTGAACATAGAATATTAACAAGTTTTAGGACTTATTAACTGCCAGTCGGACTTATGTTTTGTCCTCGCAAGACGTTTAGGACTTATATGACAAATCGAACTTACATGCCCTATGTTTTGATTTTGCCTCCTGTGTCAGAACATATTCTTAAAAAGAAAATATTTATCATATAGTATGTCTATGACATATCTTTTATAATTATGCTCATTGACATATTTTATTCTTATATGATCTTTTTTGGCATCTTTTTGCTCTTTTTGATAATATTCATTTTCTCTTTTTGTCTTTGCTTTTCATATCTTTTTCTTCTTTTCTATTTATATATACATATTTCATATTTCTTATGAAAAACACTGAATCAGATAGTAACTAGTTTGAGTATGACTAAACTATAACTCTCAGTCTGTTTTAGCTTTGAATCAGTGTTACCACAAAACCTTGATGAGTAACCCACTTCAATCTTTTTGAGTTTACTTTAAGTTTATCACAGATCATAGTATTTTTCAGTCTTGGAAGTCAAGCCTATCAACATATCAAACATAATCCAAGTTAGTTTCTTTTATGCCTTAAGATGTAATGAATCAAAATTAAAAAAATATACTATCATTTCCTATATATCCTTGAAAATTTTAATTTTCTTAATATGTAAAATAAAATATTTTTGTAAATTTTCTTTTACTCCCCATAAGAACAAAAATCTTTTTCTAGACATTTTTCAAATTTTCTCCCCTTAAAATTGTGATTATCTACAAGAAAATAATAATTTTAACTAAAAATGATTTTTTTTTTTGAAAAGGGTGTATGGATAACCGTTAACCAAAGTTAAGCATTCCCAATGATTGGACTAAAAAATCAAATCTGGAATGATCAAACGCTTTAGTAAACAAATTAGCAATGTTGTCATCTTATGAAACTGATTCCAAATGAATAAGTTTGTGTTCAAAACAGTCACGGATAAAGTGCATGCGGATGCCGATGTGCTTTGTCTTTGAATGTTGAATCGGATTCTTCAGTATGTTTAAAACTGAAGTGTTGTCACACAAAATTTTAGTGTCATAAAGATTAAGGACATAATCAAGAAGTTGTTGCTGAATTCAAACAATCTGTGAACAACAACTTGATGCAGTCACATATTCAGCCTCTACAGTGGATGTGGATACCATCTGCTGCTTCTTGCATTGCCAAGAGACTAATCTGTTTCCAAGAAATTGACAGCCACCAGTGGTTGGTTTCCTGTCCAAGTTACAGCCTGCTTAATCACTGTTAGTATAAGCATATAGATTGAAATCGGAATTTTAGGATACCAAAGGCCAAGTGTTGGTTGACCCTTGAGATATTTAAAAATCCGCTTGACATCTTTCATATGAGATTCCTTTGGATTACTCTGATAACGTGGACACTGAAAAACAGGAAACATGATGTCTGGTCTGCTAGTAGTGAGATACATCAGAGAGCCGATCATTGATCGATACAGATATGGATCAACGTCATCTCCCATGAGATTTGGAGTTAAAGTAGGACAGGAAGACATAGGAGTGGAAGCTGTCTTGGAGTCTAGAAATTTGTTTTGTCTAGAATACTGTGAATATATTTTTCTTGATGTATTAGTATTCCCTTATCATCTTGTTTAACTTGGATACCCAAGACAAACGACATTTCTCCAAGAGAACTCATCTCAAATTTCTTCTTCATCACCGCTTCAAATCCCTTGCACAAATCATCATTGGTAGATCCAAAGATAATATCATCGATAGAAACTTGAACGAGAATAAGATCATCACCAGTCTTCTGTAAGAATACAATCTGATCAATTGCACCCCGTGTATAACCATTTGCAAGCAAATGTTCAGTGAGGGTGGCATACCAAGCACTAGGTGCTTGATGTAAGCCATACAGTGCTTTGTCTAACTCATAAACATGTTTCGGATGATCTGGATCTTCAAAACCAGGTGGTTGACAAACATATTTTTTTCTTTCATCTCGTCGTACAAAAAAGCAGTTTTAACATCCATTTGATATACCTTGAAGTTCTTGTATGAAGCATAGGCTAGAAAATTGCGTATAGCTTCTAATCTTCCAACAGGAGCATATATTTCTTCATAATCAAGCCCTTCAATTTGATAGAATCCTTGAACAACAAGTCTGGCCTTGTTGCGAACAATCACATCTTTTTCATCCGTTTTGTTTTTAAAAATCCATTTAGTACCAATTGGCAACTTACCCTTTGGCAGTTCACACAGATGCCAGAAATTTAGCTTTTTAAATTGCATCAACTCGTCTTGATAGCCTCTACCCAACTATTTTCCTTTAGGGCCATCTCAATATTCTTTGGTACAATATGTGAGATAAAGCATGAATACAAACAAGTATTTATTGTGCCCGATTGGCTTCGAGTTCGGACACCCTGTGATAACGGACCAATGATTGCTTTAGTTGGATGGTCTTTATGAATTCTCAACTTTGGAATGGCATCTTCAGAAATAACTTCGTCTAAGTTAGACATCTGACCAAATGGTTCTTTAGCAGGGTTTCCTCCTTCAGGTTGATAAACAATATCTTCCTCTTGAAGATTATCATTTTCAACAAATTCATCTTCAAATGGTACCTAAATCGTATCAATTGGATCAACTTGTGTATAAGAAGAACTCTGATCAGAATCCTGTGGAGCTTGTTCAACAACTAGATTAGAATGTGATAAATTAGATTCAGAAACAGAATGTGGAGCAGCTGCAACATTTGAAGAAGAATGTATATTTGATGATATTCCTGTTGCTGGAGAAGTGATAGATCAAACATCATCAGCAAAATTATCTTGTATTGAGGATGTCCAAGGCGGATTTGCTGTAGAAACAAAAGATAATCGATTAAATGTTTCAAATAATGAAGCATAATCATATACCCATGAAGGTGCCGAACCTGCATCTATTTTGTTAGATTCATACCAATCAATGTCAAATGACTCAATTATTTGTTTAGATCTCTTATTATAAACCCGATATGTGACTTTGTTGGCTGAATATCCAACAAAATAACATTCATCAGCTTTTTCATCAAATTTTGATTTAGAGTCAAATGTGTTTAGAGAGACAAGGGAGATCCCATTGAACTTGCCTTGATTGAATGAAGGCTAGCTGACTTCGATACTGAATGAACTCGCATGCTGGAGAACCGATGAGAGACATAGTCGATACCAATATAGCTGTAATTTCACACTTGAGCTTTTCAAAGTACAATGTCACACCCTCAATTTCCACAAACGAGGTTTTACCATTAGGCGTGTGACATACCAGGATCTCAGCCGTTAGTTACACCAAACAACACAATAATTACAAAACATAGTTGTTCGTTAATAATAGAAATTCCCAAAAATATAGTTAACAACGAAAACATGAAAAATACTTGCGAAAGCGTAATTCAATCATAATTTAAATGGCGCAAAACACACACAAAACCCATTAATATAACTTGTAAGAATGTGAATAATTCATTTAACCTAAATGATGATGAATGCAATGATGTGATGATCCTAGCTGTGCACAATTAAGAACCTGAAAGAAACATGCTAAAGTGTCAACACAAGGTTGGTGAGTTCACAGGTTTCGATAAATAGTACATAAAGAAAACAGATCCAGTAAACAAAGTATTATCAGTAGATAGCTAGTCTACACAACAAGTTACATAGTGTATGAAGTTCGCAACTAAATCTGACAATGTAAATGAATGTCTCGGCTGTGGCTACCAGACCACAGTAACAAAAATTAGGTCAATTAAACACCCGTTTGACGTGCAGCTGTGCTAGCGCGACTAGCCCGGGTGGGGTTTGTCAAACCCAGTAGATCTACTTAGAATTACCTCGCTAAAGTACATAAATTAACGGTTCGAAAGTGAGGACTTAAATTAGTACAAAACTAGTAAACATGTGATAAAACAGTAATACTGATCAAATGAAGTATATTTTGAAAAGAACATGCTTCTTTTCCCCAAAAAGAATATAAGAAAAGTGGGGCCGTAAACTCACCTTGAATGCACAACAAATCAGTAAATGCAAGCACAAAAGTTTGGATTCTGATTATCCTGAATTCCATTTAATATATAATTAATATTAACTATTAATTATTAACACAAGAGTTGTATGGTTTCGCGTTCTCCGCTCGGTTACGATGCTAGTCTTCGAGATTTCCATTCACAAGCAAGCACAAGTATATACAATTCATCTTTAGTACATAAACCCTTATATAGTAATGCATAATAACCAAACGTAACATTCTTATGGTAATTTATACCTATGAACTCCTCTAGCGCACACACATACAATATATTATACTCACATATAATATATTATACACCCATACAAATAATGCGTTACAACCCAACTAGCGGCAAGGATGGTTCCATTTGGTACCACACAGCCAGTAGGAACATGGACACGTCGAGGTGACTTAATCCCAATTACCTTGGGGAAAATGTGTATGTTGACCATAATTTAGCACTCATCCCGGAAATCCCAGGTAAGCATAACAGGTCCCGCAATGGGATTTATACGAAATGCTTGCCTTAGCCCGAGGGCCTTCTGCCAGGAAATCTAGAATACAGGTGTTTATGTGTCACACACTTCCCTATAGGCAATTAGAATTAAAACCTCGATGAGATTTTCAAGATTTAGACATAACGCCTAAAGGGTTTTATCCACTCGATAAGATGCGTAGAATTCCACTCGTAGTCGAGGATAAGTTTTAGAAGAGATTAAACACGGTAGAACTTAAAGGCATAAGAAGAGGATTAGGAAGTTGGGGTATACAAGGCTCAAATCATACTCCTAAGGCACCATTTTCTAAATATAAACAAATAGCACATAAAGGATCTATCATGCAACATGTAATATCATGTAATAGATATATGAACAAACTTACAAGATTATAATAAACATGCATGAAAAGGGGTCCCTAGGTTAACCATAGCCTAGGCTACCATTTCTAATAACCTACATCCCTATAGTTATGGGCTCTGATACCAATTTGTCACACCCCAACCTTAACGGCGGAAACGTTGAGATGTGAGGGTTAAGATTGTTCATGCCACATAACGCTATTTCAAAGTGTAAATATTATTAATTTCCAAGTTTCATGACATACATAAATGAAAAGCATAAGTTTCAAACAACCAACATAACAATAAATCAAATAGCGTCATGTGACAAAATATGTCATTTTATTATTCTCTAGGTCCAATCTTAGATGTGTTCAAGTCTTCAAGAGCAATTAAGCGGGTTCATTTCCTGAAACATGTTAAAAATAATGTCAACATATAATGTTGGTGAGTTTCCATAGGTTTAACATACATATAAATATAAACAATAAGACAACAATTCATGTTATAGGTTAATGAATAATGTAATAATAAATGGATAAACAAATGTAATAATCAAACCTCGACAAATATGGCCACAACATGATTATACGATTAGCTAGGTGTACTTGGTTCCCATAGTGATCAAGAATACGTCACTAGGAGCCGGCAATACCTCGGCTTTAACACCAAATAGGCTTGTCAGGCCCATAGATCTATGACGTCGCTAGGCTAGCAATAGTTAATGATTGTATCTTACAAGTGTTATCATATGATAATTACAAGAGTCCAAATAACCATGACAAGATAAGATGAATTGCACAAGTGTTACAAGAGTCAAAACGTATTTACAAGTGTGTTTATAATAGGGTTAACATGTTTCACCCCAAAAGTGTGAAATAATATAAAATAGGGTATGGAAAACTCACGTGAATTATAAAGATGAACAAATATAGAGTCTTGTACTAACGCCGAAGGTTCGTTAAAATTCAACCTAGAGAACGACGTTTAAAGTTAAACCATAATTATTATAATTTAACGGCTTCTCGGGAATCTATGGTTCCTTTTGGAATTTGAGGTTTTAGATAAAAACGTAGTAATATAACGATTCTATTTATTTGAAAACTCATAAATCGTTTAACCAACGATAAGACCCAATAAATAATTACGTTAGAATTTTAAATAACCATTTAAGAAATTTTATAATAACTTCATTAGTAAGAAATTAAAATTTTATAATTAAAAAATTTATTAGAATACTATTTGATATAGTATTAATTTGTAGTCTTAAATTAATTTATAACAAATGATATAGACTTAAAATAAATTCATAACTACAATAGATGAAACATTTTTAAATGTGCAAATATATTTATTTTCTTTTATATATACATAATCTAAACTTGTAAATATATATATATATATTTTTTTGTAATAATGTTATAAATTAAAAATAAAAGAAAGAGTTTAAATTATAATTTATAAGAATTTAAAAGAAAATATTTCTAAATAAATCCCTAAATTAGTATAAATTATAAAAATGATTTTTATGTTAATTTAATAATATTTAAAATTTTTCTGAAATTAATTAATCAACAAATCAAGGTTTTTTTTAAAAAACAAAATGTAGGGGCCCGGGTTCGAACCCGAGACCTCCTGTCCCTCACCCATGTGTCTGAACCGGTGGGCCAAAGCCCTGTTTTGTGTTTTGAAACACAAATCAAATAATAAAACTTATTTCTAGAGAAATCCCCACATTGGGTTCAAGAACCCTAATTTTGAATCAACGAAATTGACCATCAATTCGAGATTGATAGTTAAATTAACCATAGGGCTTTTGTTCCCTTCATCCAACCGAGCATACCCAAATGTTCAATTACCTGATTTGGTTATAAAATCAATGATTTCGACTTGAGTTGGTGTCGCGGCTGTGTCTACAATCGAATGAGATGTGTGTGCGTGTTTTCGTGAAATTGAGTGTGCAGAGAGTTTAAGAAAATCGAATGGAATGTTTTGCCTTAATTATATAGGGTTAATTTGGCCGATTGAATGCTCAACGAGTTCAAGCTTGTTCACGGGTGTTACAGACCGAATTTGATGCATAATTGGCCGTTTCAAATGATCAAACATACCATTGATTACGAAATGATTAGATGAACGTTTCTACCCGTTTGATTGAGTTATTAATACGATTTAAATGTTAAACGGATCGAAATTTGGTAGGTTTCGGTTTCATGTTCTAAAGCACATTAAAAATCCAAATTAAACGCAGCCTTGTATTCGATCGAGTTCGCGAAAGGTTGAGGAACGGTATGATATATTCAATGCGGGGTAAATGTGATGTTTTGGGGTGGTTCGGACCTCACCGGAGCTTGGCCGGAGTTGGCCGGAGAAAGTTGCCGGGAAATCGGGGATGGGGTTTGTGTATTAAAAAAAATTACATCTTTGGTCCCTGTGCTTTAAAAGTTACTATTTTATGCCCAATATTTAGGTTTGTTTAAAAAAAATTATAGTTTGGGTCCCTGAGGTTATAAGTTTTGTTATTTTAGGCCAAGGTACAAGTTTTCTAAATTTTAAATAAATAAATTTTTATTATTCTTATTTATTTTGTAAGCTACAAAATATTAGGATTATCATTATCATTATTACTATTTTTGTTATTATCATTATTATTATTTTTATTATTTCTATTTTATTTTTAACTTGATTATTTAATAACAAACCAAGTTATAAAAATATTAATAAAATCAAGATTGATACAATTACAAATAAGCCCTTGTATTTGTATTAATAACCCCATAACACATGCAAGAGATAACGGAAATTAACAAATAATTAACAAGAAAAATACGAAAGGTCACAGAAATTAAATATAGTAAAAATCCTTTTCATTTAACAAGTAAAATTGATTAATTACAAAGTTGTTCGGTATTCAGAAGCTCTAGAATAGTCCTTAAGTGTTCCTCATGTTCCTCCCTATTCTTGGAATAAATGAGTATGTCATCAATGAAGACGATGACAAACTTGTCTAGATACGGTTTACAAACACGGTTCATGAGGTCCATAAAGACTACAGGCGTATTTGTCAATCCAAATGGCATGACTGCGAACTCAAAATACCCATATCGAGTTCTAAACGCTGTCTTGGATATGTCTTCTTCCCAAACCCGAAGCTGATGATATCCCGGTCTCAAATCAATCTTTGTGTAGTAACCCGATCCTTGAAGTTGGTCAAATAAGTCGTCGATACGTGGAAGAGGGTAACAATTCTTTATTGTAACCTTGTTCAGTTCCCGGTAGTCGATACACATCCGAAAGGTTCCATCTTTCTTCTTTACGAATAACATAGGTGCTCCCCAAGGTGAAGAACTAGGGCATATAAACCCCTTGTCTAACAGTTCCTGCAATTGCTTCGACAATTCTTGAAGTTCGTTCGGTGCCAAACGATATGACGCCCGAGCGATAAGGGCAGCTCCTGGTGTCAGCTCAAACTGAAACTCTACTTGCCTGTGTGGAGGAAGGCCAGGCAAGTCTGCAGGAAATACCTCAGGAAAATCCTTAATAACTAGAATTTATTTGAGTCATTTCTCCTCTGTGGCCTTTTCAGTAACCAAGGCTAGAGTCACCGCATTCCCTTTCCTCAGGTACTTCTGAGCCTTCATGTAAGAGATGATGCCGACCACAGCACCACTCTTGTCACCTTCCACCGTGAGTATCTCTCCATCAGACAGAGGTAGTCGTTTGAGTTTCTCACGACAAATGATTTCGGCTTGGTTCCTAAACAACCAATCCATACCGACAATGAAATCGAAATTACTGAGCGTAATAGATAGAAGATCAATATCAAAATCATGCCTAGATAGACTTATCTTACAACCTCGATATATATGGGAAGACTCTATAATTTAACCATCAGCTATTTCTATAGTATAGTTTGAGTCTAAAGTCATAGATGTAACATCTAGTAATTTCTGAACTTATGTGAAATGAAACTCCTATCAGCACTAGAGTCAAACAGAACAGAGGCAAAACAACTATTGACAGGAAATTTACCAGTTACAGTAGAAGGGTCATTGCGAGCCTCACCTGAGCCAATGACGGATGCTCTACCCTTCACACCACCATTTACATTACCATTGCCATTGCCACCGTTATCCTTTAGGTTGTCTGCACCATTTCCACCACAATTATTCTTCTTGAGCTTTGGGCAGTTCCTCTTGAAATGCCTGGTTTGACCACACTCGTAAAAGCCTTTCTATTCATCCTGCTATGCTGGCTGTTTAGCTACTATGTTCACATGGCAGTTTTTAGCAGCGTGACCAAACTTACCACACCTTTCACGCATATTCTTATTGAAGGGCCCATGGTGATGGTAATTGCACTTGTTACATTTGGGTAGTGTCTCGGTATACCCGCCACTATGCTGAGATGATGAGGAAGATTCGTTGGATGGGCGGGAGTTGTCAAACTTTCTTGACTGTTGTGGTTGGTGCTGAGAGGTGTTTTGCTTGTTGTTAGGACCAGACTCCTACTTTCTGTTGCTATTGCAGTCAGCAGTAGTTGACGCAGAACCGCGCGGGGGTAGCTTGCCCTGTGCGATAGCCTGCCTGTGGGCCAATCTGATCGCCTCATGTATAGTGTTGGGTCATGAAGCAATGACCATGCTCTGGATTTCTGGAGATAATCCATGCAGGTACCTCTTAATCCTCAAGGAAGGGGCATTGACCATATTAGGACAAAGAGTGGCGAGTTCATGAGAGCGAGTGGTGTATGCCTCGATCTCAGAACCCGTCATCTTCAGGTTCCAGAACTCCATCTCCAGCTTCTACATCTCATCACGAGAGGAATACTCCTCCTTCATCAGATTTTTAAAATCTTCCCAGGTAGTTTGGTTGGCGATCTCCACCCCTAGCATTTGAACCTGGGTGTTCTACCAAGATAAGGCAGCTCTATCCAGCGTGCTCGTAGCATACTTCACCCGGCTTGCCACCGGGCAATTGCACATCTCCAATACCGATTCGAGTTTCTCGAACCATCTCAGGAGTTCTACGGCTCCTTCCACTCCCGTGAACGGGTTGGGTTTACAGTACATAAAGGACTTGAAAGTACAAACCCTTTGACCTGCAATAGTTTTAGATCAGGACTTCGGAATTTTAACGACGATTATAATTTAACAGGACTGACGAAACGTTAACGTCAGGAATGAATTTGGTATAGCTTACCGATTTGGGCGGGCTGAGGGTTAGGGTTGTGGTTAGCTAGTGCATCAGCCACATGCTGATTGATTAGTGCGGCCAGTTGCACTGGACTCATGTTGATCGTACCGCGACCGCATTCGAGTCTACGTCCAGACATTCTTAACAATCACAACATACGAAAATAAGTAAATATGCAACATAGCAATTTCATTTAAGTATAAGCAATTAAAAGAATTTAGCACACACACAACTAAATATTCAAATAATAATTTCTGGCAAAATAAATTGTAAGTACGTCTACAATTAATCAAACCAAATATCAAAATTTCAAAAACATAAGTCGGATGGGAAACAACCCTTCCCATCTTGGTGTGAAATAAACGGAAGCTGATAAACGAATAAAATGAATGGAAAAGGAAAATCAATATGAATAGACGGATCCGGTGCTATCCCCTCAGGCTCGTCCTCAGGCTACTACTCATGATCCTCTTCTAGCGCCTCCTTTGGTTCCTCTTTCGAATCTTCCTCAATAGGCTCTTGTATTGCGTTCAGTGCATTGACTTGACCCTCAAGAGTATCGAGTCGCTGACTATTAGCAGCTATGTCCACCTCGTCGCCAACTACACGCTCAAATAGGTCAGTGACATGGCCCACATGCTTGTTATGATGATCAACCAACACGTTGAGTAGCCTCTTCAATTCCTTGATTTCTTCGGCTGATTCTCACACTACTTTCTTTAACGCCCTATTATCATCCCACAACTCAGCAATGCGCTTATGCTCGACATTCAGAGTGGCTGCCATGGCAGCCATGGCCTGCTCAGGAGGACAGGTAAGAGGAGGTAGGATAGGAGCATCAGGGCTCCTATGGGTGGCGGACCTTGTCCGGGCCAACGTTCAGGAGATAGAGGAACATTCATCTCCTGACTCAGCATGGTAATGTAGTGAGGGTAGTACTCCCATCGGTGAACTGGGGGGTACTGGGGTAAAGCAAAAGGTTAGTCATAGTCAACCTCCTCGTTGTTATTAGGACGCATGAGCCACTCGTACGAAACCGTAGGTGGAGGTATGGAATCATAGTAAATAGGTCTCTTTCCTCGAGAAGAAGAAAAAGAGGGTGTAGAAGAAGAAGCCATTCCTGCAAAGAACCGCTTACAAGAATGAGCAACAGCAAGTAAACCAACAAGGCAAAGCAAACAAGGCCAGCAAACGAGCCTAACTTGTCTATATGCATGTGACTAAGGCATCGGGCTATAGTCTAAATACAATGCAAATGAAATGCAAATTTATTTTAGTTTGTTATAACCAGCGGCTCTGATACCAATCTGTCACACCCTCAAATTTCCACAAACGGGGTTTTACCGTTAGGCGCATGACATACAAAGATCTCAGCTGTTAGTTACACCAAACGACACAATAATTACAAAACATAGTTGTTCGTTAATAACAGAAATTCCCAAAAATATAGTTAACAACGAAATCATGAAAAATACTTGCGGAAGAGTAATTCAATCATAATTCAAATGGCGCAAAACACAAGCAAAACCCATTTATATAACTTGCAAGGATATGAATAATTCATTTAACCCAAATGATGATGAATGCAATGATGTGATGATCCTAGCCGTACACAATTAAGAACCTGAAAGAAACATGCTAAAGGGTCAACACAAGGTTGGTGAGTTCACAGGTTTCGATAAACAGTACATAAAGAAAAAGATCCAGTAAACAAAGTATTATCAGTAGATATCTAGTCTACACAACAAGTTACATAGTGTATGAAGTTTGCAACCGAAACTGACAAGATAGCTAGTCTACACAATGAGTTACATAGTGTATGAAGTTTACAACCGAAACTGACAATGTAAATAAATGCCTCGGCTGTGGCTACCAGACCACAGCAACAAAAATTAGGTCAATTAAACACCCGTTTGACGTGCAGCCGTGCTAGCGCGACTAGCCCGGGTGGGGTTTGTCAAACCCAGTAGATCTACTCATAATTACCTCGCTAAAGTACATAAATTAACGGTTCGAAAGTGAGGACTTAAATTGGTACAAAACTAGTAAACATGTGATAAAACAGTAATACTGATCAAATGAAGTATATTTTGAAAAGAACATGCTTCTTTTCCCCAAAAAGAATATAAGTAAACTGGGGCCGTAAACTCACCTTGAATGCACAACAAATCAGTAAATGCAAGCACAAAAGTTTGGATTCTGATTATCCTGAATTCCATTTAATATATAATTAATATTAACTATTAATTATTAACACAAGAGTTGTATGGTTTCGCGTTCTCCGCTCGGTTACGATGCTAGTCTTTGAGATTTCCATTCACAAGCAAGCACAAGTATATACAATTCATCTTTAGTACATAAACCCTTATATAGTAATGCATAATAACCAAACGTAACATTCTTATGGTAATTTATACCTATGAACTCCTCTAGCGCACACACATACAATATATTATACTCACATATAATATATTATACATCCACACAAATAACACGTTACAACCCAACTATAATGTATATTACCCATAGTTATAATATATATATATATTATACCCACATATAATATGGCGTAAGCTGAAATTTGCACACACACACAAAACAAATATGACCCACACAAGTAACAAATATAATCCATGCAGCTCCCACACCCAACACATATTAATATGCATATACATGCTAGACAAACCCATGAAAACCACCTGTGAAACCTATATACACACACATTGTAGATACATGCAACAATGAAACACACGCATGCACACATATAACATTGCAGCTATACATACAACCAAATATACATCACCTTTATGAGCTGCACTATACATGCAATGGTAACAAGACATGATTACCCACACACACGAAATGCAACCTTTGGTACCCACACACAACACCCATACACGCAAGAACACAAGCACACACAGCAACACACCCACGGCACACGCACACAACTCACACACCCTCATACAGAGGACCCGCACGACACACACGACACACAAAACCCACGGCAGAAAGACATGCCTCCGAACACAACCCAACCGCAACTTACAACACGCACCCATACAGGAAACATGATAACCACATTCGAAGACACGGCAACATAACTAATAGCATACATACATACATATACGAAGAACACATACACACCGAAACCACATACGTACTCCCGAACCAATCAACCGAGAACCCTCAACCGAGACTTTAATCGAATCCATAACCGAAACCAAAATCACGAGTCGGGGGAGGTAACGTACCGTATCGGCGGACGAGGGGCTACGATCAGTCACGGTGCGTCGCTGGGGCTGAGAAGGGATCGTCGATGCCTAGAGGAGGTCGCGTAGGGAGGCCGCCGAAGGTGAAAGAAGAGCGCAGATGAGGTTTAGGGTTGAAGGCAGGAATGTCGATAGGAGGGTTACGGTTATTAAAAGGGAGTTGCTGCAAAAGTTGCACATTGGTCCCCCCAAGTTCTCCTAAATTGCCTTTTAGTTTCTTAATTAGTGTTTGTTTATTTGTAGTTAATTATTAGAAATTAAATATATTAAAAATCCTTTTCATTTAACAAGTAAAATTGATTAATTAAAAAGTTGCAAAGAATGATGTTAACCTAAAAACTCAACCCAAAAACTCGAGTTGTCACATACGACAACATCCAAAAGTTTTTAAATATTTGACTTTGGGTTTATGTTTGAAAAAGATTTCATAAGGAGTCATATTCTGTTGTTTGTTGATTAACACATGATTCTGAACATAACACGCAGTGTTAACAGCTTCAGCCCAAAATAATGACGGTAATTTGGCTGCTAATAACATGGTTCTGGCTGCTTCAATTAAAGTTCTGTTTTGTCTTTCAGTAATTCTATTTTTTTTTTGTGGAGTTCTTGCAGAACTAAATTGTCTTGCTATCCCCTTTAAATCACAAAACTCGTTTAGTGTACGATTGCAGAATTCGGTTCCATTATCACTTCAAATGCAATTGATTGTTTTGTCATTCTGATTCTCCACAAGTGTCATGAATTTTATCAGCAAATGAGGTGTCTCATCTTTGGTTGCTAAGAAGAAAACCCATGTAAATCTTGAAAAATCATCAGTAATGACTAAACAATATGCATGACGTCCAAAACTCAAAACACTAAAAGGGCCAAAAAATCCATGTATAACAGTTGAAGAACAGAGTCAATTTTGGTATGAGCAACTGGTTTATGAGGAAGTTTATGTTGTTTGCCTTTTGAACATGGCAGACAATGTTCAATTAGTTGAAATTCTTTCAAAGGTAGGCCTACAACATGATTTCCTCTAACCAACTTGTTCATATTTTTAATGTTTACATGTCCAAGGCGATGATGCCATAACATTGTATCACTTTCTTAGGCTTTAGATAACAAACACGACGCAGTTATAAATGAATGTTAACCATTCATATCAAGTAAGTATGTGTCTTTGTCTCTCGGTGTTCTTAATAAGACCCATTCATCAGAAATTACAAATTCAGATTTTAAAATAAGACATTCTTTATCAGTGAAGTATGTTGAATACTTTCTGTCACAAATTTGAGAAACACTAAGCAGATTATATTTTAGTTCCTCTACAAAATTAACAACTTCAAAACTTAACACACCATTCGACACTATACCTTTCTTTGTAATCTTACCACCTTTGTCTCCTGCAAAGATAACATATCCTCTGTTGTAAGATTGTATGTTGTTTAATAAAGATATATTACCAGTCATGTGCCGTGAAGAATCACTGTCAATATGCCAAACACTGTTGATGACTTGTCTTGGTTGTTCCTGCATATTTGAACTAATTTATTCATGTTTAGGAACCCAAGCCATGGTTGGCTTGAGCTCTTTGTTTTCATCCAAATATGATACAGATTGTAATATCATATCTTTTTTTGTCATTGAAAGCACACTCGTCAACAACATCAGACTCAGATGATTTTCTTTAACTTTCCACCTTTGAATTAGTTTGATCGGATGTGTAACAATTTTCTTTAAAGTGGTCGGTATTGTGGTAGAATTGCTATCATCAACTTGTACAGATTTTACATTTGACTTTTCTTTATTCAAATCATTATTGTTATTAACAAAAGAGTTTGACTGATTTGAGTTTCTTTTGAAATTGGCATTTACAAAGAAACATTTTCTATTATTTGAAATTGAGTTGTGAAATCTTTGTTTGCTTGTCAATTGATATTGATGATGACAATTTCTAGCCTTGTGATTTGACTTGCCACACATATAACAACAGATTTTAAGATATGTATTTGACGCTTGTGTATTTTGCACAAACTGTTTATGATAACTTCCATAGTTATCATAGAATCTAGCCTTAGTATTTCCTTGGCCTTGTGATTCTTTAACAGTCTCTCTTTTCTTTCTCTCATTATGGATTGTTTGAGATGATTCCAAAAGAATTAAGGTAAGTTTCCTAGCATTTAGATCCATTTCTGAAGCTAATGAGGCATGAATTATAGCTTTATCCTTATGAATCGTCTGTACTGGAGTAAGACCAGTGTCTTTGATACCTGATCTACAAACATCTTGTTTCACAGAGTTAGCAATAATAGAAGATTTATTTTTAAAGAAACTGGCATTGGTTTCTTTAAAAATATGATCTTCCTTATCAATGTTGCCTTTTGATATAAATTTGTTCTTGAAATCAGTTTTCAAGTCAGATAAGGATGTTGCGACTCGTTTTCTTTCTTTGGCCTTAAAATCAATTTTTGATTTCAGTTTCTTTTCTTTGTTAAACATTTTTGAACAAACATTTGTAGCACTAAAACCTTCTGAACTTTCATTAATAACTGATAATGAATTACATGAAGATTTTTCATTACAATTTTTATTTTCCTGAAAATCTAATTCATCATCACTTTCCCAATCTTCAACCAACCCGTCCTTCTTCACACTTTCTGCAAAAAAAATTGTTATGATTAATTTTAATTTTAGTTTTTATGACAGGGTCAACAGTCAGTGAAACATTAACTGGGGGTGTTAAGTCTGACTTTGGTTGAAAACCTAATCCATAGGTCTTTTCATCAGGAGTTGTAATTGATGAAAGCAAACATGTATAATTATGATTAATAGGTGATGCAATGTTAGAATAACCAACTCCACCTTTACCACCATTAATTTTCTATGTCATTTGAGACTTGATTATACCTTCAACCATGTTTGATGATAACTCAAATTTTTCAACAATCAATTTAGCAGATAAGAGTTCATTGTTAAGTTTATTAATTTCTAAAGATAGTTCATTGTTACATGTTGTTAAATCTTTTATGTTATAATCTTTATCATGAAGATTTAATTTTGTTTGATAAATCAATTTTTTTAAGCCATCTATCATTTCTTAAAAGATTTTCGCATCAGTTTTATATTTACGAGCTTGATATTGAAGTTTTTCAACTTCTAAGATCAAGCGTTCGTTGTGAACTCTATATCTTTGTACCTTTTCTGAACAAGTAGTTGAATAAAGATTAGAAAATACCTCTTCCGTCTCTTCATCTCTTTTCTTCTCTTTAGGTAAGATGTTTACCATGAAGGCTTTCAACACAACCTTTTCTTTTGCTTCTTTTGCCGGAGTGATCTCAACAACATTTTCTCTTTCTTCACAAGCAGGTGCTGGAGTAAACTCAATAGCATTTTTAGGTTTCTCATTCTTGATTGAAGTGAACTCGATAGTCTTTGCTATCTTTTCTTCATTCTCCTTCACTTTAACAATGTTTGATTGAGCTGGAGTAGTCTCAACAGCTATTTTATTAATCTCACTTTCAGCTTGCACTTCCTCAAGTTTCATATCTTCAACTCTTTTCTCCTCAACTTTCTCAGCTTCAACCTCCTTTTCTTCTTCAAACACACCATTCATCAAATCATCTGATACGAACTCAGCTAGTACATTGTCTTCAACATGCTCTTTAACAGTTTGAATCTCTACCAACAAAGTAGTGGAAAGCTTGATGTCTAGTATCTCCATTTGATCTTACCAGTCGTATTCTCCATCAGTTTGAGAAACTAGTGCTTTGTTGTTATATGAGCTAGCTTTGTCTCCTTTTGTCTCGACCTCCATAGTTACCATTTTCTTTCCACTTTCTGTTTGACTCGACCTGCCTTCAGTACACTCTCTAGCAAAATGGACAGGTTTGTCACAATTATAACATCTCAAGCTTGACTTATCAAATCCAATTTTGCTTGAGTTGTTTAGCCTAAAAACCTTTCTCCCTGTTCGTCTAGCAAAATTCTTTGCTTTATATACCACCATTGCCATTTGATATTTAATATCACTCTCTTCAACATCATCGGGATTGACTTGTTGTAAACCAAGATTTTTGGTGCATTTAGTCTTCCGGCAGAAAAAGCTTCATAACTGTTCATGAACGATGTAAACAGAACTAGGTGCTCTTCAGCAATCTGTATGGTTTGTCTGTTAGGTTGAGAGTTTACAACAAAGGCTTGTTATGTAGGTTGATTGGCTTGACCTTAAGAGTAGGTTGGAGGTTGTGGTTGAGCTTGAGCTTGAGCTTGACTGTAGGAATTCTGATGAGGAGCTTGGAATTGAGGCAAGGATGGATCTTTGACAGTTTGATAAGCAGGTTTTGCTGATTATTGTTGCTGACATAACTGAGAGTAGTTGACATAGTTATTTGGATTACTAGCCATCTTGGCATATAATGTCGATACTTCAGCTCCCATCGTGTTGATATAGTTAGCAGCCCTCTTCTTGTCATCCATGTCATAAGATTTGATAGTGGAAATCAGATCACTAAGGGATAGGGTGAACAAATCCTTGGTTTTTTTAATCGTAGTGCAGTTGTTATTCCAGCTGTACGGCAAGGAATTTAACAGCTTTTTGTTCACTGAGATGTTCTCAAGTGTCATTCTAGCACTTTTCATCTTGGTGATAAGCTTCACGAACCTAATCATTTGAGCCTCTAATGTCTCACCAAGAATATGATTGAACATGTTGAACTCTTGGTTAAGCATATCCTTCCGGCTCTCCCTCATGTCTTTGTTCCCCATAATTTGTTCTTCCATGGCATCCTATAGATCCTTTGCCTTCCTGTAATCCTTAAATTTCTAAGCTATTTCAGTGGTAAGTGCCATTGTGATGGCAGCATACGCCTTATCATCGAGCTCCATCTTCTTCATATCCTCCTCGTCCCAGAGGTGTTCAGGCTTCGGCACTAAGTCTCCTTTGTCATTTGTGTATATCGGGATATAAGGACCCTGTTTGATAGATCTCATCATCCTGGATTCAGTATAAATGACATGGTTCTCAAAGCGATGGACCCAGTCCGGATAGTCTTCTTCGCTGAGAAGTCGAGGAGGCTTCGTGCTTGTTCCGATCTCATTATCAAGATTAAGAGTGGCAGTGATGTGCTTCAAGTTTGCCATTGTGAAGACTTGGATTTAAACTAAAAAAAACTTCAAATATGAAGTTCTTTTATGAATGATATAGTTCTCATACGAATAGTCTTCAGCAAAACTAATCGCACAAGTTTTTGCACAAACTTCTCGCGCAGTAAGTTCTGTAACTAAATTTTGCGAAATGTTCATGTTTTCACATGAAAGGAATCTTTCTGTAACAGAATTTCAACAAACAATTTTGAAAACTCCACTTCTCGTGCGAACAACAACTTTTCGTGTGCTACAATTAACTTTTTGCCTGATCAAACTCAGTCAATTTCGACAACTCCAGCCTTCAATCAAACACCAATTTGTTCAAAATTAACTGTTTAATATTTCAATTAGTGATTTTAGGTTCGGTTATGATCTTAATTATCTGTAATTGATTAAATTAAGCTCAATTAATCACCAAAACAAGTAAAATCTTCAGTTAAACAGCATAGCATCCCTTAAGGTCTTCAAAAGTGATCAAATAAGCCATGAATTCAGTAAATCTTCAATGAATTTAAAATCGAATCTCAAGAACACTTCAATAAGAACTAACCAACCTTTGATTCAATCGATCAAGAGCACACCTTGCTCTGATACCAATTGTAAGAATCAACACATTACAATGATCTATCTCGTAATGAAAATGTGAAATGTTGATATCATGGAATAAGATTAAATAGTAATTGAAGAACATAAACACAAATGTAAATAAACTTTGATTGTATTACTCTCAGACTTAGAAACTATTACAATGAGTGTGAAATCAGAAAAATGACAAAAAGCTACAGAAATACATTACAAAACTTCTATTTATACTATTCTATGAATTTCTCGCGCGACTAATAAGTTCTCGCGCGATTAACAGGTTTTCGCGGGAAAAGCAAGTTATCGCGCGACAACTCTAACTTATCGCGCGACTTAGATCTTTTTCATCTTGATTTGATTTTTCAAACCTTTAGGTTCAATCCCTATACTTTTATAGTTGGCATAAAGAATCTTTGGGAAATTAAGTACGCTCCATAGAGTCAAACTATAGGTTGATTTGAGTGCTTGTCAAACAGCTCAAGAAGAAGAAAGCCCAAGGGCTTTGGCCATTGCCTCCTCGGTGATGGAGAGTTAAAGGAGTAGCAAAACACATTCTTTAGTTTCATACCAAGAGAGATTGGTTAGATTAGGTGTCTCCTTATTATTAGCTTTCACAACTTTAGGAAGAGCCGGGTGAGAAACATCGACAAAGTCGTACCAGTTTTGACGCATAAGCAAAGGAATTATTTGGTTGCACAAGAAGAGGTAGTTTGAAGAGTTTATTCTTTTATGGTGAGCAAATGAAGTAGTATATCCATGGGAAGGGTAGAAATAGAGGACAAAGAGAAAGTCATGGGAGAATTGCGAATAGTAGAAGAATAAATCATGAAAAAAAATGAGTAGGGTTTGAGTGGGAAGAAAAGATCAATTTTAGTCTAATAACATATTAAATAAAATGGTATTTCTTCACAAATGATATTGAGTATTTTGCTATGAATATATAATACAATTGTGTATAACAAAAGAACAACATTTAAGAAGATAAACATAAAAATACAAACAAAGTTTCATAAAGTAGTAATTCCTTATTTAAGGAAGATGATCATCCCAAATATCTTGAAAAGTAGAAATTTGTGTTGATGATTAGCGTGGTGGAACTTGATAAGTAAAGGCACGACAACGAGACCATTCTCACACCATACCGAATAGGGTGTGGCAGTGTCCTTGCTCCAGTCTACATTTCGAGCCTCTCTCCCTTCTACTTCCTCTTTCCCCTTTTTTATTTCTTCTCCCTTCCGGCAACACCATTGTGATTCACCATCCCGCACCACCATCTCTACCTCACCTCAACCCATCCCATCCTTGTGACACCTCGTGGCGTTCTCCCCTCACCCTCCCAACTCCGCTCCTTTGCCCTTGGATGCATACACCAATGTACACTAATTAACCTATATTATTAAATAATGAGCATTATTTTTTTTCTGTTACAAAGATAACTATACTTTATATGTTTTAATGGCAAAAACTCACTCTATATAAACCTAAAGTCAATATAGCATGTGCTACAAACATTTCTAAAACAATAATACAGGTATTATATATTATATTTAAATTTGATCATTGATATCTTTTCAAACAGTCCATAAAATCAATAGCGGCGTGTTGCTTTTCAACCCACTAATTAGTTATCCCAAAGTCCACTTAAAGCAGAAAACTAAAATTAATAACCCCTCTGGTCTTTTTACACTAGAAAAAAATTAACCACACATTTAGAGACTTGATAAATATCAACTCCTAATTTGTAAGAGCTAAAATTTAAGCACATAAACGGATCGAAATATACAAAAGTTGTATTTTAGATCTATTCATCTTTTATTAATAGATTAAAGATGCTCTACGGTGTCGAGTCGAGGTTTTTTAGATGATATTCCCGCACTATGCACTTATTTGCAAACCATTCAAATAGGTGTTGTTTTGGTATCATATCCTGTTGGAATCAACTCAAAACGAATGGTTTGAATTAATAAATAAGTGAAACTATAAATTGTTATTAAAAGATGCAGGCAAAATACTGATCAAAAGTGGAGTTTAATTCACTTCTGAAGTTTTTACACCTCCCCTTTTCATCATAATATAATTTAAGGTTCTTTTTCAGAAAAAGCCACTACTTTACACAAATTCTAATATCACATATCCACCCATGTTCTATAGTAACCTAATACAGAAGCTTCACATCTCTTGGTTCAATGAATGTAGACATCTTTTGGTACCATATTCATCTGCCACTGTTGAAAAAGGCATTCAAATTAACTGAGTGAAGCACTGTTTCATGAGCACTAACCTTATAGTGGGCTTTAGTGTTTTACTCCATTGCAATGATCCTATTTGTGAAACCTTATAAGTTCAGGCAAATCTTTGTTATAAAAGATTGAAAGGAAACAACATAAATGTAGGTTGTGTCCTTTAGTATCCTCTAGCTGGCTGATTTTCAAGATTATATTCCATCCTTTAGAAGCTGCATGTTTTGTTCTGTTAAATGATTTGAGCGATTTAAGTCGATCTCACGCGTGGGTTTCTCCAAACACTTCAAGGAAACATAAGCATGGCCGCATCACTACCGACCGATGCTTCAGCTGCTTCTGATCATGCCTTTAATGTTGAGAGGCATGATCAGCTGCAACTTTGTCCAGAGGTCCGCAAGCGGATCACTGAACGAACCAAATGGGTTCTTGATTCGCCAGAGCCTCCTGGTTTTCACCAGGAGATTCTTGGCGCTATCAAGAACGTCGTTTGTTCTCAGGAAAACAAGAAACACAAAACGTCACAACCTCCATTCGCGTGGGTTGTGGCATTTCTGCGTTCTGTATTCCCGATACTAGGTTGGGCTAGGGATTACAAGGCCTCCATGTTCAAGGATGATTTGCTTTCAGGGTTAACCCTTGCTAGCTTATCCATACCCCAGGTAAATCTTATAATTAAGCAAAGTGCACATACATGCACTCAATAAGCAATAGATTTCAATTTCCTCTAACCATTAAGTTTCACAGAGTATTGGATATGCTGCTTTAGCCCAACTTGATCCTCAGTATGGCCTATGTAAGTTCTCAAAACTCAATTCTATCAAACTTATGTGTTGTAGTAAAAATTCTAGCTTTTCTCCTCTTCTAAACGCGCTATATTATTTCTTTCATAGACACTAGTGTTGTCCCTCCTTTGATATACGCAACAATGGGGACTTCACGAGAGTTAGCCATCGGTCCGGTTGCTGTAGTTTCACTGCTGATATCCTCCATGGTCACCAAAATAGTAAATCCTGTTGTTGATCCTATATACTACACTAAGCTTGTGTTCACTGTCACCTTCTTCACGGGTGCATTCCAAGCTCTTTTCGGATTGTTCAGGTAATGCACCATCTTCTTATCATTTATTTAAGTAACAAGTGTATGCATATTAGCTTAACGTACGGTATATGACACAAACACTTGTTAGTTTGTTATTAAGCTTCGTTGTCGCTGATTCGTAGGCTGGGTTTTCTCGTCGATTTTCTGTCGCAAGCGGCTATAGTGGGGTTCATGGCAGGTGCCGCCATTGTTATAGGTCTCCAACAGCTCAAAGGTTTGCTTGCCATAAGCCATTTCACCACAAAAACTGATGTTGTTTCTGTGCTGATTGCTGTTGCAAAATCATTCCGCACTTCAGTAAGTCATGTCAAGATGACATAAAGGAGATTACTTTCACTTTATGTTAAGTTTTTATAGTATGGGTTATATTATATTTTCTTCTGATTATGATAATTGAACAGTTTCTTTTTTCTCATTTAAACAGTGGGACCCTCAGAATTTCATCCTTGGATGCTCATTTCTTATCTTCATTCTAATCACGAGATATATTGTAAGAAACAAATTAAGCTTCAGTTTTGTATATGTTGTTTTGTTGGTTATTTTACACGTTTCTTTCTTGCTTTCCCAGGTACTAAAATAAGTGTCTACACAAAAAATATAAAGACAATTAAAATTATATTGGATTTAACAATATTTATACTAACAATTTAATGACTCATAACTTTTATTTTTATTGTCAATATTATGTATAGTTTTATGAAATTTAATTTGTATATATAGTACCAATTTCGCCCCTGATTTAAGATACCAACTTACTTGAAAAACTTGAAAGAATTTACTATTTACTATAATTTATAGTTAAGAAGCGAATATTAATAACTTGTAAACATGAACCGGAAGAAGCTTCGCTTGGTCATTAAATTAATGGGGGTGGTTTCATGAATTTAAGCGAGCAGTTACGAGACGGAATAGTGGTAAGATGAGTTACATCTTACCATAGTTTTTCCTTTAATTTCTAGTAAACTCTCATCTTTTCAGTATTGTAATTTTCAAGTTATTGCGGTTAACTTTCAATTTGGTAGGTAATACTTTCCTTCTCATATAACTTCAATTCCTCCTAACTAGGTTCACCAAAACACACGATCCAACGGCCAACATTTTCATCTTGTACTTTTAATAGTTTCAATTACTTTTTAGTCAAATTAGAAACTTGCACAATAACTTTAGGACCAGTGAAGTGTTAACTAACTAACATGATAAAAATATCAGGGGAAAAAGAACAAAAAGTTATTCTGGTTACCAGCAATCGCTCCGCTAGTATCAGTAATTCTCTCAACCGCAATAGTCTACTTTACTAGAGCTGATCAACATGGAGTTAAAATAATCAAACAAGTCAAAGGAGGATTGAACCCAAGTTCAATTAACCAGTTGCAGTTCAACAGTCCACACCTTAAAGAATCCGCCAAAATCGGGCTCATTTGTGCTGTCATTGCTTTAACGGTTCGTCTAGTTTTGAAAAACCTAACAACTTTCCTAATCCATCATACCAAAAATTAGTATTTTTATTTTTATTTTTGTTACAGGAAGCTGTGGCAGTTGGCAGATCTTTTGCTACAATTAAGGGGTATAATATGGATGGGAATAAAGAAATGATATCTATTGGAGTTATGAACATTGTTGGATCCATGACTTCTTGCTATGTTTCCACAGGTACTATATATATTAGCTACTGCTACTTGACACTTAACATATTGAAACATAATGTTATTAGGGTTTATTATTAAGATAACGAGTCTTGTTAGGTATGTAGAGTATTCTATAGTTATCTTATATGTATTGTAATCATCTATCCAATGGGGTCAATTAATTTATCCAGTATCTTACAATAACACATTCTACCAATATGTTCGAATTCATTTGTTCGATCAGGTTCATTTTCGCGCACTGCTGTAAACTTTGCTGCTGGCTGTAAAAGCGCGGTATCTAATGTAGTCATGGCCATCACGGTGCTCTTAATGCTACAATTTCTAACTGGGCTATTGTACTACACTCCTGTTGCTATACTATCCTCAATTATCATATCTGCGCTCCCCGGATTAATCAACTATGAAGAAGCTTATAATATCTGGAAAGTTGACAAACTCGACTTCTTGGCTTGTGCTGGAGCTTTCTTTGGTGTGTTATTTGCTTCCGTAGAGATTGGACTTATGATTGCAGTAAGCATCCGTTATCT
The DNA here is from genome assembly GCA_025506505.1 of Flaveria sonorensis. NCBI lineage: Eukaryota > Viridiplantae > Streptophyta > Magnoliopsida > Asterales > Asteraceae > Flaveria > Flaveria sonorensis. The sequence continues at coordinate 1,566,040 of CM046439.1, read as the reverse complement.
TTTATTTCTAAGTTAATTATATATAGACATGTTTTTTTAAAACCAATAATATATTTAGTTTTTTAAATAACTGAAGTATCAGAAAATCAAAGTTTTTAGACTATTAAAGATTTATTTACCATGACCCATTATAATGGTTTGTTGAATTAACGTTGATTATAAAAACACATGCAATTTCAAATATTGAGATGATAGTTTTCCTTTGAATTTAATAGATCAATGGATTATTTATTCTTTCTTAATCATCATAATATTATATTTGGAAAATGGGATGATAGTTTTCCTTTTGATTATAAAGAGTTTTGTTATATTTTATGCATAAATAATTTTACAAACTGATTTGTCGTCTTGAAAGAAATTTCAAATTATTAAAAAAAATCATATATTACTAATCAAGTTGTTTGATTTCGTTAAGTCACTTAGACTTTTATCAACCATAAAATCAATTAAATGTTCAATATCTTTAATTATTAAAATTTTTATAGCTGACCAAACTGATTAATCTAATGGCATTTGCGTCGCTGAGTTTTTAAACGTTGTGAATTTAAGACAATGAATCGTAGTGATTTTTATCCGTCGTCGATCGCTATGAATTCAAAACAATGACTAGATGTTACCATTTAAGTATTTTAACGGTTGAAAAAGAAATAAAAAACAAGTTTATCAGACTCACTAACTGGTGTTCAGCACCTCCTATAAAGTCGCAAGAGACAACTAACTCAGTTTTAAACCAAGACAAGTGTGGAGTTCGAATTATTATCTCTGCTCCACAGTCACACAAACCTCGAACCTTAAACCTGACATTCCTTGATTATTGTCCTGGGTTGCCACCTAAGGTGTTTAATTACCCGGAAAGAAACAAACCCGGATCTCTACCGGAGAACCCAAACGTCTTACCATCATGCCACCTCGGAGTGGTTGAAAAAATTAAATGAATTTAATAAAACATTACTAAAAGTTTGGTTATGATTCACGTTTTTAAAAAGTATGAGGTCTTTATGAAAGTGACATCCATTTATGAAAGAAAGTGACTACTGATCGAACCATGTAGTTGCTTCCATGACCGCACATGAAATATTATCTTGTGACCGTATGGTCCATAAATATTAAATATGTTTTCACTAATATTAACACCAAAAAAGCTACTAATGAATATGAATACATTAGTAAGAGTAATGATTAAATTTGTATGTTAATAAATAACATGCTTGCATTCTTATGACAGGTTGTTATTTCATTTGCAAAAATAATTCTCAATGCGCTACGTCCGCGTGTGCAAGAACTAGGAAAGCTTCCGGGAACGGATATCTTTTGTGAAGTTGATCAGTATCCTCTAGCAGAAAGGGTTCCAGGCGTATTAATAATGCGATTAAATTCCGGCTTGCTTTGCTTTACAAATGCAAATCCTCTCAGAGATAGGTACATGTTTGATATATATGCTATGTGGTTCAATTACTAACAAGTTGAGCGGTTGATATTTTCCACCCGGTAACATAATTATCATAGATTTACAATTGATTTGCACTCGATTTCACTTGTATGTTTTCCTATTTCTTTTACGATCGTCATTTCGAATAATTGAAATTGAAAGGAAATCAAGCGTAAATATTTGTGAATTCTATACTACTAGAATTGTATTTGATAACAAAAGTGAAATTTGAAAGTTTTATTGATCAAAATATTAGTTTCAACCAATTGTTTATAGTTAAGATTATTGAAATCCAACTTTTTAAGAAAACTAAATCCTTGTCGGATAAACAACTTCAATTATATTCCCTATTCAAAACATTTTAGTTTGCTTGCAAATAATCAGAAAAACAGTTTTGATGATATTTTCAAACACCCTCGAAACAAATTACTGTCGAAGACAACTGAAGAGAAGACTAACCCATTTTTAATAAGCAATTGCAACATCTTCTTAGTAATGTTGGTTAATCCTTCAGGATATTGAACTGGGTAGCTGAAGAGAATGGAAAAGAAGATGTAAAAAGACCAGTCAACGGAATAATCCTCGACATGTCTAGTAAGGGAACATAATCCATATTATACGAGCCAACCATACATATGTTTCTTGATCAAAGCATCGCGATTTGTTCATGGACTAATGTTTCTCTAATTATAGGTGTCACCAACATTGATTTCGCGGGAATTCTAGCGCTGGAAGAAACTAACAAGAAGTTGCTTTCAGGAGGCATCAAAGTGATATTCTACTCACCAACTTCAACATTATTCTTTTGCTTGCCCTTTGATATTATTAAACGTTACGCGTGCTCTTTCACAAATCCTGACATTAAAACTGATATGAATCATCATGATCCAACAGCACAAAAGAAGTCAAGATTACACAATTCTAGAAATTAACCTTTTTTAAAGAAAAATACATATTCGCATTTAACAATCTTTTGGCAACAAGTGTCAGTAAGTGAACTAATGTACGAAACACAAGCCTTATGCCACACCATTAATATTTACACATGATTAATGCACTTATGCCCGCAAGAACAACATCTTTTAGTGACAGAGTGTTGTCACTATATAGTTCAGTCAGAATTGAACCAATTAGATGCTTCACAGACACCTATAAAAGACTAGTTAAAGCTACCTTGGCAATAGATACCTACATGAACACAAAAAAGATCTTGGGGATGTATGCATGGTTGGACCCTTTGCCACACTTTTTTGATAAAAGGTGTGGGTAACATCTTAGATTAATACCTTTTAACCACATTAAGAAAAAGGACCTATTCATAAAATATGTCACTAGGAGAATGATCATATAGATACTTTTTAATATGTGTCATCAATTTGGTTTTCAACAAGATAAAAGAAACATCACCAAGTATATATTGTTGGTAGGATAATTGGGTGATATTTAATTTTTGGTTGCAGTTAGCTATCGCGAGTCCAAGATGGCAAGTGATTCACAAGCTAAAAGTGGCAAAGTTCGTGGATGTAGTCGGAAGGGACTGCATCTTCCTCACTGTTTCTGAAGCCGTTGATTCTTTTGTTGGATCCAAGTTCACAGGTCTTGGTATTTGTTGATCAACGCTTGTATGGATCCATGGCTTCTAATGAATGAGGTTGATCCCTAAACCTTTTGGTTAGAAGCTAAACTCATCTAATAAGTCGTATGAGAATGGTCTTCAGTTATGTATAATATGATAGTTTGTGTTGTCTGGCTTGCTGTTTGAGTGAATAAATAAAACAAAAACAATGGGTATCTAAAAGAGCCCCCCATTGTTCTTGGTCATCTTGAACCAGGTGCCTTGTATTTCCCTTGGTGTGCAATATATATATATATATATATATATATAAATCTTTATTATACAAAATATGATGCAAAGGGTTTTGCCTACTATTTGTATTATTTTCACCGGATTACATTTCTTTCATTTAGTGGTATAGATTAGATTATTAGTTGAACTCTAACAATGAAAATAAATGCAAATGAAGGAACCAGCCATGCTTGGATTTCAAATGTTATCAATCCAATTGAACTTAATGTTTCTGCTTCTATCTGAGATCTAAGTGGACAAAAATTGCTCGATATCATCAGATTGTATCACATGCATCTCGGTTTCTTTTGATTAAAAGTCACAACCATTTCAATTTTATGGCTATGAAGCTACTAGAATTAGACTATCACCAATATCTTAAATTGATGTTGAACCATAGAATACCCAAAAAAAAATTAAATGAGCAAATTGCTATTTTGGTCACTGTGATTTGACGAAATTATGGTTTTAGTTTAATTAAGTATCTATTACACTAACAGTCCAACAGTTTCAAGCTTTGTCTCAATTTCACTATAAAAAGACATTATTGCCCCTGATTGATTAAATACCCTTCCCTATCCCCACCCCTATCTCTCTCTCTCTCTCTCTCTTTCCTCTCTCTCTCACTCTCTCTCTCTCTCTCTCTCTCTCTCAAACACACAACTTGTCTCTCATGATTCCAGCATTACCACCACCTCCGACGACCATAACCACCACCTCCGACGACCACAACCACCACCATCGCTCACCACCACCACCACCTAAAACTCGCCGACCACCACCAAATCTAGCCACACTACCCTTAACCCATCTCCCCCCCCCCCCTCTCCCCCCATTCGACCATAGCCAGTACCATCGCTCACCACCACCATCTGGAACCGCCGACCACCACCATATATGGCCATTGAGCTCTTCACTTTAATATCGAGATCTGGAATGGTCCTTGAACAAGTTAGCGGTTAGGGTTTTTGGCGATGGTGATTCCTGGCTTTAAAGATCTCTCTTTACTCTCTAGTTTAGGGTTAGGGTTTTGAGCTTCTTTACTCTTAAATCTCTCTCTCTCTGTCTCTACTCTTTGGTCTTCATTCTTGTTTATCAACTAGTGGAGGGGGTAACAGTACTATCACCGATCTCATATAGGTTTCGTAGTGGTTGTTTTTTGTAGTTGCTGAGACCACGTAGCTGATGATGATGATCGGTGATGGGATGGATCTGATCGTGGTGTTGCCAAAAATTATGGTGGTGGAGGGGGGATCTAATGGTGGTGATCTTAACAACGGTAGAGAGAGAGAGAGAGAGAGAGAGAGAGAGAGAAAGAAGGGGTGGAGGTTGGAGTGGTGGCATGAGGTGGCAGTAGGAGATGGCTTGGGGATGAGGTGGCGGGCGGTGATTATTGATTTTTAGATAAAAGAGCGAGCTACCGAGAGAGAAAGATATAGAGAAAGAGAGAGAGAGAGAGAGAGAGAGAGATAGAGAGAGGAGGTGTACAAAGATAGGTGTAGGGGTTAAAATTTTTATTTTTATTTTTTTTATTTGGCATCTAAAGGGGTATTATTGTTATTTCATATAAGTTTTAATAGAATAATATAATAGTCTTAGTGGTGTGGATTGAAATTTAACAAGCTCTAAAAATATTGGACTGTAAGTATAATAATTAAACTATTAGATTGAAACCATAATTTTTATCAAACCACAAATACTAAAATAGTAATTTACTCAAGTTAAATATAAAACCTATAAGAATATGTCAATGATTGATCGTATTTACCAAAGGATAACCAAGGGATGCTACAAAACCCAAAAGAAAAAAAAATTGAAATTATCATAAATTAATTTTGTTGGAAATAATCTTGATTGGTTCAAGTCGGGTTAACAGGTATGGGTCATGGGGCTACGGGTCATTTGAAAGCTACTTTAGTCACATGTGTTATTATTTATTAGATCATAAATGAGTTTCCTTTTCTTTAGGTGTAAAAGTTTATTTTCTATTTAGTACAAGTCTTTGAGTCTTATTTGCTAAACCAAAAAACTTGTGCATGAATCTTGTTTTCTAAACCAACAAATTTGTCAATAATTACCAACGAATCGATGACAAACATTACAAAATCCCGAAAAAAAGAAAAATATTTGAAGCGTAAAGGACCAAGAATTCACTGAAATCCAATTACTCAGGATCTATTATCAACTCGCACAGGCATAATTAATGTTAATTATCACCAACCCAATCAAGCAGTAATGAATCAATCAAACCGAAACAAAACATACATAAGCAATCAAGCACAGACACAATCAAGTAAAAAAAATTACTCAAATATCATTCATAACCTTTAGTGTTTTACAGAGAGAATATGAAATTGCAAATGAGCAACTGTAAACACATATAACTCTCTCAACAAAACATATTACAAAAAATCTATTTATGCATAGTCCTCAACCCTACTAGTTATGAAATCGAAGCTTTTGGAAGTTTAATATGGGAAATGTGACATTGAATCTTTTATGTTAGCTAATGTGATGGTAACTAGTTTGATAGAATTAGCGATCTAAAAAACACATGATTGATAGACACATGCATGTTCACTTTGTTTGGGAACAGGTGCTCTTTTGGCATAAGTTTCTTAGTTCTGAAGATGATCCTTTGTTGATAATTAAGTTACTCAAAAAAACAGAGTTAGTATGATGCCTAATAACTCGCTCAATTTGTATATCTTTAAGAATAGGATGTGGTAGATATGAAAACCAAAATGCATACACAATAAATTTTTTTTTGGTAATTGATAATTTCTTGATACGTTATTCGTTTACTGGTTTGCATGATTTCCAATATATTCAGAAGATAAGCTTATCTAGAACCATATGTTTTACAATAATGAATGAGATTGTTGCTTAACGTTGGAATTAGTAGTACAGTAATATTTGGGCTAGTGACTAACCCAAAATGGTGTCAACTGTGTGCTCAAAATTTGTGAGATAGGAAATTTGTGGTGTATGTCATTGACACTTTCTTAGTCTAGCAGTGATCCATCGCTAGGAAGTTTCTCGTGTTAAACTAACCTTGAAAGTACCTCATATGTCATAGAACTTTCATGTCTCTTGGATTGCACTGTGGGTATGGAAACCAATAGGGCACATGTACTCACAACATGAGTATAGTGTATGAAAATCAAGAGTAGACATGGCATTATTTGTGAAATTCAGAAATGCAGTGTATTACAGAAATATGTGGATCTATCTAAGAATCACAAATGTAATTAACACTAAAAAAAAGTTGTACTAATCATCACACATGGTCACTTACACTTAAAACAACTCATTAACATATGTAATGACCCATCAACAATCTAATAGTATATAAGTCATCATATACATGTCATTTACACCTAAATGGCTTGTTATGAACTAATATGACTTTATGTAACCTAAAACTTACTAACATATGAAAAAGACCCATTAACAATCTGTTAGTGTAGAAAACATCAAATGACTTTATGTAACCTAAAACTTACTAACACATGAAAAATACCCATTAGCAATCTGTTAGCATAGATATCATCATAAAGTCCTCATTACTCATTAATATTTAAATGACTAGCTATGAACTAATGTGAATTTATGTAACCTAAAACAATTCACTAACATAAGACATAATTCATTAAATACAAATAATTATACACAAGTCATTAACTCCTAACTAACTTGTTATTACCTATTATGACTTTAAACAATTTATTAATGCATGAAAAAGGTATGATAAAGTTTATTAGTTGATTAATCATCATACATAGGTCATTAACATCAAAATATATTTTTATGACCTATGTGATTTTATATAACGTCAAACAATCAGTAGCACATGATAAGCCCAATTTTTCACATGATAAGCCAGATTTATGGTACATTAGTGGAATTATATCATGCACTGGTCATTACCTGACAAGTCATTTAACGACCTATAATTATGATAACATATCATAAGGCATATTAACGACCTATAATTGGACTTAACAATATAGTCGAGCCTCTAACAGTTAAATGAGTTGTGATGACCTAATATGATTTTGTCTAAAGCTAAAACAACTCATGAACACATAATAAGGCCTACTTTTGGATGTAAATTTGTAAATTATGATGGTAAGAAAGTCAGTAAGTATATCGGGAACTATACATTGCGATTACCATGTTGTTGTTGATAATTTTAAAGTCAAAAGATTCATGTGCCTCTCAAATTTATTTACTTTTCAATCCATTTCCTTTTCATATCTCTCATACATCGATCTATCCATTTCTCTCTCAGCTGCAACCCCCACCGCTAAACACTGATTAAAGACCGTTGCACAATTAACTTTGATCAAATCTTCTTGCACACCGTTGAACATTGTCTTCTATCTCATTTCTTCTTTCTTTTCTAACCACCAATGGCCCGCTCTATTTCCCCTTTCTTGTAAACATTGATCTAACACCATCATTCGAGGTGGTCAATGGTAGAACTTCCTTGTCTAGCTCCTGTTACGAGGTGGTCACAACAGCTCTGTCTTGCGTGGTTATTCCCACCCTTATGAGCACGTAGATGGGAGCCAAACAAGCAATATATTAGTTTAGAAAACATTGCATATGGTGTTGCTCTTAGCACACCACTTTAGTGTCGGGTAATAGCCTTAATGGTATAACGTACGTATTTAAAGATCTTGATTAGTGGAATGAGCATGAGATCATAACAAACATGAAGTTTAGCTTTTATTTTAGAGTTTACTTTTTTTTTTAATTTTGTCTCTAATTGAATATTTGTTGTATTTGTTTGGACATCACTAGTTTGGTAACTTTTTAATTAGTTTTCCCGTAGATGACCAACATGTTGAAAAGCTTGTCCCACCATCTTTGGGCTTTTGTGTAAGCACACAATTAACTTTTTTTAGTTACTACGTATTTAATTTTATATTTTAATAAAGATTGATTATATGTGTAATGATCATGGTTGTAGAAGTCGTTAGGCGCTGCTAGATTGGTTGATTGGGAAGTTGTGAGTACGTGGTCTACTCAGGGAGTACTTGGACATGTTAATTTATAAAGAAATTAATTTTAGAAAAATTATGTATAATCAATATAAATTAAAATTATACATGTTTGCATACTAAAGTATTTCAAAAAGTGATAATCATTTTTTAACATTATAGACATAACAATCGTTTAATTCTCGTCTTCTAATATATCTCCATGAAAAATAACGAAAACATAAAAGAATCGGTGTAAAATGAAAAAAAAAAGCAAAAAACGATAAAGAAACAACAAAATCTAACTTGACCGAGTTGGTCCGAGTGTGACCGATTCCGAATAATGGTTGTTGACGATATATCCTCAAATTCAACTCAATCAAGATCGCAAGATCAAAAGAATCACAATACGAATGAAACTAAAATTGATTACAAAGAAATTACAGTGTATTCGGAAAATTAATTGAACGTTACATCGAAATCCTTTTATACGCTCTAGATGTTAACGGTAATTAACAACCTCACTAAGAATATTACACAATGCCCCCTCTAACTATGAGCAAAGTATAACTAAAAGACAAAAGAATAGAAACTTGTCAACGCTATTGATAGCGGACGACTAACACTCCACAACGGACGTTGAATGAACAATAATCCATAGCGGATGGGTTAAATGTTGACAGCGGACAAACTAATAAGATCTTTCATCTTTCTTTCACTACTTAACAATCTCCACCTTAGTGATAGAAAGATCTTTTCACCACAAGTTCAACCCACATGTAACTCTTTCAAACAATACATGAACTTTGAACAAGGAACACACTTAGTGAGCATATCAGTTGCATTAAGAGTAGTCTCAACATAAGCAATTCTCGCCGTCTTTGAATTGACTACTTCTCTGATCTAATGCAACTTAACACTAATATGCTTTGACCTTTCATGGAACACCTGATGCTTAGATAATTGAATAGCTCCTAAATTGTCACAATGCACCACCACATCATCACAGAAATACCCATTTCTAAGATAAATCCCTTAAGCCAAATAGATTCTTTTATGGCCTCAGTCAAAGCAATGAACTCTGACTCAGTAGTAGACAGAGCAACAACATGCTGCGATGAAGCTTTCCAGCATATAGTTCCACCAAGAACTTTAAAAACATAGCTAGTAATGGACCTTCTCCTATCCACATCCTTGGCAAAATCTGAATCAACAAATCCATGTATCACAGGCTAATCATCACTATGACCACCAAACAACAAACCAACATCCCTTGTACTATTGAGATACCTAAGTATCCACTTGACTCCTTTCCAATGAGCCTTTCCTGGATCACTAAGATATCTACTTACCATACTGACAGAAAAACCTATGACAGGCCTAATGCATACCATCAAATACATCAGACTTCCAACAGCACTAGCATAAGGTATATGACTCATTTGTTGGCTATCTTCTTCAGAATTTGGAGAATCTTTACTAGACAGTTTAAAATGCATAGCTTAGGGAGTACACACAGGCTTACAATTACTCATAAAGTAATTGAACAATACCTTCTTGAGATAAGACTTCTGTGAAAGCATAATCCCACCTGCAACCCTGTCTCTAGAAATCTCCATACCTAGAATCTTCTTAGCTTCCCCAAGTTCGTTTATTTTAAACTCAGCCATCAACAACTGCTTAGTATCCTCTCTGATATCCTTATGCTTACATGCTATTAACATGTCATCTACATACAATAGCAAATATAAGAAGTCATCATCCTTCAACTTCATATGGTAGACACAAGTATCATACTGACTCTTCGAAAATCCATGAGATACCATATAACTATCAAACCTCATATACCACTGTCTTGGAGACTGTTTCAACCTATAAAGTGACTTCTTCAATAAGCACACTTTATCAGTTTGACCCTCAGCTTCAAAACCTGGAGGCTGCCTCATATAGATCTTTTCTTCAAGGAATCCATGTAGGAATGCTGTCTTTATATCCAACTGCTTAAGCCCCAATTTTTGAACTGCTGTGATTGATAGAATGACTCTTATGAAAGTATGCTTGACTACTAGAGAGAACACCTCACTGTAATCAACTCCAGCTCTCTGAGTAAAGCCCTTAGCAACTAACCTTGCCTTATATCTAGGACCTTCTCCTGGCATTCCATCCTTTATCTTAAACAACCACTTGCAGTCCACCAATTTAGCATCAACAGGCTTATCTACTAGGACCCAAGTTTGATTGTTGTGCAAAGACTTCATCTCCTCTTCCATAGCTCTCAGCCACTTGTCTTTATCAGGAGACTTAATTGCTTCCTGATAGGACAATGGTTCAACTGAACTTTCTTCTTCAGCAGCATGGAATACTATAGCATAGATGTCATCTCTAAACCTGATAGGTGGAACTATTTTCCTTCTAGGCATGTCAACAGCAATACTATGACTAGTATGCTGACTAGGAGGAACATCATAAAAACTCTCACCAAGGGTGTCAGAACTAGTAGATGCACCTGTCTCATCAACAGGTAACTCCACCTCAATATGAACTCCTGTGTCATCTACTGATCTACTCATGACATCCTTATACATCACATCCTCCCTGAACACTACATTTCTGCTCATAATTACCTTAGGATTGTCACCATTTATCTTCCATAGTCTATACCCTTTAACCCCATCTAGATACCCAACCATTATAACCTTTGGGCTCTAGGGTCTAACTTCCCTTGACTGATATGAGAATATGCTAGAAAACCAAACATTTTCAGGTTGCTATAGTCAGTCTTTAACCCTGACCACTTCTCCATGGGTACCATTCCTCCAATGGCTGATGATGGTTTTCTATTGATTAGATACATTACAGTCTTCAAGGCCTCAACCGAGAAATTTTTGGGCAACCCAAATCCCAACAAGATACACCTTACTCTTTCTAATAAAGTTTGGTTCATTCTTTCTACCAAACCATTTTGGTGTGGGGTACTAGGAATAGTTAGATGTCTAGATATTCCATGTGCAGTGCAAAACCTATTGAAATTAGAGTGACAAAATTCTAACCCATTGTCTGTTCTCAGTTTCTTCACCTTTTTCTTAGTCTGAATTTCAACTAGTGCTTTCCATTCTTTGAACTTATCACAGGCCTCATATGTCACACCCCAATCTTAACGGCGGAAACGTCAAGATGTGAGGGTTAAGATTGTTCATGCCACACAACGCTATTTCAAAGTGTCAATATTATTAATTACCAAGGTTCATAACATGCATTGAGAATAAAACATAAGATGCAAGCAATCATAAATACAAAACATTCCATAGCGTCATGTGACAATATAAGTCATTTTATTATTCTAGGTCCAATCCTAGATGTGATCAAGTCTTCAGGAGCACTTAAGCGGTAACAAGTCCTGAAACATGTTAAAAATAAATGTCAACATAATGTTGGTGAGTTTCCATAGGTTTTCATACATATATGTATATCAAAGTTGGCAATTCATGTCATAGATTATTGAATAAAGTAACTAGGGATAGATGAACAAATGTAACAATCAAACCTTGACAGATTACAAGATTACAAGATTACAAGATTAAACGATTAGCTAAGTGTACTTGGTTCTCATAGTGCTCAAGAATACGACACTAGGGCCACCAAATAGGCTTGTCAGGCCCATAGATCTATGACGTCGCCAGGCTAGCAATAGTTAATGATTGTACATATTATAGTCATCACATGGTAATTACAAGAGTTCAACTGACCACGACAAATAAGAAGAACTGCCCAAATGTTTACAAGATTCAAACGAGTTTACAAGTGCATTTATCATAAGGTTAACATGTTTCACCCCAAAGTGTGAAAATATATATAAAAGGGGTATGGAAAAAACTCACATGGATTATAAAGGTGAACAAATAAGAAGTCTAGTTTTACACGCCGACGATATGCTCTAATTCAACCTAAAGACAACGTATCATATTAATAACGATATTCTAATGTTAACGGTTCATGGGAATTCACGGTTTAAATTGGTGCATTTGGATGACAATTGTGGTGATATTGGTTATAAATCATTTAACCATGGTTTTAAATTATAAGGTAGATGTCATTTATAATTGATTTAATATTTAAATAATTTAAATAAGAATTTTAGTGAGTAAACCATTTATAAAAGTTAAACTTTCTTTATCAAAGAATTATTATTTACTATTTAAAATAGTAAATTTGTAGATTTAAATGTTCAAAATAATTCTTTTAAACCCAAAAGATGTACATTTTTAAATATGTACATATATATATTTATCTTCTTTTAAATATATAATTAGTTTTGTAAATATATTTATATAAAAAAATGAATATTTATTAAATTTAGACTCTTGGAAAATAAGGGGGAAATTATAATTTAAAATTAATAATAATTTGTATTTTGTAACAATTTAAAATAAAAGATTAAAGATTTATTAATTGAATTTCTAAAAAAAAAATTAAAAGAAATTAATTTTATTTATTTTCTGATTAAAATGATTTTTATACGAATCAAAACAATGTTTAAATTTTTTTCTGTAAATTAAAAACTAGTAAAAACCATTTTAAAAAAGTATATGGCAGGGGCCCGGTTCGAACCCGGGACCTCTGCCCAAACAATCCTCCTCACAAACCGTCGGGCCAAGGCCCTGTTTGTGTTTTAGACTGGAAAAATTAATTTAAAAATATAACTCACCAAATCTCCCCAAATTCGCAAGAACCCTAGATTTGAAATCAATCGAATTGAACATCCAATCGATGATTTCACTCCGATTAACCATAGGGCTTTTGTTTGTCACCTCAAATCGAGTGTAAAGCCCCCTTCAATTACCTGTTTGATGTTGTTCTGACGATTAGAAGCTCGAACAAACTCGCGACGGTTTCGGCTAGGGATTTCGATATGAGCGCGTGTTTTTGTTGAAATTGGACTTACAGGGAGTTGGAAAGGAACAGGGTAAACATTTACCCTCTGTTAAATAGGTTCGATTGATCAATTAATTGTCCAACGGCTACAAGGTTAACGTCGGGTGGTTTCAGGTTGAATTGAATGGGTTTACAGCTGTTTCAGGTGAGATAGATCATATCATTAAGTTCGATATGATTAGAGGGACGTTTGTGCCAGTTTAATTTCATTATTAACTCGATTAAATGATGAAACCGATCTTGGGTTGATTGTGGTTCGGTTTCATGTTTGAAAACCATCATAACCGCACTTTAATTTGAATAGAGGTTGGGATAGAGTTAGAAACGGTTGCGCGATTGTAATGGGGTGGTTTAATTGAGTTAAATTCGGGTATATCAACCGATTGGGGGTGGCCGAAGCTCGGCCGGAGCTCCCACCGGAAAATCGGGGTGTTTGGGGTTGGGTTTTACAATTTACATATTTGTTCCCTGAGGTTTTAATATTACACCTTTTAATCCAAAGTTTTATTTCTAGTTTAAACTAAATTACTATTTTAGTCCCTGTAGTTTACATATTATTATTTTATGCCAGAAATTTAATTACAAATTTTAAACTTGTTTGTTTTCATTTATTTTCAAGATTAAACACCTTTTTAGTATTATTTATCATTTTATTATTATTTTCATTATTACTAATATTGATATTTTCTTTTATGTTTATTATTATTATTATTGACAATATTAATTATCCACGCATTAAATTACATCAAGAATTTACAAACGAAACCTTGGAATTGTATTAATAACAAAACGAATCCTTACAAGAAATAACGGGATTAATAATGACTACTTAACAAATACACGAGAGGTCACGGTCTCCCCAACTTTAAGAAATTTCGTCCCGAAATTAAAGACAATGCTAAACAACAACAAAAAAAATAAATAAATAAAAAAAATAAATAGGGATATTTCTTGTTCATGTAATCCTCGTGTTCCTAAGTGAACTCAGCTCCACGTTTGTTTTTCCCAACGAATTTTGACGATCGGTGTGGTAGATGTACGGGTCTTCTTTAGCGTTCGATCCATAATCTCGACAGATTTCTCAACTAAATGCAGCGACTCGACAGATTTGAATTTCCTACAAAGGAACATGCGAATTTGAACTCCTCCAGTTGAATACGAAAGTTATCATTGACAAGATAAATCTTTGAGTTTTGACACATGAAATGTTGGATAAACTATGCTGAGTTCTTAGGGCGGTTTAAGCTTATAAACCACTTTCTCAATACGCTCAAGCATTTTGAATGAACTTACAAAATGAGATGACATCTTGATGCTAAAGGAAAGACCTGTATTGTAAGAAAGCTTGATCAACGGAAGAATTTAGAAATCCCAAGAGCTACTAAATAAAATGACACAAGTTCGACGCATATCTTGAGAGATTGTATTGTTCTTTCCGCTTCGGTCAGTGAATGATGAATTGTACTAAGATTGTCTTGTGTTTTCGAAGACGATTTAAAGGTTTGGCTAGAACGAAAGATAAGTATACCATCACGATCAAAGATTTTTTAAGACGCACCACGGTGGTTGACTATTTCGTCGATGTATATACGAGTCAATTTCTCGACTCGATATTCCTCAAGAATCGATATAAATTGCACTGGTTTAGTCATTCGATCAACTATGAACCAAGTATTATTATAATGTCTAGAAATATGAGGCAAATTGGTGGTAAACTTCATCGATGGATGTTTCCTTTTACACACAGAAACTTCAAGTTAAACAAAGGATTCAAGGGAATACAGATGTTTGGCTTTGACTTTTGAACATGAGAGGCCTTGAACATATACCAAGTTATGCCCTTTTTTTATGCTAAACCGAAAATTCGTGAACCTTTTTATTCGCATCAAGAATGAATGTAATAACGAGTCTTGTAAGTCTCAATCACGGTAGAGATGTAGAGATTTTCAAGATTAAGAATTCAAATATAGCCCAAGAAATGACACCCACAATAGGAATTGCATTTTTTTTTTAATTATGGTTAAAGGATGGAACAAGGATGTCGCTCATGATCGGATTAAAATTTAAATAATTCTGGATATATTCGATAAAGACAATCACACATGGTTCATCAAACCCATGAACATAGCCGAAATATTGGTATAACCAGAAAAGCATAAACCTAAATTTATAATGACTTTATTTTGTAAGGAAGATTTGTTTTAGGAGTGTTATCATCGTACAATTAAGTTTTGATGATAACCCAAAATGAAGATCGTTAAGTAAGAAATAATAGGTTTCATAAAGCTAGGTCAAACGACAAATTGAAACATAAAGGCGTGAGAGAAAAAAAATTGATTTAAATGTTTCAGTCTTGGAAACTAAGATTAACCTAAAGTGACAAAGACCTCTTTTGAGTTCAAGAATCATGCTTTAGCTTGGTAGGTTGGAACTCTATCGCCAATAAATCAGGTAACAGTGTTCACCCTTCAAGTTACTACATGTTTCTTGTCAATAGGAGTCTTAAGACCTTGGTAAAATAGAAATCAAAGAATGAGAATGGTCACCAAGGTATGGATATCACTCCTAACTTGGTGATGTAGTTCTCAAAACATGAGTCTTAGCTACTAAAGTAAGAGCTTGATCCTAACTCATTGTTAAGGATCCATAAGAATAAGATGAGGTAACTTACCATTAAGGTAAAGAAAATCACTCCCATCTTAACGGTGAAATTTTGTAAACAAAATATAACCAATTGAAAATCTTCATCAAAGTACATAATTTCACTCCTACTTTGAAGAGGTCATTTCATTCGTGGAATACGAGTCCATGAGAAAAATGAGTGAAATTTGTTCTCAAGGTAAGGAAATCACCCCTATCCAAATGATGAAATTTCATAAAACACACAATAGAAAATTTTAAAACCATCATCGAGGTACAAAATTTGCTCCTATTTTAAGGAGGTAATTCTATTGGTTAATTACGAATTCATAAGAACAAAAAGAAAGAAATGGTCATCAAGGTAAGGGATTCACCCCTGTCTTGATGATGAAATTTCATAAGAACAATAATAGCGAATGGAAAGTCATCAACAAAGTAAGGGAGTCATCCCTGTTTTGATGAGATAGTTTCATTTAGGAGACACGAGTGTCCTTAGTCATAAGTTGACCTGTCAACTCTTGCATTTCCTACGGTGCAAAACGGTTAAAAGATTTTATCACACAATATTATCACAAAACTCGACTTAGCAAACGAAAAGAAAGAAAAAAAAATCGGCTAGAAACTCAGAAAACTTCAAATTACTTCAATGTAACATTAATAAGAAAAGAAAATCATGCTCGTTAGGATTAAGGTTACGGTTCGGGATAACCGAATCATTTGTGATAGGTTTTCAAATCTTGAATGGTTTAAATCAGGAAAACAAAATCAATGACAAAAATGATTCAATACAACAATGAGATGTAAACATTCGGTTCGCAATCCAAAGGGAATACGTTGACTTCTCAAAGTGCTAAGTCAACCACAACTTTATTAAAGACATACGTACTTATAAGCGGATACTCATCTCATGGGTTCCAAGTCAGGTAAACGGATCCAACAGTCGAATCGGATTAATATGTATACCTGTCCTAGACAAAATATCTCGAGATACAGGTATCCCACTTTTGCAGTATTCAGTTATGAGACACACTTTAAGGAGATTTGAAAACCATAAGTAACAATTTAAAATATTGAAAACCCTTCGATTTAGGCACACAGTGCCTTTAAATATGCATTAAGATTTATGTACGCGCTGATCAAGGTATAGAGATAGATACATGAGGCACATAACGTATAATAACGTTTGAACATAGGAATTGAGGAGTAAAACGAGTTCGGCAATAACGAGAACATTCTATAAGATAGAAATTAAGAAAATTTTGGAATTCAGTAATAAACTAGTTCAAGAAATCAAGATTTTTTTTTTAAATATAAACCATATGGTTCCATTTGGTACCACATAGCCAATAGGAACATGACACGTCAAGGTGACTTAATCCCAATTACCTTGAGGAAGATGTGTGTGTTGACCATAATTTTTGCACTCATCCCGGAAACCCCCAGGTAAGCATAACAGGTCTCGTAATGAGATTTATATGAAATGCTTGCCTTAGCCCGAGGGCCTTTTGCCAGGAAATCCAGGATACAGGTGTTTATGAGTCACACACTTCCCTAAAGGCTATTAGAATTAAAACATCGATGAGATTTTCAAGATTTAGACCTATCGTCTAAGGAATTTTTTTTTTCCATTCGATAAGATACGTAGATTTCCACATGTAGTCGAGGATAAGATTTAGAAAAAAAATTAGACGTGATAGAACGTAGAGGCATAAGAAGAGGTTTAGGAAGTTGGGGTAAACAAGGTCTAAGGCATATTCCTAAGGCACTATTTTCTACATATGATCAAATAGCACATAAGGGAATGATCACGTAACATGTAACAATATGTAATAGGCATAAAAGCATACTTACAAGATCATAGCAAAAGTCAAGTAAAGGGTCCCTAGTTTAACCATAGTCTAGGCCATCATTTCAAATAACCTAAATCCCTATAGTTATGGGCTCTGATACCAATCTGTCACACCCCAACCTTAACGGCGGAAACGTCGAGATGTGAGGGTTAAGATTGTTCATGCCACACAACGCTATTTCAAAGTATCAATATTATTAATTACCAAGGTTCATAACATGCATTGAGAATAAAACATAAGATGCAAGCAATCATAAATACAAAACATTCCATAGCGTCATGTGACAATATAAGTCATTTTATTATTCTAGGTCCAATCCTAGATGTGATCAAGTCTTCAGGAGCACTTAAGCGGTAACAAGTCCTGAAACATGTTAAAAATAAATGTCAACATAATGTTGGTGAGTTTCCATAGGTTTTCATACATATATGTATATCAAAGTTGGCAATTCATGTCATAGGTTATTGAATAAAGTAACTAGGGATAGATGAACAAATGTAACAATCAAACCTTGACAGATTACAAGATTACAAGATTAAACGATTAGCTAAGTGTACTTGGTTCTCATAGTGCTCAAGAATACGACACTAGGGCCACCAAATAGGCTTGTCAGGCTCATAGATCTATGACGTCGCCAGGCTAGCAATAGTTAATGATTGTACATATTATAGTCATCACATGGTAATTACAAGAGTTCAACTGACCACGACAAATAAGAAGAACTGCCCAAATGTTTACAAGATTCAAACGAGTTTACAAGTGCATTTATCATAAGGTTAACATGTTTCACCCCAAAGTGTGAAAATATATATAAAAGGGGTATGGAAAAAACTCACATGGATTATAAAGGTGAACAAATAAGAAGTCTAGTTTTACACGCCGACGATATGCTCTAATTCAACCTAAAGACAACGTATCATATTAATAACGATATTCTAATGTTAACGGTTCATGGGAATTCACGGTTTAAATTGGTGCATTTGGATGACAATTGTGGTGATATTGGTTATAAATCATTTAACCATGGTTTTAAATTATAAGGTAGATGTCATTTATAATTGATTTAATATTTAAATAATTTAAATAAGAATTTTAGTGAGTAAACCATTTATAAAAGTTAAACTTTCTTTATCAAAGAATTATTATTTACTATTTAAAATAGTAAATTTGTAGATTTAAATGTTCAAAATAATTCTTTTAAACCCAAAAGATGTACATTTTTAAATATGTACATATATATATTTATCTTCTTTTAAATATATAATTAGTTTTGTAAATATATTTATATAAAAAATGAATATTTATTAAATTTAGACTCTTGGAAAATAAGGGGGAAATTATAATTTAAAATTAATAATAATTTGTATTTTGTAACAATTTAAAATAAAAGATTAAAGATTTATTAATTGAATTTCTAAAAAAAAAATTAAAAGAAATTAATTTTATTTATTTTCTGATTAAAATGATTTTTATACGAATCAAAACAATGTTTAAATTTTTTTCTGTAAATTAAAAACTAGTAAAAACCATTTTAAAAAAGTATATGGCAGGGGCCCGGTTCGAACCCGGGACCTCTGCCCAAACAATCCTCCTCACAAACCGTCGGGCCAAGGCCCTGTTTGTGTTTTAGACTGGAAAAATTAATTTAAAAATATAACTCACCAAATCTCCCCAAATTCGCAAGAACCCTAGATTTGAAATCAATCGAATTGAACATCCAATCGATGATTTCACTCCGATTAACCATAGGGCTTTTGTTTGTCACCTCAAATCGAGTGTAAAGCCCCCTTCAATTACCTGTTTGATGTTGTTCTGACGATTAGAAGCTCGAACAAACTCGTGACGGTTTCGGCTAGGGATTTCGATATGAGCGTGTGTTTTTGTTGAAATTGGACTTACAGGGAGTTGGAAAGGAAGAGGGTAAACATTTACCCTCTATTAAATAGGTTCGATTGATCAATTAATTGTCCAACGGCTACAAGGTTAACGTCGGGTGGTTTCAGGTTGAATTGAATGGGTTTACAGCTGTTTCAGGTGAGATAGATCATATCATTAAGTTCGATATGATTAGAGGGACGTTTGTGCCAGTTTAATTTCATTATTAACTCGATTAAATGATGAAACCGATCTTGGGTTGATTGTGGTTCGGTTTCATGTTTGAAAACCATCATAACCGCACTTTAATTTGAATAGAGGTTGGGATAGAGTTCGAAACGGTTGCGCGATTGTAATGGGGTGGTTTAATTGAGTTAAATTCGGGTATATCGACCGATTGGGGGTGGCCGGAGCTCGGCCGGAGCTCCCACCGGAAAATCAGGGTGTTTGGGGTTGGGTTTTACAATTTACATATTTGTTCCCTGAGGTTTTAATATTACACCTTTTAATCCAAAGTTTTATTTCTAGTTTAAACTAAATTACTGTTTTAGTCCCTGTAGTTTACATATTATTATTTTATGCCAGAAATTTAATTACAAATTTTAAACTTGTTTGTTTTCATTTATTTTCAAGATTAAACACCTTTTTAGTATTATTTATCATTTTATTATTATTTTCATTATTACTAATATTGATATTTTCTTTTATGTTTATTATTATTATTATTGACAATATTAATTATCCACGCATTAAATTACATCAAGAATTTACAAACGAAACCTTGGAATTGTTTTAATAACAAAACGAATCCTTACAAGAAATAACGGGATTAATAATGACTACTTAACAAATACACGAGAGGTCACATCATACTTATGCTTAAGTATGTATACCCGGACTCTTCTTGAGAAGTCATCTATAATGGATAAAAAATAAAAGGCTCCACCTAGAGATACACTCTTAGTGGGTCCCTATAAATCAGCATGTATGTAGTCCAGCACTCCTTTAGACTTGTGAATTCCTTTTGAGAACTTTACTCGTGTAGCCTTACCCATCAAGTAGTTTTCACAAGTACCAAAATCATAACTATGTAAACCGCTAATAAGTTATTGCTTTCTCAACTATGATAACCCTTGATTACTGATGTGCTCAAGTCTCTTATGCCATAACATCGCATGATCCACATGACTTTCCTCCTTAACCGACATGCAGACGTTGCATACACCACCATCAAGCATATAGGTGTTATTCCCTCTTCTTGACCCAGTCATAATCACCAATGGCCCTTTAATCACCTTAGCCTTCCAATCTTTTAAACTCACAGTGTAACCCTTTTTTTCAAAGGTTCCAAGTGAGATCAGATTTCTCTTTAAGCCAGGTATGTACCGTACATCATTGAGTTCCATCACTGTATCATTATGAAGCCTTAATAGTACAGCGCCAATCCCTTGAATCTCACATGGCCTATCATCACCCAACTGCACTTCTCCCCTTGATTCACGGGTCAATTCTTTAAAGAAATCTTTAGTAGGAGTAATATGATAAGAACACCCAGAATCTAGTACCCAATCTTGACTTGAATTAGACTTGGATACTACCAAAACATCAGAACTTTCATACCCACTGTTTGATGCTTCAGGAGAGTGATTCACATGGTTCTTGTTCTTGTTAAACTCTAATTTTCTTTTCTTCCACTCTGGGCAGTCTCTCTTGAGGTGCTTTTCTAAATTGCAAATGAAGCACTTGTGTTTTCCTTTGGACTTGGGTGGAGGGCCACTACTTCTATTCTTTGATCCCCGTTGTTCAGATCTTCCCCAAACATAGAGCCCATCCGAGCCATCATCCTTTGACTCACCTCTCTTTTGTAATTCCTTTGAATTCATAGCAGCTATGACCTCTTCCATTGATAGGCTCTCTTTTCCAAACATCAACGTATCCAAGAAATGTTCATATGTCTGAGGTAATGATGATAGGAAGATGATTGCATGATCTTCCACATCAATGTTCTCAAGATCAAGAATGATCTTATTGAACTCATCAATATGGTCCTCTAAGGACTTCCCAGACACCATTTGAAACGTATACAATCGTTTCTTGAAATACAACCTGTTGGCAAGAGATTTTGTACTATACTGACCTTTTAACTTGGTCCATATACCTGCTATTATGGATTCCTTCGATACTTCCCTGAGAACTCGATCATCGAGACTCAAGATGATCGTGCTATGAGCCTTTTCCATCACCTCTTTTTCTCTTTGTCAGAGAGCGTCTCAGGGAGTTTATCTTCTCCCTTCAGAGCATCTACAACCCCTTGATGGACCAGCAATGCTCTCATCTTCAATCGACATAAACTGAAATCGTTTTTTCCATTTAATTTCTCAATATCGAACTTTGCACCGGTCACCATTCTCCGATCTAATTGAATCTTGATTTCTCTCGAGGATGAGCTAACATGGCTCTGATACCAATTGTTGACGATCGATCCTCAAATTCAACTCAATCAAGATCGCAACATCAAAAGAATCACAACACGAATGAAACTAAAACTGATTACAAAGAAATTACAGTGTATTTAGAAAATTAATTGAACGTTACATCGAAGTCCTTTTATACGCTCTAGATGTTATCGGTAATTAACAACCCCACTAAGAATATTATACAATGCCCCCTCTAACAATGAGCAAAGTACAGCTAAAAGACAAAAGAATAGAAACTTGTCAACGCTATGAATAGCGGATGACTAACACTCCACAGCGGACGTTGAATGAACAACAATCCACAGCGGATGGGTTAAATGTGACAGCGGACAAACTAATAAGATCTTTCGTCTTTCTTTCACTACTTAATGACGATAACCGAGTTGAAGAAAATCGCCTCGACACCCTACCAAATACCAAGTAGTGGCCCGCTTAGATCGAGTTTTACAACATTCGTAATGATTGTAATGAATGAACCATAGCCAAGCTTTGGAGATTCACCACACATGTTGTCTTACCATATAAATTTGGTATGATAACATGATGAGGGATGAACACATTTTGGCTAAGAAAAAGCCTTAATTATAGGTTGATGCGCAAGAATTTGATGATCTAATATTTGGCCTTATGCCAAACCACCCTCCTTAGATCCCCTAAAGAACTTTTGAAACCAGCTTATTGACAAGATGCATATTACTAAGATTTTAACCTAGTTATATATATATTGTCATTTTATTTTATAATAATTATTGTCGTTTTTGTGAAAGTTGTGAAACAAGGATGATTAGAAGTCCTAGTCCATGACTGGTAAGGTCAATAATGGGACTACCTTTGAGGAGATAGTGTCCTGGTACACTTAGGGAGTCGATTGCTAGTGTACATCATCAAATTAAGTTAGTATGTTTATCTCAACTTGGTCTTGCATTTTTATTTGTTTTAATAACTAACAAGTTAATAATTTTATCGTAGGCTGATTTATTGAGAGGACGCTTCAATCAAGGTCATTAAGAGGACCCACTATATGGATAAGAGGCACTCGGAGATGGATTCCTTGTTCGCAACACCCATTGATCCCCGAAGGCGGCCAGAGTTGTGAAAAGTTTTTTTTTTATCTTAATACACTTATTTATAATTTATAAGTTGATATGATGTTACTACTGGGTAGACATTAAGATACTTGTTTAACAAATGTAATAGAAATTTTCAATTCATAATAGTTATGTGATGATCGTCGAAGACATGCAAAAAAAATCTATATAACTTAAATAGCTATTATATGTAGGGTATGGTGTCACGATGAGCATGTAGCTAGTATTACATGTTTCGTCAAATTTTTAAAAAGGTGCAAAATGTTTTATTGGAAAGCGAGTTAAACTAAGCTTTATTAATTTGAAATAAGATCACGAGGAAAGAAACACACAAAACACAAGAGAGTGGTTATGAAGATTAGAAACAAACACTTTTAGGGGCATTTGGTTCGTGAAATTTGTTGGAATTGGAATTGGAATTAAAAGGAATTGTATTTTGAATTCAATATTTTTCAAAGGATTTAGAATTCAAGTAAATTGTAATCTATAAAGGGAATTTAAATTCCAAATGTATTTTTAGTCACAAAACACTTCTAAAGGAATTGGAATTTTCACCAATTGCAAACCACCACCACTACAATGACCATCGATCATCGCCGCTACATACCACCTCTGTCGCCGCCGTCACCGTCGAAAATCGACCGTGATCACCAACCGCGCCTGTTGTCGAAAACCTGCCATACCCCACAGCCACTGAGAATCGACATTCGTCGTCGAGCACGTCTAAAACCGAGTGGTTCAGCGATGATAGTCGGTAGTCGGCCGCGGGCACTGTCTGTGGAGATGAGCGTTTGTAGGCGGTGGGTGCGGTTAGCGACTACTGTTGATTGTCGACAACGGTTACGGCATGATCGGTTGTAGCGGGTTTGGGTTGTCGGGGGGCAGGGCGACAAGTAAGGAGTGAGTGTGGCGTCAAATGAATAGTTTTCGGTGATCTACGAAAATCGGATGTCAAGGGCGACGGCGACTGCAATCGGAGGTGGTGTTCGGTGGCGTCAGCGATCGGAGGTGGCGGTCGTCAATGGTCGGCGGCGCTCGGCTCTCGAGGTCGGCAGCGGTCGTGGGCGTCGGCGTCAGGGTCAGCGGCGATCGACGAGGTTGGCAAGGGTCGTCGGTAATGTCGGTTGGCGGTGGGTGGGGGTGGTGGCGGTTGGTAGCGGTGGCGAAGATCAGTGAAATTTGATATCCTTTAAAATTTGGAAGGATTTTGAAATCCTTCATTTAAAAGAATTTGAGGGAATTAATTTCAATTCTAATTTTAATTTCTTTCGCAATCAAACACGTTAATAATGAAATTCAAATTCCAATTCCAACCTATTGCTACCAACCAAACATAATGGTCCATGGAATTCAGATTTCAATTCCATCAAATTCTATTGAATTCCTGCATATCAAACGACATCTTAGTTTTCGGTTTGGTTACTCATATCCAGTCCTTTCAAAAAATTACCATAGATGCTAAACTTCTTCTAACTTCAAAAACATACTTTACATCTTTAAGATTTATTTTAGTGCTATTATCTAGTTTAAGAGTAATGTACCAATCTCAAGAATTTTGCATGACCTATCATATCCAAGTTTAGTTGTATCCAAATCCTCACTTCTCAATTCTTAAAGAAATTCTTTTACATGAGACGTGTAAGAACAACCAATCTCAAGAATTTTGCATGACCCATTCCTTTTATTGCCTCCACTTATGACAAGTAACACTTCAACGCTCTCTTACCCATCTGAAATCTTTGGTTTAGAGTGTAATTAGTAAAATTTTTAGATCCTTTTTACTCACCTCTCTTTTTCCTCTTTCTAATGAATCTCACTACTAAAAAATGGATGTTTTGCTACGAACATTTGCGACAAGATTGCGAGCACACTATATATGTTACAAAATTCCGACAGAATTCCGACAGAAGTTTTAATCCTAAAATTTCACACAACATTCCGACAAAATAGCTGTATAAAAAAGAGTTATCGCAACGTTGTTGCAAACATTTAATGCTTTCCGACAAGCTATCAACAACATTGCAATATTTTCATTAATTTCCAATGATATGTTAAATTTTGAATAACTTGCGACAAATTTGTGACAACGATGTATTTTTTAAATATCTTTATCAAAAATCTGGCAAAATTTGCGATCCTTTTGCGAAAATATTTTTTTTTATGAATTAAACAATATAAATATATATTGTTGTGGCAAATTTGTCACAATGCTTCCCTATGTTGCGACAGATTTACGACAAAATCATATTTTATAATCTAATATTTCATTTATTTCAAATTAAATAAGTAAAAAATATATTGTTGTGGAAAAGTTGGCTTAAATGTTACATTATAAATTAAATTGCGACACTTTTGCGACAAATATAATTTTTTTATGAATTAAATAAAACAAAAATATATTGTTGTGTTTGCCTATGTTGTGACAGATTTACGACAAAACCATATTCTGAAAAACCTGGCGTATACATTATAAATTTAAATTGTGACACTTTTTCGATAGATATAATTTTTTTAAAGTTTGAATAACTTGGGACCGATTTGTGACAAAGATGTATTTTTTAATATTTTTATCACAAATCTTTGCGATCCTTTTGCTACAAATATAATTTTTTATGAATTAAATAATACAAATATATATTGTTGTGGCAAGTTTGTCGCTTCCCTATGTTGCGACAGATTTACGACCAATATATGGTTTTGCAACCGATTTACGACAAAATCATATTTCATTATCTAATATTTCTTCTATTTTCAGATTAGATAAGTCAAAAGTATTTTGTTGTGAAAAACTTGTCGCAAAGTTGCCACAATAGTTGCCTAACTTGCGACAGATTTAAGATAAACACCTTAATATTTCATCTATCTTTAAATTAAATATATTTTGTTGTGACAAATTTGTCACAAACGTTCCATAAATTGCGACAGATTTACGACAAACTCCTATTTTTATCCTAATAATCACATCTTGGTAATTTTTAAATAATTCACTTTTTTTTATTTTTAGTTAAAATGTTAAGTTACTTTTATTATTTATAGAAACCTTAGTAAATGTTTTTAATCAATTGTTATTATGTTGTTATATTTATTAATTATGTAAATTATTATATATTGTTTGTGTTTGAATGCACATTTTTTGGTGTGTGAGTATGTATATGCATGCGTATGTGTATCCATATGTGTATATGTATGTATGAATGTGTGAAATACTATAGTAAAGTTTTTAACTATATGTATGATTATATGTCTGTATGTATGTTTATGTGTATTTACAGTAAGTGTTACTTTACATATGTATGTATGTATGTTTTTATGTATGCGTATGAGTATGTGTGTAATATTAATAATCAAGCTTTTAAATGTATGTATGATTGTATGCGTGTAATATAGTAGGTGAACGTGTTAGTGTGTGCGTGTTTGTGTATAAGTGTGTGTGTTTGTATATGAGTATGTGCGTGTGTGACAACCCTAAAGCCAAGGTTAGGTAAACTAATGTTTTAAGAACTATTATAAATTGATAATATATATACTTATATATCTTATTAGATATTGTTAAGGTGATTTTATTTGATTAACTTTATATGAATTTTTCATGCTTAATTGAACATGCACTTGTGGTACGTGAACATGCATGCATGCATAAACGTTTACGTGTGCATGTATACAACTCTTGTGAACTTTGTGATTATTGAACTATAGGTGTGTGAGTTACCAAATCATAGGATTATGTGATTAGTTACTTGAATGATGGATGTTTTCATCTATATGTAATGAATTAAGATTTGAAACTTAATCAACATTTCCAAACAAACTAACATCTAGAAACTTTATATCAAAGACCAAAACCAAACTAATCCTAAACACTTGAACACTAAACTAAAACACAAACTTAACACTAGTAATCGGTTCATTAGAATGATAACTAACTTAGATTAGTAATTAATTAACCAACTAACCTAAACTTAACTACTAAGAGTGTCATTAACACCAAATGGTGACACCTAGCAATCCTTACACTAAACACTTCCTAAAGCTTGACACCTAGCATCTAAATTACCACCTTATGACTCTAAAACCACCAACTCACAAGTCTAGTTGAGATCTAATGATGACCTCCCCTCCCACCATGAACCCCTCGGCCAAGACCACAAACCGCCATCACCAACATCTTCCTTCTTCCTCTCGGTTTTCAACATCACCGCAACCACCACTCTTTACACCAACAAATCTCTCAACACTCTTTTCTTCCTCCTCTCGGCTATAACACCACACAAAGCCACTATTTTACCCAACAAATCCCTCTTGTCTCTCGGTTGTTTTACCACCATAACCACTAACAAATCATCATCAAAATCCTTGAAGTATTACCCAAGTTCAAGCACAACTTCTTTCAAGCTTAGAACTCAAGAAGTTAGAAGCCTCCATCAATCATCTTCTACACTTTTCTTTCTAGACAATCAAGGTTAGATTCATAAACTTTGTAATTAAAAGCTTACAAAAATTTTGTATGTGTTTAACATACAAATAAACCCTTGTGATGTTCACTATCAAAACATAATTACAAATTCTACAAGATTCTTTGATTTTCAACAAAAAAAATCAGTAACCAAGTTTATAAAACAGAAAGTTTTAAAGGTATTAATAAAAACAATAGATTTAAACAAAAATGAAGGGTTTAAAAATGTTAAACTAATTGTTATTACATGATTATCTAAACTAGTTTAGGTTGAATACCTAAATGACTGTGATTGTGGGAATAAAATTTTAAAAATTAGTTAAGAATATATAAAAATAATTAACTGGAAATTATGAAGAATTTATATAAGATATATTAATTTATATAATTGAAATAATGAAATAAAAGAGAAAATATAAAAATTAAGATCGAAACTCAATAAAAATCTGGAACATTTATATAATAACCCTTATATTATATTGGAATCACATAATAAATTTCGTGAATTAATTAACTAGTATAGTACAGTTACATATTTTAGAATGAAAAATAAGAAGAAAATAGAAAATAATAGTAAAACTGTAGGTAAAATCATAAAAATTTGACATAAAATATAATAAATTGATTAAGATAGTTTTTATAAATTTCAGAATTTTTTGAGATATTTAACTATTTCTTCCATTTATTATGAAACTTGTAAAAATTCTAGGAAATTATTTTTAAATAAATACTGATTGAAATTTTTAGGAGATAATCTGGATTTTGGAGTATTACTGCCTGTAAAATTTGGTAATTTTTGGACAAACATAGATACTGTTTAAAAATTTTGATTTGATTAATGATATAAAAGCTGAAAATTTTAAAGAAATAAGATTAATTTCTAACAAATAATTATTTTATAGGAAATATTTGAATTGTTGCTAGAAATAAGGTGAGTAATATAGCCTCTTTTATTTATAAGTTTTTTTTTGGGGGGGGGGAAGCATACTATGTATTTTACTATGGATGCTAACGTGAATAAGAATTTAGATAAGTTACTGTCATTTACTGCCATAGGTTACAACCATTAATTCATATAAGGAACCGTCAGATAATATAGGTAGCGCTACTTAGGAACATGTTTCCTGCACCAACAAAATAAGTGTTGTGATGTTATATTATTTGATTCTGTGATTTATATGTATGACAATTATAAATCACTTGGCATATAAATAGGTTTGGTTGTGATCTTATTTATGTTGCATCAATAAGACAATTTTATTAAGTTATCAAACCTATGTTCTCACCAACTTTATGTTGACTATTTTGAGTATGCTTTTTCAGGAAATCATAATGATTTATAATCTTATGTACACGTTCAGTATCTGCGATGTTTGGCACGGCTACGTAGGGGAGCTGTACATATGGGTGGTTGTAGATCTATCAGACTTCAGCCTCTTTGCGGATGTTCATGTCCACTACTAGCTGAAGAATGAAATGAAATAATAAAGACGTGTACTATGAAATAGGATTACTAAAGTACGAGTCTAAGTTATTAGACTCAGTTTTGTATAATGTAATCCTGTAAAAGTTATGACTAATGGAAAAATGATATTGTAAGGCTCCGTTCCAGGGACGCTTATAGCTGGACCGTCATCGCATATTTAAAACAAACATTTCTTTTGCAGCGGAATTTTAAAACTTATTTTCATTAATAATTAAAACGTGTTATCTCATTACACAAATCGTTTACATATCAAAATACAATAACATGTCAAAATGTGGATGCCAGTCTCAAAACGTCCCCAGTAGCGTATGCATCCATGCCTGTAACTCCTCAGCATCAACAAGGTACCTGCCAACTATCATGCATACAAAAAGTCAGCGACGCTGACTGAGTTCTAGTTTTATAAATAAAATACTTTACTTCCTTTAAAACATAACCTTCGAAATCATATGCGATCACACATCATACGTACACATTGATAATATAATTATTATCTTGATCATTGTTCAATTCGTACATTTCGTACATTTATCATTATCTTTCACATCAATCTGGATCCTGTCTCATGCAATACCCCCGACTCGTGCTCGAAAGCTGACACTGTGCCGAGGCCTATAAACAAACCCCCGACTCATGTCCGAAGACTAACACAGTACCGGAGTACGCGACAAGGATCCCGTCTCTGTTTGCAACACCCCCGACTCGTGTCCAAAGACTGATACTCTGCCGGGGTCTGTAAACAAACCCCCGACTCGTGTCCGAAGACTGACACAGTACCGGGGCGAGCATCACGACATCATTCGGGTCAATCTCAAGGATTAGGCCCCCTCGAGTTTATCTCAAGGATAGACTCCCTGTGTGGATCCTTCGGGTTAGCTAAACCACACACAGTTGAGCTGACGACAACATGGTCGTGCACCTCCATTCATCGCTTGCAAGACTTTCATTCATTACGTTCCACTTTTCATTATTATTGTCTTTCACTTCGTTACATAATACTTTACCTAAGCATATTCATACATCATACCACGTAAAGGCATACATCATACATAACATATAATAAAACATACTACATACGTTTTGAAAACCGTTTAAAGAAGAAAGACAACACACACCACACACAACATTAAGCATGCATCAAGCACAAGCCAACACAACCTAACGGGACCTATCTCAAACATCACCTCTTAAAGCCCCTAAGAAAACCCAAGTCCAAACCAGGGGCATGGGACATCTCAGGCGCATCAGCAGAAAATTCTAAGTATAAAAGCTCGTGGACGCATCAGCACTATTTGGGCACATGAGCCCTATTCAGGCGCCTCAACACTTAGCCGCAAGGACAATTCTGGGCGCATGGGCACTATGCGGCCGCATGACCCACACTTAGCCATTTCCACACTTTCTGGGCGCATGAACCACTGTTCAAGCGCACCACCTACACTTGGGCGCATGGGTACTATGTAGGCGCATGGCCAACACAGTCACCTGGGCACTATCTGGGAGCATGGCCATAATTGGGGCGCATGACCCTGGGCGCATGAGAACACTTGATCATGTATCAGTCAGGCGCATGGGAACATTCTGAAATGTGTCTAAACTGCCAAAAACATCCGAAAGGCATTCTAACACTACCCAAGCACAAATCTAGCATACTAAGAGCATTTAAAACTTACTAAGCATAATACTAACCATAAACAAGCCTAGAACATACAACCACAGCACATAACATCAAACAACAAGCTGAAACATACGGTTGTCTTAGAAAACCTTTTACCCGGTATGCATAATAGCCCCAAACACTTTAAAATCTGTAAAAGAGGGGTCTAGAAACTCACCTGAAGCAGATCTTCAAACCAGGTACTTCCACCTGCGATTTCAGCTTCAAATTCCCGAGAACAACTTCTAAAACATCAAGAACTTCGGTTTAGGACTTAAAACCCAACTAAAACCGAACTCGTGTTCAAGAGAACTCACCTTAGCAGCTTCTTCTTCCTCTTTCTCCAAAAATCTGAAATTTCCTTCTTCTTCTTCTTTTTCTTCTTCTGGCCGAGAGCAGGATAGCAGATCCCTGCTTTATGGGCGGCCATACCTCTTATATTATTAAAATAAAGAAGTTTATGCACTTTTACACCTTGCACCCCTCATCTTGTGCCCATTTACTTTTCTTTCTGAATTCTTTTCTTTTCGTTTTCTTTAAATAAAATTCGGGGTGTTACAAGTCCACCCCCCTTATATAGGTTTCGTCCCCGAAACTTGTCGCTTCTCGAACGACTGTGGGTAACGCTGTCTCACCTCTTCCTTGATCTTACACGTAGGCTTAGTCCCCTTCTAGGCTCTACTGTACTCGCACAGGTGGAACCATCCTTCTACTTATCCCTTGTTTCCTTTCTATCAAAAATGACCCTCAGTTGCTCCACGTAGTCGAATCATTCATCAATCTCAATATTCTCTAGTGGCACGATCACATCCCCATCAGTTGAGCACTTTCTTAGACGAGATACATGGAATGTCGGATAACTCCACTTAACACGTCGGGTAGCTCCAGTCGACATGCCACTTCTCTTACTTGAGCAACAGTTCAGATTAGTTTTTTACACCTCAGTATTAGCTTTACTCGCTTTCTAAATTGAGTGATCTCCTTTCCCAAGACGA
This sequence comes from Flaveria sonorensis, assembly GCA_025506505.1. NCBI lineage: Eukaryota > Viridiplantae > Streptophyta > Magnoliopsida > Asterales > Asteraceae > Flaveria > Flaveria sonorensis. Next base: position 1,534,324 of record CM046439.1, on the reverse strand, counting down.
GACCTTCATCGCTACTCCACTGTCGTAGATCGGCACCGAACTCCTTTCGGGCGCGATTGCTCAAACCACTTTCTTGCAACACTCGGTGTTTGCTTCGTAGGCTACTAGCCAATCCTTCCAAAGGCGCACATATATCCATCCATGTCTGTCCTGAACACCCTAGCAGGAAACACGCGCTCCCTCAATTCTATCGCGCAATCTTCTAGGGCATCCGGTAACTTAGTGGACTTACTAATAGCAATTTTTACATTGAAAGCTCATCGATCTTCCTACTCCTAACATGTAACTTAACACAAAGGCAGCAGGAATGAAACTACTACTAGCACCACAATCAAAGCACAAGGCACAAATTTAAATTACCAGAAACGTACCTGACATCAAGTCGAAGTCCGCACTAGCCTCCTCCTGGTCATAGCGAATGCTCTGACCTTCATCCTCTATTCTCCTTCCTTGCACTGGAGCTCTCTGCCCTCAACTTCTTGCAGTCCCTGTTCATATGTCCACTATTGCCACATCTGTAACATTTAGCCATGTGACAATCCCTCGCCCTGTGGCCCTCTTTTCCACACTGGAAGCAGACGCTCGATCCCCATCTGCACTCCCCCGCGTGGCCTTTACCACACTTCTTGCATACCTCTTCCCTCACAGTCATCCTCTTCCGATCATCGAACCTCATCGTCTTACCTCCAGCCACAAATTCACCATCATCATTATCCCGCCTTCTGCTCCCACTATTAACATAACTCCGCTCCTCCTCCTCATCCATCATCGCCGCCGCCTTTCGCTCATCATACAGCCTCCCCGGCAAGTCAACCACTGACCTAAACGTCCCTGGCCGGGCAGCGATCAGATGTCTGCGGATATCTACTGGCAGACCTTGAATATACCTTTTGATCTTTCGTGACACAGGCGTCACCTGATCTAGCACCAGCCTTGCCATCTCATTGAACTTCGTGGTGTACTATTGATGAGTCATCGTTCCCGCCTCCAACTGCAAGAACTCCCTCTCAACTTTGTCAAGCTCTCTATGAGGGAAAAACTCCTCGATTACCAACCTCTTCAGCTCCTTCCACCTCATCCTCCCTATTGCCCTGGTACTCTCAGCCTGAACAATGTTGTCCCACCAGCACAAAGCTGAATCCACAAATGAGTGGGTAGCAAACTTCACCTTTTGATCCTTGTGGCACTCACTAATCTCAAGTACCGCTTCCATTTCTCTCACCCAATATTGTGCAGCAGCAGCACTCCCATTTCCAACAAACATAGGGGGCCTACACCTTTGGAATGTTCCATAGCTGCATCCCTTCGTAGTCTCCTGCACAACTTCCTCATCCTCCTCATCATCACTGGAGACAACCATGTCAGCCTTTGGTTGCTCCATATCTCTAGAACCTCTGACTTCACCTCCTCGTCGTACGGTTCACCTCTTCTCACTCTCCTTCTTCTTATCCTCCTTCATAGCTCTAATGATCACGGTCACTACAGTCGGCAGAATCGTCTGCATGACCTATTGGACTTCCTCTGCCACTACCTCCTTCATTGAGGCTCTCAGATTAGCACTCCCGTCCTCACCGTCCTGGTGACGAATCGCTGGCTCATCAGGAGCCGTCTAAGCAGTCTTAGTTATACTCCTCGTGACACGCGGTCTAACCCCACGTCCACCATGACCTCCACCTCGCGAAGCCTCAGAAGACCTACCACCAGCCATCTAAACACTACAAGATTCAAACACCAACACGGTCATTCAAGGTAATAGCTCAAGTTAAGTCAAGTATAGTAAGTCCCTAATCACAGTGGCAAGTGGTGTTTAGCCACTTACTTTACTCTTCATTCCCCAAGCATTTCCTATCCTGACTACATCAGTATCTAAATCCTCACAAAAGCACACAAGCCACATAACATGCACACATAATACCGGTTAACATTAACTTACATAAAAACTTTACATAAAACTTTTACCTGCAGGCACGTAGCTACTAGGACTGGCATCCCTTTCCTTTCCATCCCATTCTCAGTTTAAGATTAGGTTCTTTTGAAAATATTTACCCAATTCTCTTAAACTTTAGCTCTGATACCAACTTATAAGGCCCCATTCCCAGGATGCTTACAGCTGGACCGTCATCGCATAAAATATTTAAAACAAACATTTCTTTTGCAGCGGAATTTAAAAACTTATTTTTATTAATAATTAAAACGTGTTATCTCATTACACAAATCATGTACATATCAAAATACAATAACATGTCAAAATGTGGATGCCAGTCTCAAAACGTCCCCAGTAGCGTATGCATCCATGCCTGCAACTCCTCAACATCAACAAGGTACCTGCCAACTATCATGCATACAAAAAGTCAGCGAAGCTGAGTGAGTTCTAGTTTTATAAATAAAATACTTTACTTCCTTTAAAACATAACCTTCGAAATCGTATGCGATCACACATCATACGTACACATTGATAATATAATTATTATCTTCATCTTTGATCAATTTGTACATTTCGTACATTCATCATTATCTTTCACTTCAATCTGGATCCTGTCTCATGCAATACCCCGACTCGTGCTCGAAAGCTGATACTGTGCCGGGGCTTGTAAACAAACCCCCGACTCGTATCCAAAGACTGACACAGTATCGGGGCGAGCATCACGACATTATTCGGGTCAATCTCAAGGACTAGGCCCCCTCGATTCTATCTCAAGGATAGACTCCCCGTGTGCATCCTTCGGGTTAGCTAAACCGTACACAGTTGAGCTAACGATAACATGGTCGTGCACCTCCATTCATCGCTTGCAAGCCTTTAATTCGTTCATTATGTTCCACTTTTCATTATTATTGTCTTTCACTTCGTTACATAATATTTTACGTAAGCATATTCATACATCATACCACGTAAAGCCATACATCATACATAACGTATAATAAAACATACTACATACGTTTTGAAAACCGTTTAACGAAGAAAGACAACACACCACACACACAACATAAACCACAACACAACATCAAGCATGCATCAAGCACAAGCCAACACAACCCAACGGGACCTATCTCAAACATCACCTCTTAAAGCCCCTAAGAAAACCCTAAGTCCAAACCAGGCGCATCAGCAGAAAATTCTAAGTATAAAAGCTCCTGGGCGCATCAGCACTATTTGGGCGCATGAGCCCTATTCAGACGCCTCAACACTTAGCCGCAAGAACAATTCTAGGCGCATGGGCACTATGCGGCCGCATGACCCACACTTAGCCATTTCCACACTTTCTGGGCGCATGAACCACTGATCAGGGGCACCACCTACACTTGGGCGCATGGGCACTATGTAGGCGCATGGCCAACACAGTCACCTGGGCACTATCTGGGCGCATGGCCACTATTGGGGCGCATGACCCTGGACGCCTGAGAATTCTTGGTCATGTGTCAGTCAGGCGCATGGGAACATTCTGAAATGTGTCTAAACTACCAAAACATCCGAAAGGCATTCTAACACTACCCAAGCACAAATCTAGCATACTAAGGGCATCTAAAACTTACTAAGCACAATACTAACCATAAACAAGCCTAGAGCATACAACCACAGCACATAACATCAAACAACAAGCTGAAACATACGGTTGTCTTAGAAAACCTTTTACCCGGTATGTATAATAGCCCCAAACACTTTAAAATCTGTAAAAGAGGGGTCTAGAAACTCACCTAAAGCAGATCTTCAAACCAGGTACTTCCACCTGCGATTTCAGCTTCAAATTCCCGAGAACAACTTCTAAAACATCAAGAACTTCGGTTTAGAACTTAAAACCCAACTAAAACCAAACTCGTGTTTAAGAGAACTCACCTTAGCAGCTTCTTCTTCCTCTTTCTCCAGAAACCCGAAATTTCCTTCTTCTTCTTCTTTTTCTTCTTCTGGCCTAGAGAAGGAAAGCAGATCCCTACTTTATGGGCCACCATACCTCTTATATTATTAAAATAAAGAAGTTTGTGAACTTTTGCACCTTGCACCCCTCATCTTGTGCCCATTTACTTTTCTTTCTGAATTCTTTTCTTTTCATTTTCTTTAAATAAAATTCGAGGTGTTACAGATATTTAATTATAATGTTGTGTTTGTATATCTTGTAATCAATGTGTTTTGAGCTAATAGTCACACCAAAGCATTTCACGCTTCCACCGGGATGTGACAGCGTGTGTATGTGTGTCTATTCAGGTACGTATATGTAGATATGCATGCACGGGTGTATGTAAAGCGTGTATGTATGTTTGTACGAACGTACATACGTATGTGTATGTGTTATAGTATCTATATTGTTAACAAAGTATATGTATAGTATGTATGCATGTATGTGTAAGTATGTACGTGTATGAGCATGTGCTTTTATATGCATGTATCAGTGCAAGTGTAACAATATATTTATACATGTAATTAAGTCTTACAATAAATTAATAAAAAAATTAATTACAAAATTTATTTTGTCGCAAAGTCGTCGAAAGTTTAAAAATTTGCGACAAAGTTGCTACAAAATTTTTATAAAAAGATAAGTAAATATTGATTTTTTCGCAAAGTCGTCGAAAGTTTAAAACTTTACGACAAAGTTGCTACAAAATTCGTATAAAAATTTTTTAATTAAAAAATTGCTTTCGACCCAAAATTCCCTCCCTTCTCCAAATTTCCCCCAAAAGTTGGATGTTTCCCTCAAAATCCCAAAAACCCACCTCCTCTAAAATTGCTTTTGCCCGCCATGAACTCGACATGCAATCGTCACTGCTGTTGTTGCAGCTCATCGATCACCTCCTCCAAAATCCCAAAAACCCCCAACCTTCTTCTTCTCTGGTCAAACGTCGCTGCCGTCGATCATCACCGTTTACTTTCATGGTCGGACGATTTGTTAACAGGGGGAGGATTTGATAAGGGAAAGTGGGATTCCATACCCCATAGTTAAGTCGTGCACCAATAATTGTTTAAATCACTGTATTTTCTATAAACTCTGTCTTGTATGTGTGTTTGCTCCGGACCTTTTAAAACAATAGTTTTCTTCTACTATGTGTTGATGGATTATGCAGGGAAAGATATCTAGAGAAGATGTTGCTAAAATATGTATTGTTGCTCTTAAAAGCCCATATACATTTGAGGTTATATATCCTCCATCATCTTTAATCTCATCCTGTTTGACTTTTTTGGTCAAACATGCCATTTTTGAACTCCAATATCGACTTGATTTTACATTACTCAAGTTTAAAAACTTTTCTTACTGGTAATGCTTTTAAACAATTCAACTTTGTATCTTTCTTCTTGTATGATTAATATGTTGCTTTGTTTCCATAAAGTAGTAAATCTAGAGAAAAGAAATAATAAACGGTACTTATCAAGCCTCAAATAAAATATTGATATATTAATCTTTATGGGATCTGTTTAATATTTATTGTTTATTTGCTTAAGGTTTAGATATCAGTAAGAAACAAGATATGGTTTGTGAATGCAAGAACCACAACAAACTACAACATAAACAAATCAAGATTTGGAGGTAACACATTAGAACAAAACCATTTTAGGGTTATTGGTAAGCTACAAAAGTTTACACTAGTAGGAAAGACTTGAGTGTGTTATATATAAAGTTCTTGTAATTGATGTTTGTTTTGAATGTTTCCTTTAGTTTATTTTAAATCATTATGAGATTTCAGTTGATAGTTTGTATGTGATTTATTGTTAATTAGGTTACTATGCATATGTAAGTTCTAACACTTAGTGAATTTTCAGTTATAGATAAAGAAAAATACCTTCGAATAGAGAATGGATTTACATAATGAGAACCAATAGAGATGGTTCTTTAAATTTGCGATTTCAACAAGTAGTTTTGTTATTTCTTGGACTTTGCATACGAAAATGCTACAAACATAGAAAATGGAAAAATTAGGTGCCCATGTAGTAAATGCAAAAATCGTTTTTACAACATGAGAGATGAAATCGGATTGTAATGTTTCTGACTCAACATTTGATAAACTACTTCCAATCATTAAAGAAGTTTTACCCGATGGTGACAAGCTACCTAAAAACTTTTATGAGACCAAAAAGATGTTAAATCCACTAGTGTTACCATCACAGCAAATTCATGCATGCCAAAATCATTGCATGCTATTTTATGGACAATATTCTGATCTTTATCGTTGTAAAGTATGTAAAGAAGAAAGATATAAGGAAAAAGGGAAAAAGGCGCCTAAGTTTATGATGACTTATATGCCTATCGGACCAAGGCTTCAAAGGTTGTTTTACTCAAAACAGACAGCTCAATATCTGACTTGGTATGCAGATCGTAGTCCTTCAAAAAAGATGAGTCATCCTAGTGACGATAAGGCCTGACACCATTTTAACTTGCTCTTTCCTGAGTTTGCAAAAGAGACACACAATGTTCGTCTTGGGTTTTTGATGTAAGAGGTTTGGAATGATGTTTATCATGGTTAAGTAGTTAACTTTAATGTAATTTATGTGTTTAAGTAGAAGAAATTGTTTGGAATAAGTTAACTACGATGATTTGGTGTTTTGTAGGTAAAACGCAATGATTTGATTTGTTTTGAAGAATGCATATATATGATAAATGAATATGATGATATATTATCTGATAGAGAATTCAATTACGAGAATGTGGCCGCAAACGGGGAGGAAAACGGAGTCTGAACGAAGAAGTTACGAAGAAAACAAGAATCGGACAAAGCTGGTCAACTATAACCTACGGTGGAAACAGGACCTACGGTATAGCCCCCTAGCGTAACCTACAGTGGAAAGACGACCTACGGTTCATCAGTTCAAAAACCGAACAGAAAGCCCCTAACGTAACTTACGGTGTTCAAGTGACCTACGGTACACGATGCACTGAAATAACTTATAAGACGGAAAAGTTAGGTTTTCAGGTCTATCTTTCATTCCAAGCCATCCCCAAGCCCTAGGAACGACCCCAAGTGATCCAAAAGGCTCCCGGAGGTGATTTCAAGGCTCAAGATTGTGTTTTTATCATTCGGTTTGAATCTTTAACATTAGATACAATGTTTACCTTCGATTTTTATTTGTTTTTATTTTCCATGTTTGGCTAATCCACCCGTGATCTTCTCCGGGTGTTAGGGTTTATACTATGACTTGTTCTAGATGGTTTTTGTTGAGTTAATGTTTGAACATGGTAGTTTAAGCCGTATAACATTATTTATTGTTTAGAGATTCTAAAGTACGTGTATTGCTTTCAATTCAATTGTTCTGGTTTGATTGTTTTAGATTTCTTTTCATCTGGAAACATCAATTTTGGATGGGGTTGGGTAATACAAACGTAGGATATGATTTGAGTAGTTCATTAATAACAGTCTCATTCAATCTATTGTCTTTAACCAAATCAACCCGGTTATGTCTATATGACCACTTTTAACTATCAAAGCAAGTCTAAGTTGTAAACCTTAACCCGGAGGGGATTAATCCTTCCCATCAATATTTACAATCAATTTTACTTTTCAGCCTCAAATACTTTTTGCAATTTAGTTAATTTACATGTATTTTCAATAAAGCTTTCAACTTTATGAATTGAACCACACTTTCCACATATTCCCTGCTGATCGACTCGACTTACCCTAGCTATCTTAGGTGAGATTGGTCCATTATAAATTGTTTTTGATTAGGCCTAACAACCCACATTCAAAATGGCGTCGTTGCTGGGGAATTAGTGCGCAAAGTGTTTTGTTTGATTTTAGTTTGTTTTGCTTATTTTATTTACTCTCTTTTCTTTGTTTCGTTAGGTGTGCTTGTGTGTGCAGGTGACAGCTCCATGCATGCATACCTGGTACACAAAGAACAAGTCTCCGTTAGTGTTTGATCCCGAAATTGAGAAGACCGCTCGAAGAAATCGAGCACAATCCCGAATAAAAACTCAATCAACAAGTGTAGTCAAAGAGTGAAAGATGAAAAATCGAAACCCACCACCACCATTTAACTAAATCCACCTAATGACCAACCGCCAAATCTACCACAAAACCAACCTCCACCAAACCAACCCAACGACCCGCTAGAATACCCGAATTTACAACCACAAAAAAAACCACAAAGACAAAATCCACTTGCTCAAAACCAGACATCTCAGAGACAAAATCCCTACCCTCAACCAAGACAAAACCCCTACCAACAAGGACCTCCAAGACAGAATCCGAGACAGCAAAGGGGGGTTAACAGGTTCGAAGATGAAGAGGAGAGATTTGAGAGGTTGAGTATTCATACTTGGGATGATGAGGTGGATGGACAGGGTGATGGCTATGAAAATGAATATGATGATGAGGAGATTCAATACAATGAACCTAATAACAACCAAGGCCGATACAGACAAAATGAACAACCAAGGAAGCAAAGGCAGAATCAGGGCCGAGGTCAAGGTAGAAGGAAAGAATTTCCTCGGGTGAATCGAAACCCTGGGCTTCAACCATACCAGGCTATCGTTCAAGGGGTTGACAGCCATTTTTTCCCCACCATAGCTGGAGCTACATCACCCATAGTCAGGCCACAAGTTAGAGGGAGATCATTTGAGATTAGATCCAACAGTTTGGCTATTCTTCCAGAGTTTCATGGGTTATCCAAGGAAGAACCTTATCTACATCTGAATGAGTTCAGTGCCATTTGCGAGACCATCGGGGCACAAGGCTTTACACCAGAGGAAGTGATGCTGGTTCTATTCCAATTTACATTGAAAGGAAATGCGAAAAAGTGGTTCCACTCACTACCTGCGGCTAGCATTTATACCTGGGAGCAAATGCAGCAGGCCTTTTTAGAGGAGTATTATACCCTGCAGAAGACTACTGAGGCCAGAACCGCCATTTGGACATTCAGTCAACAACAGGACGAGCCATTTCATGAGGCTTGGACAAGGTTCAAGGAGTTGTTGAGAACCTGTCCCCATCACGACATTCCCCATTGGGAATTGATTTCCTCCTTTTATGATGGGTTATCTGCTAAAGATGTGAGAGATGTAAACTCGACAAGTGCAGGAACGTTCATGACAAATACTGAGGATGATGACCGGGAGTTACTAGAATGGATGAGTATACATTCAAAAAGACAAGCTCAGTCTCGTAGGAAATCGAGGACTGTGATTGATGATCTGGATAGGAGGGCTTCAAGGTGGGGTCAGTTGGAAGGTAAGGCTACAGTGAAGGCCATAAGCTCCTTTACTATATGCTAAGGATATGGTGAGGCTAGACATACTGCCAGAGATTATCCAGAGTTTGATGTGGGGTTGGAAGAAGTGAATTATGTACAGGGTGACAGGCTGCCATACAACAACACTAACAATAACACCTATCACCCAGGTTTGAGGAATCACCCAGACCTCAGATATGGTAACCCTGACAATTAGTTGAACCCGAACTTTCAAGGTAATTCACATCCACAATACCAGAACAGATCAATGGGTCAGGGTGGTCAATATAATCAGGGGAACTATAACAGGGGTGGTCAGAAGAACTACCAGAATAACCAAGACCATAATGGATCGGGAGGAAATGCAGAGCCAACAAACAAGGAGCTTTTGGAGTTTATGAAGGAGATGAAGAAATCTAATGAGGTTCAAGACAAGAGTCATGAGGCTTTGACCAAGCAAGTTGGTCAACTAGCAGAAGAAGTGGTAGCTCTTAGAAAATATTCGGGCAAGCTACCAAGTGATACGACCATGAACCCACAACATCAAGGGACAAAGATAAAGAACATGAGAAATGTCCATATTAATTCAGTTAGTATCCTTCCCAATTCTGAAATTTTCAATAACGACTTTACTTCCTTTTCAAAACAAGTTTCAGGTTAGGAAAGTGAAGTCGATGCAGTAGAAGAGAGTGACCCAGGAGCACCCGTTATTCTAATCAAAGTGGAGAAGTGCAAGATAAAAAAGGCACTCTTGGATTATGGGGAAGCTATTAGTATCTTGCCTGGTAAGTTATATGATCAATATGAGTTTAGCCCTTTACAGAAGGTTGACACCACCATGGTGTTAGCTGACTTGACCTGCAAACGTCCTCGGGGGATGGTAAAAGATGTGATAATCAAGTTGGGAGATTTATACTACCTGGTGGACTTTATGGTGCTTGACTATGCACTAGTGAGAACAAACGAGTAACCAAAGGTTATTATAGGTCGACCATTTTTGGCAACTGCCATTGCTCAAATCAACTATCAGGATGGAACAATTGATATGACATGTGAAACCCGTAAGTTATGTTTTGATGTGTTTCCCAAGTCGATCACTTATTTTGTTAATGACAAACTTTTTGAGGCAGATGCGACTAACGTGTGTGTTCCTTCCTACATCTCACATGTAAGTGAGCATATAGATTTTAAGAATGGTTTTAAGTATAATAGGACTAAGCAGGTGGACTTGAAAGAGTTTGTAGATTCAAAAGAAAATAAAGATCCAGTGATGAAGATGGAAATAAAGCATAAGAAGCCAAAATGGAAGAAAAAAGCTAGTGATCCACCTGATCATAAAAATGCTCCAGTTAAGACAATGATGTTCGTTCATTGTTTGGATGACGATGGGAACCCACTAGATCAACAAAAGCAAATAGTTATAGAACTCTCAAAAGGCAAGCATCACTTTCGACCACCATGAGTGGTGACAGGTACGGTCTGCTGACGACCTAAACCTTAGCGCTACTTGGGAGGCAACCTAAGATATTTGTAATTTTTTTTATGATCTTAGTTGTTTTGAACTTTGTGGTTGTGTTCACTAAAAACCCTTACGAGACTTCACTCGTCCACTCGGGCCTACCGAGAGGTTTAAAAGGCTTGTTGCATATGCTAAATGCAACCGTGATTCCTACGAAAGTGAGTTTTATTATTTTTTTTTGTTTTTTTGTCTTTTTATTTTTAATTAGCCGATGCAAACATGCAAGTGTGGGAAAGCACATGGAATTTTAGGTGCATATTTGATGATGTGCTTGGCACAGTCTCCATATAATAATATTGAAGCACTGTCAGATAATCTACCATCAGGTCTAAGTGAACTTTCTTTGACTTTATTTTCGATTTTTGTTTAGCACTTGGGGGTTTGAAACAACTATGTGATCAGGGTGGAGTGATTCTATTGTTTAGGACTATGGTAGTTTGTTTAATCATGTTATATTATGTGTTTGGGCATAATAGATAAAGTAAAATGCAAATAGGAATTATAAAATGAATCAATTCATACATTGGGGATAATGTATCCTAAGTGTGGAGATGAGGGAACCCAGGGAGACATATTTTGGAGAAATGAAAATTTGGACAAAATTTAAAAATTTTTATAATTTTTCTCTAAAATATTAATTATTGGTTAAGGTTCTTGGTTATGGTTGATTGCCTAAATGTTTAAACCCGGTTGGTTTGTGAAAGTTGGAAAGGGAATGCCTAACTAGGGGTGGCAAACTTTAGGTGTAGTAAACTTGCACATATCACATCGGTAACCCGAACCCACCATTTTTATATGTGAGAAGCTTATTCTTTGATATTGTTATAAATATTTGCTTGATTGAGTGTCCAGTGATGTTTTCTAGTGGTAGAACTTGTGGGGCGCATGCATCTTGAGACTCGAGATTGGGATTCACATCAAAGTGATTGAGGCATTAGGATCAACCGTAGAATAACCCTATTGGACCCACCTACCCGATGTCTATTTCCTAGTAGCCAAGTTTGTGCCTTTTCCCTATTCATTTGTTCAAACCAAATTTTTGACTCATTAGCCTTTTGCTTAGCCTGATTCTTTATTTACCCGTGTGATGGAATTCGAGTTAATTAGCGGTAGTAGCGCTAAGTTTGATTTGATATCATGTTTTGAAGTTGTAGCTGGGGATAGCTAAGGTTAGTGAATTCCATTGTGGTTTTGTCAAGTTAGGTTCTTCTGTTTAAAAAAATGAAAAGAAAATAAAATTCTGTTGAAATAGTTAAGTTTGAAAGACTGAAGTATTAGAGAAGAAAAAAATTATACTTTGAAGTATGTTGTAGTTAACTCAAGCTTTCCATCACCCTAGTCACTATATCCCAAATTATTCCTACCTGATCCTAAACCTAACATTACAACCTTTGCAAAGTCCTCATGATTGGTGTGGTATTTTGTGTTAGTGGGTGGAGAGATGATTGTCTTACAAGCCTATGCTCACTAGATTGCATTATTGTTAAGTGTTCATAAATTACCGGCATATCTTTGGCTGAGCTAGAAATTACACCAAGTGGAAAGCTTCATTGTGAGGGGAGTGATACGTGCAAGGGAGCAACCTAGGGTTTGATAGTTTTAGTTAGCCAGTCCAACGGGTTAGAAGTTTGTGTTTGTTAACGGGTCATAATTGCTAACTTGGAATTGAATACGCCCTTGAACCTTAATCGAGTTTGGTACTTGTGCTTTTATGTGTTGACCCCTTTTTAACTTGAATTATTGAATTTTAAAAGCAACCTTGCTTGAGGGCAAGCGAGAAACAAGTGTGGGGATGTGATGTAAGAGGTTCGAAATGATGTTTATTATGGTTAAGCAGTTAACTTTAATGTAATTTATGTGTTTAAGTAGAAGAAATTGTTTGGAATAAGTTAACTACGATGATTTGGTGATTTGTAGGTAAAACGCAATGATTTGATGTGTTTTGAATAATGTATATGGTTGATAAATGAATATCATGATATATGATGTGATAGAGAATTCAATTACGAGAACGTGGCCGCAAACGGGGAGGAAAACGGAGTCCGAACAAAGAAGTTACGAAGAAACAAGAATCGGACAAGCTGGTCAACCGTAACCTACGGTATAACTCCCTAGCGTAACCAACGGTGGAAAGATGACCTACGGTTCATCAGTTCAAAAACTGAACAGAAAGCCCCTAACATAACTTACGGTGTTCAAGTGACCTATGGTACACGATGCGCTAAAATCACTTATAAGACGGAAAAATTAGGTTTTCAGGTCTATCTTTCATTCCAAGCCGTCCCCAAGCCCTAGGAACGACCCCAAGTGATCCAAAAGGCTCCTGGAGGCGATTTCAAGGCTCAAGATTGTGTTTTTATCATTCGGTTTGAATCTTTAACGTTAGATACAATGTTTACCTTCGATTTTGATTTGTTTTTCGTTTCCATGTCTGGCTAATCCACCCGTGATCTTCTTCGGGTGTTAGGGTTTATACTATGACTTGTTCTTGATGGTTTTTGTTGAGTTAATATTTAAACACGGTAGTTTAAGCCGCGTAACATTATTTATTGTTTAGAGATTTTAAAATACGTGTATTGCTTTCAATTCAATTGTTCTGGTTTGATTGTTTTAGATTTTTTTCATCTGGAAACATCAATTTTGGATGGGGTTGGGTAATACAAACGTAAGATATGATTCGAGTAGTTCATTAAAAATAGTCTCATTCAATCTATTGTTTTTAAACAAATCAACCCGGTTATGTCTATATGACCACTTTTAACTATCAAAGCAAGTCTAAGTTGTAAACCTTAACCCGGAGGGGATTACTCCTTCCCATCATTATTTACAATCAATTTTACTTTTCAACCTCAAGTACTTTTTGCAATTTAGTTAATTTACAAGTATTTTCAATAAAGCTTTCAACTTTAAGAATTGAACCACACTTTTCACATATTCCCTGTGGATCGACCCGACTTACCCTAGCTATCTTAGGTGAGTTTGGACCATTATAAATTGTTTTTGATTAGGCCTGACAACCCGCAGTCACTTGTGTACTGATGGCTTTAGTCCGAATAGCAAAAATGGGAACCCGTATTCATGTTGGCCAGTGTTTATGACGGTTTACAATCTACCTCCTTGGATGGCCTTGAAAGAGCAACACATACAAGTTCCTTTGATCATTCCTAGTTCAAAGAATCCTGGACAAAATATTGATGTTTTTTTACAACCTTTAATTAATGAGTTGAAACATTTGTTCAACCATGGCATTGAGACTTATGATGACCATCGATGTACCAATTTTCAAACGAGGGTAGTACTGCTATGGACACTTAGTGACTTTCCTGCTTATGCGATGTTGTCTGGATAGAGCACACAAGGTAAGTTAGCTTGCCCATATTGCTCCAATGAATCAGGATCATTCCAGGTACAATTCGGAGGGAAACCATGTTGGTTTGACTACCATAGACAACATCTTCCCACTAAACATTGTTTCTGAAAAGATAAGATTAACTTTTGTAAAAACAGAACAGTTTCAAGTGTAAGACGTATTCCAAAGCCAAGTGGAGAAGAAAGATGGCAGATTGTAAAAGATTTGCCCATTGTTTACAATGGTGAACCTCATGGTAGTCAATTATATAAAAGACCCCTTGGTTTTGGGATAACACATAATTGGGGAAAAAGAAGCATCTTTTGGGAGCTTCCGTATTGGGGTAAGTTGTTGATCCGACACAACCTCGACGTGATGCATATCTAGAAGAATGTATTCGGCAATTTGTTTCATACAATTATAGGCATTAATAAATCGAAAGACAACATGAAGGCAAGGAAAGATATTAAGCATATTTGTGATCGTCCTCTTTTAAACCCTATGTATAATGACACCGGAAAGATGACAATACTTAGAGGATATTACACTCTACAAAAAGATGACCTTAAAAAGGTCTGTGCTTGGATGAAAAAACTTAAATTTCCAGATGGGTATGCTTCAAACATAGGGAGTTTAGTAAAAACCAAAGATAATACTTTTCATGGTTTCAAAATTCATGATTGTCATGTGTTTATGCAACATTTGCTTCCTCTTGCTATTAGAGGTCTTGTTTCAAAAGAGACATATATGCTGTAACAGAGTTGTGCATGTTCTTTCGAGTCTTATGCTCAAAAATGTTACATGTAGATGCTTTGGCAAAGATGAAGGACACTATCGTTGTAACTGTATGCAAGTTGGAGAAAATTTTCCCTCCTGGTTTCTTTGACTCAATGGAGCACCTAGTCATACATTTAGCTGATGAAGCTCTTCTTGGTGGTCCAGTGCAATACAGATGGATGTACTAATATGAAAGGTGATGACACTATTGTAATGATGTAATCACATGAATTCTTTGTTTTCAATAATCCTAATACATTCTGAATGATTTGTAAGTGTAGGAAGCTTGGTTTGATCAAAAGAAGAATTAGAAACAAATCAAGGATTGAGGGTTCAATCGTGAGGGAACACCTAGTGAATGAAATGGCCACCTATTGTTCTCTATACTTTGACCCGACAATTGAGACACCCCATAATAGGGAGCCACAAAATTTCACATCGAAACTTTCAGGTTCTTCAAGTGGAGGCACTCAACTAAGCGTGTTTCACGTTCTATCAAGATGATTATATCAAAAGAGTGGAATACGGAGATGCATGGGTTTTGAAGAACTTAAAAAGGCACACACGTATGTTCTTCAAAATTGTGAAGAAGTTTATCCTTACATTAAAGAGTTCGATGAAATAGCGCTAGAACAATATCTGAATGAGCCGATTCTGCTGCTCAGAGATAACCACTTTGCTGAATGGTTTGAAAACCGCATAAGTAAACCCAATTAAATCATAATGGTTTATGTTATTGCATAATTAACAAGCATGTTGCATGTGTGTTCTTCCTTGTAGGTAAAGAATGGCATAGTTGATGGAAGCACTCGACATTTGGAGATTATAGCAAAATTCCATCGATTTCGGCTCAATCTCACAATGGGTACTTCATAAATGGTTATAAGTTCCACACACAAAAATATGGTAAAGGACTTGTGACATCAAATTGTTGTGTGTGCTTAAGAGGGGAGACTTATAACAAAGAAGAGTCTAACTACTATGGCTTAGTGGACGAGATACTAGAGCTCCAGTATGAGTGCAACGGGTCTCACACTGTTGTACTCTTTAAATGTACGTGGTTTGATAACAAAGACGGTGTAGTAGTTCACAAAAATGGGTTGGTCGATGTCAAACCCAAGTCCCGACTTCCAAGTGGCGACCCATTTATCTTGGCATCATAGGTGGAACAAGTGTTTTACACATCATATCCTGTTGTGACAAGTGATACAAAAAACGTATGGCAGTACTGAAGACAAAATCCCGACATATCTATGAAATTACCACATCTGAAACTCAAGTATCAAATGATGTAGATACTGAAGCACATGTGTTTTTTCAAATTAATGAACGATTTGAGTTACCGGATGAAGTAACTAGGAGTGAACGCTTGAATCTGGTTACAAATACTAATACAACGGAGCAAATGACCTATGGGGAGGAAGAACCTGAAGATGATAATGATGATGACGATGTTGATGATGAAGATGAAATGGTTTATTTGGGCTCTTCAAATGAAGATGAACATGATTGTTAGGAACATAAATTGTTTGTTTTTGTATATGTTGGACCAAAAGAACCAATGAGCCTGATCAAAAAAACCTTTAAGTCCCACAGACATTACAACAACTGAAGTAGTCTGCAACAGCTGAAGACATCATCTGATAACAAGGTCTGAAGATAAAGTCTGAAGTTAAAGAACTGAAGACAAAGTATGAAGACAAAAGCTGAAGACAAAGACTGAAGACCAAGTTTCAGATGTTGTCACAACAGCTGAAGAAGACCTCTTTAGTAGTTGTGATGGTTTCCTTTCAGTAGTTATATTTCCTTTCAGTTCTTTGTAATCAGTAGTTTTATGTTTCTTGTAATCAGTACTTGTAGTTTCAGTAGTTTTAGTTTCATCTTGTACTTAGCATACTCTGAGATGTTCTCAGTTGTTGTGAACATTCTCAGTAGTTTGCTTACTTTCAGTTGTTTGTAATAATTCTGTTAAATGTCACTATCAAGTGACATCAGCAGACGTCACATTCCTTTATATAAGGAATGTTGACCTAATTGTAACCTGCGAAGCTTAGCGGCGGATATACCGAAGCATTTGTGCATGAATGATATTATCCCTTTTGCAGAAAACCCTCTTTCTCTATAACCGTGTACTGTTCCATTGAATATCTATTGTGTTCTTGCTATATTTGTCTAATTCTTGTTCTAATTCTGCTGCGATTCAACTCTAATTGATCAAACTTAGATCACTGATCCTGTCAAATGGTATCAGAGCAGGTTAATCATTGATCGGTTTAACAATTGATCATTGAAACTGCTATTTCGATATCTAAAGTTTGATCGAATTAGCATATTTGCAAGAATTGGTTATAGAGATTGATCTTCTGCTGCTTCTGGTTATTCAATTTGAGTTTCTTCTTGGTTCATACTGAGTTTGTTGTGTTTTTGTGCTAAATCTGTTGAAACTTGATTGAATTGGTTTGAATCTGAGAATGACTACTCCATCTAATGACCCTCACAATACTGGCTCCTCAACCAAGCCTCCGATGCTGGTTAGGAGTGAGTATAACATATGGCAACGAAGAATGCTCCATCACCTGTCTGTTAACAGTTCAGGTTGTTGGACATCTGTGGTTCACAGTCCACACAAGCCTATGGTGAACAATCCGGAGACCAACCAAATGGTTCCGAAGAAGAAGGAGCAATACTCAGATGAAGATCGTAAACTGTTTGAGATTGATGCTAAAGCCCATGGAATTCTGGCCATGGCACTGCCTAATGAAATCTATTCTGGGCTTATGCATCATGAAACTGCTCATGACCTCTGGAATGCTTTGAAGGAACAATTCGGAGGAACTGATGAGGTCTTAGCAAACAACAGAGAAATCCTCGCCCAACAATATGAGACATTCTCTCATAGGAAGGGTGAGACACTGACTCAACAGTTTGAGCGTTTCTCCTGCTTGATCTCTGAGCTGAAAATGGTCAAGCATGAGTATACTAACAGCCAGATGAACAACAGATTCCTCAGATCACTGCCTGAGAGATGGGACACATACACCATTGTCCTACGCTCCAGTGCAAATCTGGATAGCCTATCTCTCACCCAACTCCATGGGAAACTGCTTACATTTGAAAGAGAGATAGAGCAGAAAAGGAATCTGGCATCATCAGGAAAGCTCACTGATGACTTTGTACCAGGGAACACTGCCTTGGTCGGTCATGAGTCAGAATATGCTGGATCAGAAAGCCATTATGATGAGCATATAGATTTCTCTTCAAACAGTTCTGATCATGCATTTGTTGGTGTTGACAGTCATTCTGGGTGTAATAGTGATAATTTATGCTTTATCATGGATGATTTGATGGGTATTGCTGATGATGATTTAGAAGAGATGGATATTTTGAGCCAAATGGCCTTGATCAATATCAGATCTCAAAAGTTCTACAAGAGAACTGGTAGGAAATTTCCAGGACTCTCTGGCAAAACCAAAGTTGGTTTTGACAAGAGTAAGTTGAGGTGTCACAAATGCCACAGGCTTGGGCACTTTGCAAGAGAGTGTAGATCAACTGGATCTAACTCCTCTGCACCCTTTGTGACCTTTCCAAGCAATAGTTCACAAAACAAAGGGCAACATCCTGCTAGTTCTGGTCATCACTCACAACCTCAATCTCCTGCATATTTTGTCCCTCAGGGTCCAATGCCATATCCATATCCCTGCTATTACATGCCACAGCCAAATCCAGTTCCAGTTCCTACCTGAGCCTCAACCATCTCCATCACAATCTCAACCTCATCACAGCTTCTTCACACCAGGAGTTGTTGACTGGAGCAACTTACCAGATGATCTTTCTGGTTTCAATGAGCAATTATTTGCTGGTGCTGGTCAACATGGTGGTGAACATCCTTTTGGGAATCTTGCTCTCATGGCCCTGGAGTCTACTGAGGGTTCCTGCTCCAATGCATCATCTTCACAGGTAACCCAGGTATCTTCTGAGGCTAAAGCCAAGTTATGTTCTGAATCATGCATAGCTGCCTTTGTCTCTATTAGAGAGGCAAATGTAGCTTTAATCAATCAAAATCTTGAGCTTGAGAAAACTATTTCCAAAAGAAAAGCTGAGTATGAGTCTGCTCTTAATGACAAAGATGATGAGATTTACAAGCTTAAATGCCAACTTAATGATGAAAAGGCTAAGGTAGAGGTCATACTTGAGAACCACAGAAGTCTCAAAGAGACACTTGCAGCTACCCAAGTTGAGTGTGACCGCTGGGTAACATCCTGCAAGGGATTTGAAATGCTTCTCAGCAAGCAAACAGCTTCAAATGTGAAGTTTGGAATAGGTTACAATCATACTGCACCACCTACTGATTTTACTTAAAATCAATAGTAAAATCTGAAGGTGAAAGTAATTTCCAAACCACATCATCATGTGATTCATCCTCAAATGATAATACAAAATTAGAGGATGAAGTCAGTGTTAAGATCTCAGCAAATCAATTGCCTGATGGTTTAAATGCTGATAAACACATGAAGCTGAGCAATTCAGATGTTGTCCCTCAAAGTACTCCAAGTACTGAAGGGCAAGTCACAACATCTGAAAAGCATTTCAAATCTGCTGAAATAAAAGGATAACAACTGCTGAGGAATCTATCATACGGTCTTTCAGGACGGATAGAGAACAGCTGAAGAACAAGTCTTCAGTTGTTACCGATCCTTCAGTACTTAACACAAGTACTGAAAGGAGGAAAGTACTGAAGATCACACCTTCAGTAGTTTCCACTTCAGCAGTTGATCAATCCAAGATGAAGAATAAGCCATGTGAAATATGTGGTAAATTCAATCATCTATCTGATGAATGCTGGTACAAAAAGGGTTCCAAACTCAACAGAGATAAGCTCATTAAAGAAGAGATTAATAAAATGAAAAATGAGTTTGAGACCAAGTTTGTACCACAGTCATCTCAAACTGATAAACCCAAGGCCTCACCAAAATCCAAAAAGAAGGATGGGGTTTATCAGAAAACAGCTGATAGTGTTCCTCATGATAAACATCAGACTAAGTCTGTGAATTTCAAGAAGGAGGAAATGGTGGGTCACAGGAACTCATCAAAAACAAGTACTGATGTGTCAAATGAGCTGAAGGCTTTAGCAACAAATCAGACACAACTTGTTATGATGGTTCAGCATTTGTTGGGGAGAGTTAACCAACTAGATGCACCTGTGATCAAACCACTGAAAAGGAAATCCAAGCCCAAATCTAAGAAATCCATTTCAGCACCATCTCCACCTTCATCAGCTGTTAATCATGAGAAACAAGTTATGGTTAAATCTGTTGATGAAAACAGACCCAAAACCAAAAAGGTTTGGGTCTCTAAAGCTAACTAGTTTCTTATGATAAATGCAGGGTTCTTCAGCATGCCAAAGAAGCATCTGGTATGTAGACAGTGGAGGATCTATGCATATGACTGGGAGCAGTTCTCTTCTTAATGACTACTCTCAAGGAAAGAAGGGATTTGTCTCATTTGGAAATGATGCTAAGGGTTACATCATCGGGAAAGGATTTGTGTCAAATGGAGAAATCAGATTTGATGATGTTAACCATGTGGAGAATCTCAAGTATAATCTACTGAGTGTCAGTCAGATGTGTGATAAAGGGCATGTTGCACTTTTCACAAGCCAGAACTGTCGGATTCTGTCTTCCAAAGTTCTGAGGCTGATTGACAAGGTATTGGATGAACATACTCTCCTGAAGGCCAACAGGATAGGAAGAGTATATGCCTTGGATTTGTCAAAGAAGATTGATTTAAAAGGTCATCCTTGCCTGTTCTCCAAGGCCTCTCCTCAGGAATCTAAACTGTGGCATAGAAGGCTGGGTCATGTTAATCTCAAAAACATGAATCAGCTGATCCACAATAGTTTAGTGAGAGGTCTACCAATAAAGGAGTTCCACTGTGATGAAACCTGCACTGCTTGTTTAAAAGGAAAACAACACAAAGTTTCATTCCCTCCTATAGAAGAACCAAAGTCCACTGCCTGCTTGCAATTACTGCACATGGATCTCTTTGGTCCTGTGAGAGTAATGAGCATGGCAAAGAAGAAATACTGTCTGGTAATTGTGGATGATTACTCCAGATTTGTATGGACCTTCTTCTTGCATTCAAAGGATGAGGCTGCTCAGACAATTATTAACTTTGTGTTGTATGTTGAGAAGCAGTATTCCCTATCAGTCAAGTGTATAAGAAGTGATAATGGAACTGAATTTAGAAACCATACACTTGATGATTTCTACCTTTCAAAAGGAATCAAGAGGCAGTATAGCATCCCAAGGACTCCAGAACAAAATGGAGTAGTGGAGAGAAAGAACAGGACCCTAATTGAAGCTGCAAGGTCCATGTTGGCTGACTCTGGTTTGCCACTGACCTTTTGGGCTGAAGCTGTCAACACAGCATGCTATGTGCAAAATAGAGCTTTAGTGAATCAGAGGTTGATGAAGACTCCTTATGAAGTTCTACATCATTTGGCTCCTCTAATTTCATTCTTCAGAGCATTTGGGTGTCCTTGTTACATTCTCAACACAAAGGATCAACTCCAAAAGTTTGATTCTAAGGTGGATGCAGGGTATTTTGTTGGGTATTCATCCACTTGCAAGGCTTACAGAGTGTTCAACTGCAGAACAAAGATGGTTGAAGAAACCTTGCATGTGAAGTTCAATGAATCTCCTAAGGACAAAATCCCACAAAACCCTGTGGAGTTGTTTGATCTGGACATACTGCAATATGTTCCTTATCAGCCTCCAGCTGTTGCAGATCATGTGAATTCATCACCTTCTGCAGCTAGTCATCCATCTGGTGGTACTGATGTTGATGATGATCCCAGTACTCACCTATTCAAGTTTAGTGATCAACTGCCTGAGTCTACTAAACTTGATGTTCCTGTAGCTTCAGTAGCACCATCCACAACAAATGCTGATGAGATTTCTGAATCCTCTACTTCATTTGACTTGCCATCTAATACTTGGTTTCAAGAATCTGGATCAACATCTGTTGCTGCTGAGCGTGCTACAAACACTTGCACAGATCTCATAGTGTACCAAGAGCTGAAGAATCACCCAATGTCTCAAATCATTGGTGATATCAATGCTGGTGTCTCAACTAGAAGTCAATTGTCCAACTTCTGCTTCTATGCTCTCTTCATCAGTCAGCAAGAGCCAAAGAACTATCATATTGCATTAAGAGACAATGGATGGGTTGATGCCATGCAGCTTGAGCTTCTTCAGTTCAAAAGCAGCAAGTGTGGGAACTGGTTCCTCTACCCCCAGGTAAGTGTGCAATAGGCACTAAATGGGTGTTTAGGAATAAAACAGATGAAAATGGGCAAATTGTCAAGAACAAGGCCAGACTGGTTGTCCAGGGGTTTTCACAAGAAGAAGGTATTGATTATGATGAAACCTTTGCCCCTGTAGCCAGACTGGAGGCAATTAGATTGTTCTTAGCCTATGCTGCATTCCACAATCTTAAAGTTTTTCAAATGGATGTCAAAAGTGCATTTTTATATGGTAAAATAAAAGAAGAGGTTTATGTGTGTCAACCACCAGGTTTTGAGGATAATAAACATCCTGATTGGGTGTATAAACTTGATAAGGCTCTTTATAGGTTGAAACAAGCTCCTAGAGCCTGGTATGAAACACTGTCAAATTTTCTTCTTCAGAATAATTTCACTAGAGGCTCCATAGATAAAACTTTGTTCATTAAGAAAGTGGGTCAGCATAAGCTCCTTGTTCAAATTTATGTTGATGATATTATTTTTGCATCCTCTGATCCACAGTTGTGTGATGCATTTACAAAGTTGATGCAACAAAAATTCGAAATGAGTGCCATGGGAGAATTACAGTTCTTTCTAGGTTTGCAAATCAAACAAAAGGCTGATGGAACTTTCATTCATAGTCAAAATACACAAAGAGTCTTTTGGAAAAGTTTGATTTACAAAACTGTAAGCCCTGTTCTACTCCCATGTGCAGCACCACACAACTGGATGCAGATCAGAAAGGTAAAGCTGTTGATGAAACACTTTACAGATGTATGATTGGGTCCTTGATGTACTTAACAGCTTCTAACCAGATATTATGTTTGCAACTTGTGTTTGTGCTAGATTTCAGGCTGCTCCTAAAGAGTCTCATTTGATTGCAGTCAAGAGGATCTTTAGATATCTGCAAGGTACTCAATCTCTAGGTCTTTGGTATTCCACTGGGCACTCTTGCAAATTAGTTGCTTTTTCTGATAGTGACTATGCAGGGTGTAAATTAACTAGAAAATCAACTTTTGGTGGATGTCAATTCCTAGGCAACTGTTTGGTTTCTTGGCAGAGTAAGAAACAAACATCTGTTGCTACATCCACTGCTGAAGCCGAGTACATTGCTGCTGCAAGTTGTACATCTCAGGTACTCTGGCTTCAGAATCAATTATTGGATTATGGCATTACAGAGACTAAGACTCCATTACTAATGGATAGTGCTTCAGCTCTTTGTATTGTCAAGAATCCAGTCCAGCACTCTAGGACCAAACATATTGAGATCAGACACCATTTTATTAGGGATTGTTTTGAAAAAGGTCTGATTGATCCAAAGTTTGTTCCTAGTGCTGATGAGCTTGCAGACATATTACTAAGCCTTTGGACAGTTCAACTTTCCAAAACCTAGTGTTAAGGCTTGGTATGCTGCAGCTAGAATAAGTGACAACTACTGATGATCTCAGTCAACAAGTACTGATGAGCATTCGTATACTATTGTCACAAATAAGTACTGATAAGTTCTTTTATCCTCAGTAGTTTTCATAACTACTGAAGACTAAATTACTTAAAAGTACTGAAGTACTCTATCTGTTGAAAAGAACTGATGTGGTTACAACTACTGATGTAGTTACAACTACTGATGTCAGTATAACAGATAAGTACTGATGACCAATGAAACGTCTGAAAATCAGACAAAAAGTCTGATAAGTGTTGAGGTCAGAATGAAACAGCTGATGGCTAAGAATTGACGACAACAGCTGATGAGAAACTTTTCTCTTCAGTTGTTTCTACAACTGCTGTTTCACTTCATACAACTGAAGCCAAAACCATGTCTTCAGTAGTTTTACAACTACTGATGACTAACACCAAATCTTTAGTTGTTTACAACACCTGAAGCCAAAACCATGTCTTCAGTAGTTTCACAACTACTGATGACTAATACCAAGTCTTCAGTTGTTACAACTTCTGAAAGTTAATACCAGGTCTTCAGTTGTTTTCAAACACTGATGACAGCACCAACACTTTCAGTCGTTTTATATCAGCCTTTTCTTACCCTATAAATACCTAAACCTACTTTCAAACGTTTCATTAGCCGTTTTATGTCCTTCACTCTCTCAACAATGGCGACCATGAAACTCAAACCAGACACAACTGTGTTGCCTACCTCTCGAAATCGGCCTTTTGGAACAAATTTGATAATGCCATCGATCTTATGGTAGATTCCCAGTACCGAACCGCTTTTCTTCTGAATCCTACCATATACCCTGATTCCCTAAGCCAATTCTGGACCAACGTCTCTGTGCAAACTGGTGAGAATGATAGCCAAATCACTCTCCAGTCGTTGGTTAACCAGAAACAGGTGGTCATCACTCCAGACATCATTCGACAAACCCTAAATCTACATGATGCCACCTGTGTCACAGAATACCCAAAAGGCACAACTCATATGTCTTTCATCAATAACGGGTATGAAGGAGACTTAAGTGCTACCACCATTCTGAAGAAGCACTTCCATGATGCTGAACGTCTTATATTCCACATGGTGAATGTCTGCCTTGCATCAAAAACCTCCTCATGGGATCAGATGTCCTCCCGATGGCAACAGGTATTATACTCTATCTTTGAACGACAAAATCTAAATTTTTCTGAGATAGTTTTCATGGAACTAAAGGATCTGGCTTTGAAACCTGTGGCAAACAGATGGATATTATATCCCAGGTTTCTCATGGCCATAATTTTAAATCAGCTAAAATCAGACGGCCTTGTTGGCCTTGGAGTCCCTGCTCCGGCTGTATTGCCTGAAGTATACTCCAGGCACAACTCTGACCCTACACTGAAAGGGGCTGCCCGGCTGCTAAAACCCAAGCAGCGGGAACCCACAGCCTCCACTTCCAGATCCAAAGTCCCCACCAAACCCAACACCAAAAAGCCCAAAAAGGCTACTCAGGGAGATGAGTCCCCTGAGGATGCCCCTGTACCACCAATACAGGAAACACTTACTGGTTCTAACCCCCCAGTAGTGTCAAAGACTCCACCAGCCCTAGCCGCTCAGGCATCCTCTCAACAGGATCCTGATGCAACCATAATTGGGGATACCACAATGCTGGAACCTATCTCAATTGAGAAGGTTACCATTGAAGAGCACCAGTCACCCCGGGTGCAATCTGCTTCAAACCTATCTCCAAATGCAACCGCCCCTCAAAGCCCAACCATTATAGTTGCACAAGTGCTGAGTCAGCTGCATTCCTCTCCTCCTCCCCAGAAACCAATTACAATGGGGAGAACCTCAACAGCTGAGGAAGAGGACCAAAATGCTGCTGATAACCTACAGCACAGGGGTTATAATGTTCAATCTCCCCGTGTAAAGGAGGAGGTTAGAACATCTGGTGAGGCTGCCACTTCTACTGATTCAGCAAATGAACAGGATGCAGTTGGTAACATCTTTAAGACCTCACCAGAGGCAACTGCCGATGAAGGACTCAGTCCTGAGGCAGGAAGTCCCCAGAACCAAGAACAAGGGGCACATGCTACAACTGATCTACACTCAGGGCATGTACATCCTGATTCAATCAGGAGGTCAGGTGATTCCGCAAAGACTGATGATGACCTGGGCTTTTTCTTCGATGTCTTAGCCCATAACACAATCCTTGAGGCTGAGGTGAGCAGACTCAAAGAACTGCTTGCCAAAATGTCTCAGGATCAAAGTCCATCCGCCCCAATAAACCCACAGATGGCACCTTCATCTGAAGGTTCACCAAACACTCAGCCACTACACTCAACTGAGCCACCAGCCACTGCTTTTGGCACCACCTCTCAGGGACAGAACCCCTCTGAGCAGATGGTTGCTACCTTTCAACATTCCTTACCTCTCATCACTCCCATTATCAATGAGATTGTGCATAAAGCCATTGATGAGAGGATCTCCTCAAATCTACAAACACTTATTGATGATGCTGTGTAAAAAAAGCTTTCTGCCATTCAAACCCCTAAACCCAATGCACCCAAAAAGGGGGAGTCTAAGGCAGTGAAAGAAAGAAAGAGAAAGAGAGTGGAAGATGAGAAACAACAAGAGAAAGAAAAGGAGTTAGAAAAGGAAAAACAGCAGAAACAGCACGATGAGCAACTTTTGAAGATGGTTGACAAAGAGTTTCCTCAGTCATCATCTATACAAGCCATGAAGAAACACGCTCAAAGGCTGTATGCTCTCAGGCATACTTTCAATATCAAAAGGAGAGAGTAAGGATTTGGCCAGACCCCAGGGTTAGTTCTAGAATTCATAAGAAATCCATACCAAGTAGATACAATGGCCAAGTGAGAAAGACCATAGATGCTGTTATTATGTTGGCCATTGTAGTCTCACCCTGGGAGATACTTGAAGACTTCAAGAGAGCCTACAAGTCAAAGATGACCCCTCAAACTCTAATGGAGAACAAAATGGTCAAGAAGGGGTTGTTATACAAGAGGCTTGAAGAGATCAAGAAAAATGAACTCCAGTTGTTATTAGAAGGGACTCACCCAGATGAATTTGCTTACAGAGAGATAACAACTGTTGAGTTGAAAAATGGAAAGACAGTAAAGTACCTATCAGAGTACTATGGCCCAGAGTTCTTCTTCGAAGGAGAAGCAGAAGAACTCACTAAGGAGGAACAAGTTGTTCTCCTTAAGGCCTACGTCAGAGAGTCTTATAGACTCATCAATGGGAAGTAGGTTTCATGGTTGGGATAACAGCTCTGTGTCCAGTTCCCCAAGACAGAGTTCCCTTCCATCCTTTGACATTCACATCTACTGAAACCTGTTCCCTGGACTATGCTTATCTGATATCTCTGAAGCTGATCAAGAGAGTATTTCTACCAAGAATAAGTGGGACCTCAATAAGCTTAAAGGTTTTGGCTGCATTGGTTCAGGGGGAGTTTGTTGGACCAAAAGAACCAATGAGCCTGATCAGAAAAACCTTTAAGTCCCACAGACATTACAACAACTGAAGTAGTCTGCAACAGCTGAAGACATCAACTGATAACAAGGTCTGAAGACAAAGTCTGAAGTTAAAGAACTGAAGACAAAGTATGAAGACAAAAGCTGAAGACAAAGACTGAAGACCAAGTTTCAGATGTTGTCACAACAGCTGAAGAAGACCTTTTCAGTAGTTGTGATGGTTTCCTTTCAGTAGTTATATTTTCCTTTCAGTTCTTTTGTAATCAGTAGTTTTATGTTTCTTGTAATCAGTACTTGTAGTTTCAGTAGTTTTAGTTTCATCTTGTACTTAGCATACTCTGAGATGTTCTCAGTTGTTGTGAACATTCTCAGTAGTTTGCTTACTTTCAGTTGTTTGTAATAATTCTGTTAAATGTCACTATCAAGTGACATCAGCAGACGTCACATTCCTTTATATAAGGAATGTTGACCTAATTGTAACCTGCGAAGCTTAGCGGCGGATATACCGAAGCATTTATGCATGAATGATATTATCCCTTTTGCAGAAAACCCTCTTTCTCTATAACCGTGTACTGTTCCATTAAATATCTATTGTGTTCTTGCTATATTTGTCTAATTCTTGTTCTAATTCCACTGCGATTCAACTCTAATTGATCAAACTTAGATCACTGATGCTGTCAGTATACTTACTAATATTTGAGATTTATCATATGGTATGTACACTTTAAATAATTTCCTATCATAGGGTTTGTAAATCTTATACTTTTATCTAAACATTCTTATTCTACTAAATGTAGGGTGTATACATTATGAATGGTGGTACTCGTGGTGGTGGTGTTGCTCGTGGTGGTGGTGTTACTCGTGGTGGTGGTGTTGCTGGTGGTGCTCGTGGTGGTGGTGGTGCTCATGCTGGTGGTACTGGTACTTGTGGTGGAAAGGTAGCTCCAGTTAGACGTAGTGATAGTAGTACTTGTGGTCATAATCGTGCGGCTCGCGGTGATGAAATGGCTGATATGGCTGGGGTATTACGTAACACTATGAGGTTACAGGATATTGATGGTGATGATGCTGAGGATGAGTTCGACTATGTTGAGGATAATGATAGTCATCAGGATGGTGGTGAGAATGCTCATGGTGATAATGCTCATGGTGTTAATGTTAGTAGTTTTGGGGATATCGGTGGTAAGGATAGTGGGAATAGGGATGATGGTGGTGACAGACCATGGATTAAACGGGTGGAAAAAAAGTATGTTTCTAATTTAGCAAACTAATTTATGTTGCTTGTTCATGTTATAACTAAACTTTTTAATTATTTAAATATTGTAGGTTTGGAAGTGGGCGTGTTCATAGAAGTGCTAGAGATATAATAGATCAAAATCTTGATGGAGTTTGGATCACTTTTTCAAAGATCCCACATAGTAAATTGAAGGAGGTGTTTAATATCTTCCGGGTAATATATCAATATATTATTTATTTATGCTATAATTATTTGTATATTATTTATATTTCTACCTTTATTTTTAACAGACCAAATGGAGATGGGATGCACGAGACGACCAACACATTTATGATGGATTTGTTAATGTGGTAGGGGGTCGATATCCAGATATAATGAGTCGTTTAAGGAAAGAATCTAAAAACAAAGCTAGACTGAACGAACATGTTATTGACGACGACGAAGATAAATTCGAAATAACTTCTAATTATCCGCCTGATACAGTACCTCTTGAGAGATGGAAACAAATGTGCGAGGTAAGGATGTTAATATGTTATATTTGTTTAATTTATCATTATTTATAAATTACACAAATTTTTATCTTTTGTAGATTTGGAATACCGAAGAATGGTTAAAGAAATCAAAAGCTAGGAGAAAGAATCGTAAAAATGACCTATCCCATCATACCGGTGGGTCATTGGGCTTTGACGAACATCGTATCCGTTTGGTAAGCTATATATATATATTTATAAGTTATAGTAACTATTTGTATATTTAAACTTACCAACATTTTGTGTAGGAACAACAAAAAGGTGGAAAGGTTGGCTACGATTTAGTCTTCATTGATACGCATACAACCAAAGAGAGTAAAAAGAGATTGCGAGATGGGGAAATTAGTGTTAAAGACTTGGATGAGTTAGAGTTTGTTACACAACAATCAAAGGAATCATTTGTAAGTTATCATTATATGTGGATTTTAATGTATTAACTTTGATTATAGTTTGGTTCCCTTTTATTATGAAAATATAGATATCATTTCAGAAGAAACTTGAAAAGGAATATGGGCCAGACAACGATCAGAATCCGAATAGCGATGACTTTACTATGTGGGAGCGTCTACATCCTAACACTCGTGGCTACATGTTCAGGATAGGATCTTCTGATCCACATTTTGTGGTGACCGGGTCACACTCATCATTTTATGGTCCTAGTTCATATGGTGATGCCCAACGGTCGCAAGAGGTATAGTTGTTATTATTAAAGTCACACATTATTTCCTCTTTAGGCATTCATGGCTGGGTTAGGAGTACCATGGGTTAGGAGTACCAGCATTAGATCTTGTTATATTATATCTTGATATTTTATATTATATCTTGAGAGTAGATATTTTAGTTACACAAAGTGAGTTTGGGTCAATTTGACCCATTTAATTGAAAGCATATAGTTTTAATTTTATAATATGGGTTTGGTTCATTTAGACTTGTTTAAATTAAAAAGTGATGGTTATAGTTTCATAAAGCGTGTTTGGGTGATTTTGACCCGTTTGAATTGAAATTAGATAGTTTAGTCTCACAAAGTGAGTTTGTATCATTTTGATCTGTTTTTGTTGAATGCATATAGTTTAGTTTCATAAAGTAGGTTTGGATCATTTAGACCCATTTAGATTGAAGGTTGATAGTTAGTTTCATAAGTGTGTATAGGGTGATTTTGACCCGTTTAAATTGAGAGTAATTAAACTAGTTACACAAAGTGAGTTTGTGTCATTTTGACTTGTTTAATTGAAAGCATATAGTTTTAATTTCATAATATGGATTTGGTTTATTTAGACTTGTTTAAATTAAAAGGTGATGGTTATAGTTTCATAAAACGTGTTCGAGTGATTTTGGTCCGTTTGAATTGAAATTCGATAGTTTAGTCTCACAAAGTGAGTTTATATCATTTTAGACCCATTTAGATTGAAGGTTGATAGTCATTTAGACCCATTTAGATTGAAGGTTGATAGTCAGTTTCATAAGTCTGTATAGCGTGATTTTGATCTGTTTAAATTGAGAGTAGGTTTGACATGGGTTTGGGTCATTTTGACCCGCTTATATTAACATATAGTTTAGTTTAATAAAGTAGGTTCGGATCATCTTTACACGAACTTGTATTTGGATCATTTTAACTTTGTTGTTAACTTTTACATTATTGTGGCTTATAATATCATATTTTTGCACGGACTTGTATTAATTATAATAATTATAAATGTTTTAACAATTTATAGGTCCAAAATGTCCGAACGAAAGTAGAAAAAGAACGAGATGCTCGAGAAAACTTGGAAAACCGCTTGGCACAAATTGAAAAGGACCGAGAACAAGAGAGGGAACAAGAGCACGTTGAACGAGAACAAAAGCGGGTTGAACACGAGAAATTACAAAAACAAATGGAAGAAATTATGAAAAGATTACTTGATAAATAATTATTGTTTGTTTTGTATTTTGCGAGAAAAGCTTAGTCGAAATTATTTAAACTTTGATATTTTTGAATGGATATGTTCGGATTAGTTATTAATTTAGTCTCGGTTTTCTAGATTACTTATAAATGTATTGTAATTTTATGCAGAAAAATTTGTAATTTTTAAAAAATTTTCTAGATTTTATTATTTTTTTATATTTGTCGCAAGTTTGTTGCAAAATGAATTAAAATAAAAGACATATTTAGTCGGTATTTTGTCGCAAAATATAAGTATATTATTTTTTTAATGTTTGTCGCAACATTTAGGTCGGTAGTTTGTCACAAAAAGAATTAAAATAAAAGACATTTTTAGTCGGCATTTTGTCGCAAAATATAAGTATATTATATTTTTATGTTTATCGCAAGTTTGTTGCAACATTTAGGTCGGTAGTTTGTCAAAAAAGAATTAAAGTGACATTTTTGGTCGGTAGTTCGTCGAAAAATATAAATATATCGTTACTCGGTAGTTCGTCGCAAATATTTTTTTTAATATTAGTTTTGTTTTAAAAAAAGATAATATTTAAAACCAATTTTTGACCGAATTTTGTAGTAAATTTGTCGCAAAATGTTTGTCGGTAAATTGTCGTAAAATTAGCGACAAAATACGTTTGTCGCAAATATGTGGTAAGTTTTGTCGCAAAGTTATCGAAAAATATTTTGCTAGGAGGTTGTTTCCTACAAAGCTGTTTTTGTCGCAAATTTGTCTGTATAGGATTTTTGCGATAAAAATGCTTGTCGCAAAAACGGCTAAACTTTAGTAATGTCTTTTATTTATATGTTTTCTAAATTACACAAAAAAAATTCTCTTGAATTTTTATTTAGAGCTTGATGACACTTTAGACTTAGAAGTTCTTTGTTCTGATCTACCAAGCACGAACAAACTTTTTCCACTTTCTTCCATACCATCATATATCTTCTTAAGGTCTTTTTGAATTAAGTGCGGCCATAACCTCTTCCATGGACAATTTTGTCTCTCTTCCATATATTAGAGTGTCAATTAAATGCTAATAATTCTATTATGGATGTGAAGAAGATGATTGCTTGATCTTCATCGTCTAAAGTAACTTCAACATTTTCAAGATCCAACACCAAGTAAATTTGTCGGTGTGATCTTCCAGTGATCTCCAACGGTTCATTTCAAAAGTATACAATCGCTTCTTCAAGTACAATCAATTTGCAAATATTTAGTCATATACAAACCTTCGAGCTTTGACCAAACCCCTGTTGTTGTCGTCTCCTTTAATAGTTCCCTAAGTACACGATCACCAAGACTGAGAATGATCGCATTATCTCTTTCTTTTCTGTATTAGTAAGATTTTCCGGTAATTGTGCTTCAGCGTTTAGAGCATCGACCAACCGCGCTGAGTCATTTGAAGCCATGCACTAGCGTTTCTCAAAAGCAAATGCTGACTATTGTTAGGAGCATAGCCTTTCATTTAACCTCATCCAAGTCTAAAGAAAGTATTTTTACGGTTAATTTTTTCGTGGGTTGGGCCGATTTCTACTGGGTCACAGCTTTGCTTCATTTATTTCTGACTTGGATGCAGCCCACCTGAAAAAAATAAAGGGATGGGCCCGAGACCAAATAGTAAAGTTTGAAAGCATATTTAAGAATTAAGAGAGAGTTGTAAACCATAAAAGTCAAAACGGTTTCCAGCAAAACAAGTTTACAGTTTTTAACAGGTTACGGATGACATACATAATTTATGTATCAAACATACAAAAGACTTGTTTAACTACCTGTATATCAAGCCTATAAATTTTTATACGTTTTTATGAATCAAGAATGTAAAATAATAGTCTTGCCTCCTGATTTTAATTATTTTTAAAAATGTAAATAAATAAAAACTATATTTTTTATTAAATAGGTTTAGTCATGTCATAAACAGGTCGGGAATTGCCAACCCTACAAAATATATTAGAAAGTAATCTATAGCATACTTTTTTTTGTAGATTCCCATTTCATATACATTATTTAACAATTGGTGTAGCTTTTACAAAACTCTCATGTGGCCAATTCAACAAAAGTAGTTCAAGAGCAAATTTGATGAACTGTATAATTAATATGCATCAAACTGTTCGTATGTTTTTCAATAAAGATGATAATTTTACAAACAAAAGTGAAGATGGTGTTGATAGTTGAAATCTAAGAGCATCTGATAATCTAAAGAAACCAAAAAAAGGTTCTTGAATGGAATCACAGAATCGTTCAAGATCGTTAAAGCCAATAACCATGGTCGGCGGTGTCCCACAGAACATCAATGGTGGAATTAAAACAGAACCATATTCTGGTATAGGATTCTGTGAAAAAGACAACTTATCATGTCTTGAATAGCTAAATGGTACCATAAGGAAAGTGATACACTTGTGTTGTTATTCTGTTATATCTTTTTTTGTCAAAAGATATAATAGTATTACTAATACCTTTTTTGTATATCTATATACACTCACTTGACAAAATAAGCCAAAAAATATAGAAATTTTAGTAGCCAGATCAAAGGGTAAGCAATCATGGATGCTGTCTCTCAATTGAAAAGACAGTTTGTTGAACATGCAACGTCTTTGTATCAAGAGGTTAGTTTTTTAATTGATTTCTTCTTAATTGTAATAAAAAGTCACTAATTTTTAGCTTTTTCTGGTTTTACCAGGGGTTTCTTGATGATCAGTTTACTCAGCTTCAAAAACTGCAAGATGAAAGCAACCCGGATTTTGTTGTTGAAGTTGTGTCCCTTTTCTTTGAAGATTCTGAAAAGCTTCTAAACAATTTGGCCACTGCACTGTGAGTGATCAATCTTTATATCTTGATGATGTATTTCTTGAGATAAATTTGATCTTTTATCTTGTTTTTATTTCTCCATCACTACAGTCAGCAGGAGAG
Organism: Flaveria sonorensis; assembly: GCA_025506505.1. NCBI lineage: Eukaryota > Viridiplantae > Streptophyta > Magnoliopsida > Asterales > Asteraceae > Flaveria > Flaveria sonorensis. The sequence goes on along the minus strand of CM046439.1, from coordinate 1,500,745 downwards.
TGTTGATTATAAGCAAGTAGATGCTCATGTGCACCAGTTCAAGGGCAGTAGTTCCAGGTAACATGTCCATACATAGGCATGCATAAATAAAAACAAACAAACGTACCCATAAAGATCTGGAAAGAGTGAGATAAAAATAAATTTTTCCTTGTAGCAGGGTCCGCAGAAGCTGAGAATATGTTTCACCCATAAAACTCTTTTTGATGGAAAGTTTAAAAACAGAAAGGTTGATATGTGCTTATAAAACATGTCGGCCCCACGGGCGTTTAGCACAGTCTGCAAGGCCTAGGTTAGTAGTGTAACGCGAACTTGGGGCAAAGATAACAAATCGAACCCGGCCAACACTACCTAGCACCCTTGTCAGTTGTATAGTCCGCATTGCCTCATGTGTCTTAGACTAGGACGATATGCACAGACCGGTTAATGAGCCCACTAATTCTCGCTTGTGTTTCTTGTTTTGTTGTAACAGCATAGGTGCGCAACGGGTAAAGAATGTGTGTGTTGTCTTCCGAAATTATTGTGATGAGAAAAACCTTGACGGGTTAGTACTTTTTTCTTATAAGTAATTTTTATGTTATATTTGGATATTAATATTCGGTCTAAAAGCAGTTTATATTCTCGTTCCATACTCACTCCATTAGAAGAACTAGAGGTAACTTTTAAATTTGTTAAATTCAAATTTTCTTATTTCATTTTGGTAATATAGTTCTAGTGCTATGATCACGCTACGTTCCCGAGTTTATTAAACGAAAGAAATAGAAAGAAAAAAAGTGAAAGAAAATTAACGAGAGAAAAAAATGAACAGAAAGGAAATTTAGAAAATAAAAAAAGAAAGAAAAAACAAAAACATATTATAATTTCGTGTTGTAGATTTTAAAGAAAATAAAAAGAAAGTAAAGATTTTGTGTCTTTTTTTTTTTCTTTTTTTTTTTCTTTCATTTTGAAAAAAAAAAGTTAGGACGGAAGATTATTATAAATTTTCCCTCTTTTTTCTACTTCTATTCTTTAAAAAACTCGAAAATACAAATCTTTTTAGTTTTCTTTCAATTTTCTTTAAAAAAACTTAGTAAACAATTTTTTTTTTTTCATTTTCCATTCATTTCCCTCCTCAAAGATCACCCTGCAACACATCCGTAGTGTATTTTCCATTCTAGTTTTGAGTTTGTTTTTCAACGTTCTAAATTCATTCTATCTGAAATACCCTTTAATAAATACAAAATATAGGTTGCAAGGGACAATAATCAATCAGCCTGACCGTAAGGCAAAATTATAAGTTGAAGCTTGGGACCTATATTTAAGCGTTCTTACTTCTTATGGTTTTGGTTTTGTTTAACTTTTAGTTTTGACATATTGCAGAAAGAACGAGTATAATTTGATAAGAGTTTTCTTTTATTAAAACTAACTCAAACTTAATTTAACACGTGTTTTACTAAAAATTATGTATAAAAATTGTATGCAGCTATATTTTCATGTGTTATTTTTCTAACAATAGAAAAAATATTTTATAAAAAGAGTTCTGATTTTAAAATTCGCTTTAGAACATAGCTTAAAACTTATTTTCAAGATTTTACGTTTATTTTTATTAATTTGTTGGCACGTTCTGTACAACGATATGACCACTACATTCTCATGAGTGCAGGTGTGTAGTATGTCTGGAACAAGCAAAAAACGAATACCTTCTCGTACGGAATAAACTAGAAGCCTTGTTCAATGTAAGCATATAGTTATACCTTAAACAAAACCAAAAACAAGAAGAAAACATTGATGCATGTTTAACCCTAAATTTTGAATTTTATCATATGTGAGCACAACTTAGATTTAATTAGAGCAACATGTAATTCATTATTCCCACTTTTGTCATTGTACCAATTCAAACTGGTTATTTATATCAGGATAGTTTGTTTCACAACCAATATCATGTTTACGATTTTGAGAATCACATAATACAAATAATACATGTGTATGTGGTATATATAAAAGATAATAAAAAATAATGGGAGAGAGAAAAAGAGTGTTAAACAAAAGATTTATGTATCACCATGAAAGCAATATATAGTTACATATCATGCAAAATATTTTCTATGTTATGTTCATCATATCATATCTGATCATGTGCACAAACGTGACACCAGGATGACGATACAATGTGTCATGTAACCTTTTTACATGGTATATTTATAGCTGTGAAAAACTTAATTATGTAAAGGCAAAGAAAAACATTTTTCACTACATACAATTTCAAAATTGTGAGGGTAAGTTGACTTTCGTGTATTGCATCCCACGTAGACACATAGTTATGTTTCCTTTTTTGTCTATTTATAGTTGTGGAAATAAAACCGTAGGAGGTGATTTAGTGCCTTTAAAACTTTTGAAACATGCAGTTTTTTCCTCTATTGTTTTATGATTATAAATTTAGGGTGATGTTATTTTACAAAGTGTATTTTTGTTACAAAGTGTGAGAAAATACAATGAGGCTAAAAAAGTCACAAAAAAAATTATATCTCACAATCTAAATCGAATTTCAAAAAAATACTTCGGAGTCTCTGTTCCTCTCGTCATTCTCATTCAGAAAAAAATAAAAATAAAAATAAAATTCATTGTGTTTTTTTATGACACAGTGACATCATTGTGTCTTTCATAATGACACAATGACGTCATTGCGTCTTTCATAATGAGTAATGACACAATGACATCATTGCGTCTTTCATAAATGACACAATAAAAAACGTTAATTTTTTTATTTTTTTTATTTTTCATTTATTTTTTTTCTTAGTGAGTACGGCTAGGGGAACAAAAGCTCAGAATTACTTTTTTTTAAAATTCGATTTAGATTGTGAGATATAATTTTTTTGTGAATTTTTTTGACTCATTGTGTATTCTCATATTTTGTAACAAAAATACACTTTGTATTTGAACGTCTTTCATAAATTTAAAGTATATTAGCTATGTATGTGTACAAATCAGCTTGTTAAACATGTAGTAAGAATGCTTGGTTTCTACATGTACGTATTAATTTAAAACACTTTTGCTTTTCTTTTGATGTGATCTTGATAATGCAGCTTGAGCAACAAATCTTACAAGCTGGAGGATCGGTCCCTATGATAGCATAGGTGTCAAATTTGGCTAGATGAATAGAATATTATCGGATAGAGGTTATGTATTAAACCACCACTGAGATTTTGTGAATAATGTTACTCTAATTCTTGTGTGTGGGGAGACTTCAGATTTGCTCATTTAACAATTTAACAATGTAAGATTCTCAATGTTTGATATCGGTAATAATAACATATTTTGGGTGCCGCATTGTCTCATTATGCATTTTATATATCGATAGTCATCATAAAGGGCTAGAGTTGCACAAATGGGGTTTGGGCCGGACCCGGGCCCGGGTACAAAACCGGGTTTGGGCCCAACCGGGTTTTTTGTACCCGGGTAGACTTGGGCATAAAAACCGGGTTCGGACCCGACCCGGTGGACCCGACCCGGAACCGGGTACGGGTACGACCCGGTATATGCATACCCGGGTTGGACCCGAAAAAAAACCGTAGGGTTGGAACCGGGTATGATTTTCTAGAATTTCTTAGAACCCGACCCGGACCCGACCCGACCCGACCCGGAACCGGTTGAACCCGGGTTGTACCCGGTTTCGACCGTTTTTTTTTTTTTTTTTTAAAAGTGGCCGTTTTTTAACGGTTATATAGCCGTTGGGATCGATTTGTGACCGTTTTTTTGTCACTTTTAGGCTTCTAAGTTAGTATAAATAGGTGTGGGTTGATATGGTTTAGTACCCAAGTCTCAAACGCAAAAACATACGCAAAAAACGCAAAAAATACTCTCGTTTACTCTCGCTTTACACGTTCACTCTCTCGTTTTACACTTTCACTCTCTTCAATCTTGATATGGCTCACTCACAATCTTCCGTTGGTCAAGGTTCGTCCAACGCTCCAACCGTCGTTCGTGTTCTTGCACACAATCGTAACATGGATGTTTGGTGCAATTGGGATATGGTTGAGTTGAGTGACGGGTCTGTAAAGGCTCGTTGCAAGTTTTGTGGAGCTTTGCTTGCTAAAGATTCTAACACGACTTTAAACAAACACATTAGCAAGAAGTTTTGTAAGTCGTTGAAAAGTAATCCGGATTCGCAACAAACACAATTGGGTGGAGACGGTGGAATCTTTAATTACGATGTTAATACGGTTCGAGATCGAATGGCGAAGTTCGTGATTCAAGAAGCTTTGCCTTTTAGTCACTTCGACAATCCTCGGTTGACCAACTTAATTCGAGAGACGCTTCAACCTCGTTACACTCACGTAAGTCGTACTACACTTAGACGTTATTGTTTAAAATTATGGAAACAAGCAAAAAATGATTTAATTGTATTATTTGAAAATTTAAATACCGGTGTAAACTTAACTAGTGACGTTTGGTCGGCTCCACACGGTTTACCCGAATCGTACCTTTGCGTCACCGCTCATTGGGTGGATCCCAATTCATGGCAATTGATGAAACGTACGATTGCATTTGATCTTTTTCCGCATCCACACACGGAGAATTTTTGTTTTACTTTTTAGATAATGTAATAAGTACTTTTAAATTAGAAAATAAACTTTTTTCAATTGCATTTGATAACGCCTCTAACAACACAACCGCTGTTGAAAAATTAAAATTAAAATATCTTCCGATTGCAAACGGTGATTTTTTCCATACTCGTTGTGTTGCACATATTATTAATTTAGTAGTGCAAGACGGACTATCCGGGCAATATGTTAATAACTTTATTACATCTTTTCGATTTATGTTACATGACGTTTTTAAAAAAAGTAGAAGAAGATATCAAGATTATAAACAACTTTGTAAGGATACGCACTCTAGATTTTTAGGTCCTAATTGGGATGTACCTACTCGGTGGAATTCGACTTGTCACATGTTTGAATGTGCTTTAAAACAAAAGGGCACTTTGAAAGCTTTTCATAATAGTCTTTCGGATAATGGTGAAGCCGACCCATTTCCGGATGCGGGTTGGGAGAATCTTCAACGTCTATCCGAGTTTCTTGAGGTTTTTAAAAACTCAACAACAAAATTATCGGGAGTTTATTATTCCACTAGTTATTCGGTGCTTCAAGAACTATATTTTATGTCTTTGAATTTTAAAAATTTTCAAAATAAAAATAATATGTTTAATCAAATGATAGAACCAATGAAAGAAAAGTTTAAAAAATATTTTAAGGACTTACCACCCGTTTTTACGTGTGCCGCCGCTTTAAATCCGTTTCTAAATGTTGCGGGGGTTGAATGTTTGATAGATGAGATAAATGACAATTTGGATATGCATGACGAAAACCCTGATTTTTCAAACGAGGCAAAAGAAAATTTTAATCATAGTTTGAAAACAATTTATAATTTTTATTTAAATAGATATGGGCCTAACGTAAACATAACCATGCCAAGCGGATCAACCTCAAGTGCTAGTACCTCGTTTAAAGACCCTGTTTTGACTATGTTGAATGTTGTTCGGGATGTGACGGCTAAACGTCAAAGAGGTAACACCCCAACAAGTGAGCTCGGTAGATATAGTGGAACGGATTTTATTTCCACTATGACTACCGAAGATTATCGTGCATTCGATATTTTGGCTTGGTGGAAAGGAAAAGAATCTCAATTTCCGATTCTTTCTGCTATGGCCCGTGATTTACTAAGCGTCCAAGCTTCTACGGTAGCTTCGGAATCTGCTTTTTCTCTTAGTGGCAGGGTAATATCATTACGAAGAACAAGACTAACTCCGGAAGCAGTGGAGATGTGCATTTGTTTAAAGGATCACTTAGACGCAACGGATCGTATACAAGACCAAACAAGCCTCGAAGACGAGATTACACTCGAAGCTAAAGTACATGATGAAGAGGTAGAAGACGGAGTATCTTCTGGCATATCCGATGAAGAATTAGCATTTGATCAAGCATCTCGTAGTAGATAAAATTAGACGATATTGTTATTTTTAAGTTGTTTTAATATTATATGTCTTTCATGTTCTTTTTAAATTTCTTTGTCATTCAAATGTTTTATATAAAAAGTATTTAATATTTGTATATTATAAGTGTAACATTTTCTGCTCAAGATTTGTATATATTTATATATTAAGTTGTTTAAATTTTTGTCATTCAAGTGAACCCGGTTAGGAAAAGAAAAATAAAAAGAAAAAAAAGAAAAGAAAATATAAAAAAAAAACATACGACCCGGTGTTCGACACACACACAAGAAAAGAAAAAAAGAAAAAAAAAAAAAAAAAAGGCAAAAACCCGGTTGAACCCGGGTTTCATACCCGAACCGAACCCGACCCGACCCTACCCGGGTATACCGGGTAGGGTTTGTATCTCGCTGAACCCGACCCGGGTTCGTACCCGGGTTCACCAATACCCGGGTACAAAAAACCCGGTTGGGCCCAAACCCGGTTTTGTACCCGGGCCCGGGTCCGGCCCAAACCCGATTTGTGCAACTCTATACCCGGGTATTGGTGAACCAGGGTACGAACCCGGGTCGGGTTCAGCGAGATACAAACCCTACCCGGTATACCGGGTCGGGTCGGGTCGGGTTCGGTTCGGGTATGAAACCCGGGTTCAACCGGGTTTTTGCCTTTTTTTTTTTTTTTTTTTTTCTTTTTTTCTTTTTTGTGTGTGTGTCGAACACCGGGTCGTATGTTTTTTTTTCTTATATTTTCTTTATTTTTTTTCTTTTTATTTTTCTTTTCCTAACCGGGTTCACTTGAATGACAAAAATTTAAACAACTTAATATATAAATATATACAAATCTTGAGCAGAAAATGTTACATTATAATATACAAATATTAAATATTTTTATATAAAACATTTGAATGACAAAGAAATTTAAAAAGAACATGAAAGACATATAATATTAAAACAACTTAAAAATAACAATATCGTCTAATTTTATCTACTACGAGATGCTTGATCAAATGCTAATTCTTCATCGGATATGCCAGAAGATACTCCGTCTTCTACCTCTTCATCATGTACTTTAGCTTCGAGTGTAATCTCGTCTTCGAGGCTTGTTTGGTCTTGTATACGATCCGTTGCGTCTAAGTGATCCTTTAAACAAATGCACATCTCCACTGCTTCCGGAGTTAGTCTTGTTCTTCGTAATGATATTACCCTGCCACTAAGAGAAAAAGCAGATTCCGAAGCTACCGTAGAAGCTTGGACGCTTAGTAAATCACGGGCCATAGCAGAAAGAATCGGAAATTGAGATTCTTTTCCTTTCCACCAAGCCAAAATATCGAATGCACGATAATCTTCGGTAGTCATAGTGGAAATAAAATCCGTTCCACTATATCTACCGAGCTCACTTGTTGGGGTGTTACCTCTTTGACGTTTAGCCGTCACATCCCGAACAACATTCAACATAGTCAAAACAGGGTCTTTAAACGAGGTACTAGCACTTGAGGTTGATCCGCTTGGCATGGTTATGTTTACGTTAGGCCCATATCTATTTAAATAAAAATTATAAATTGTTTTCAAACTATGATTAAAATTTTCTTTTGCCTCGTTTGAAAAATCAGGGTTTTCGTCATGCATATCCAAATTGTCATTTATCTCATCTATCAAACATTCAACCCCCGCAACATTTAGAAACGGATTTAAAGCGGCGGCACACGTAAAAACGGGTGGTAAGTCCTTAAAATATTTTTTAAACTTTTTTTCATTGGTTCTATCATTTGATTAAACATATTATTTTTATTTTGAAAATTTTTAAAATTCAAAGACATAAAATATAGTTCTTGAAGCACCGAATAACTAGTGGAATAATAAACTCCCGATAATTTTGTTGTTGAGTTTTTAAAAACCTCAAGAAACTCGGATAGACGTTGAAGATTCTCCCAACCCGCATCCGGAAATGGGTCGGCTTCACCATTATCCGAAAGACTATTATGAAAAGCTTTCAAAGTGCCCTTTTGTTTTAAAGCACATTCAAACATGTGACAAGTCGAATTCCACCGAGTAGGTACATCCCAATTAGGACCTAAAAATCTAGAGTGCGTATCCTTACAAAGTTGTTTATAATCTTGATATCTTCTTCTACTTTTTTTAAAAACGTCATGTAACATAAATCGAAAAGATGTAATAAAGTTATTAACATATTGCCCGGATAGTCCGTCTTGCACTACTAAATTAATAATATGTGCAACACAACGAGTATGGAAAAAATCACCGTTTGCAATCGGAAGATATTTTAATTTTAATTTTTCAACCGCGGTTGTGTTGTTAGAGGCGTTATCAAATGCAATTGAAAAAAGTTTATTTTCTAATTTAAAAGTACTTATTACATTATCTAAAAAGTAAAACAAAAATTCTCCGGTGTGTGGATGCGGAAAAAGATCAAATGCAATCGTACGTTTCATCAATTGCCATGAATTGGGATCCACCCAATGAGCGGTGACGCAAAGGTACGATTCGGGTAAACCGTGTGGAGCCGACCAAACGTCACTAGTTAAGTTTACACCGGTATTTAAATTTTCAAATAATACAATTAAATCATTTTTTGCTTGTTTCCATAATTTTAAACAATAACGTCTAAGTGTAGTACGACTTACGTGAGTGTAACGAGGTTGAAGCGTCTCTCGAATTAAGTTGGTCAACCGAGGATTGTCGAAGTGACTAAAAGGCAAAGCTTCTTGAATCACGAACTTCGCCATTCGATCTCGAACCGTATTAACATCGTAATTAAAGATTCCACCGTCTCCACCCAATTGTGTTTGTTGCGAATCCGGATTACTTTTCAACGACTTACAAAACTTCTTGCTAATGTGTTTGTTTAAAGTCGTGTTAGAATCTTTAGCAAGCAAAGCTCCACAAAACTTGCAACGAGCCTTTACAGACCCGTCACTCAACTCAACCATATCCCAATTGCACCAAACATCCATGTTACGATTGTGTGCAAGAACACGAACGACGGTTGGAGCGTTGGACGAACCTTGACCAACGGAAGATTGTGAGTGAGCCATATCAAGATTGAAGAGAGTGAAAGTGTAAAACGAGAGAGTGAACGTGTAAAGCGAGAGTAAACGAGAGTATTTTTTGCGTTTTTTGCGTATGTTTTTGCGTTTGAGACTTGGGTACTAAACCATATCAACCCACACCTATTTATACTAACTTATAAGCCTAAAAGTGACAAAAAACGGTCACAAATCGATCCCAACGGCTATATAGCCGTTAAAAAACGGCCACTTTTTAAAAAAAAAAAAAAAACGGTCGAAACCGGGTACAACCCGGGTACAACCGGGTCGGGTCGGGTCGGGTCCGGGTCGGGTCGGGTTCTAAGAAATTCTAGAAAATCATACCCGGTTCCAACCCTACGGTTTTTTTTCGGGTCCAACCCGGGTATGCATATACCGGGTCGTACCCGTACCCGGTTCCGGGTCGAGTCCACCGGGTCGGGTCCGAACCCGGTTTTTATGCCCAAGTCTAATAAAGGGTATGAGTGAATTGTAATGTTATGTTAATCTATTGTTGTCCTTATCTATGTATATTATTCTGTTCATGTGATAACCAGTATATTATTGGATCCAACATTGTTTGGTAGCATGCCTATTAATGAAATAAATGTGACCATTACATAAACACCGATTTTTAAGGCTATAAAAAGTATTGTCTTTAGCGTTAGCCTCTATATATAAAAGCATGCATAGCGGTCAGAGAATTTTACTGATTATAACCATTTACGTATTGATGTAGACGGAAAACAAGATAAGCAATTGGACCTGTTGATTCAAAAATAATACAACAAACAATTCTTCTAACTATTATTGATTCACAAAGAGTACCGATAATCAGAAAATTCACACACCAACACACACTTGTGATAGGGAAAAAATGATTTTTCATAAAGTTCAAAAATCATCATCTCCCATGTTTACAAGAACATAAAATGTATGACAGAATTCGAATAGGCCTCAAATTTCAAAAATTGAAGGCAATGAAGACGAGCTGCTGTTAATTGGAGATGAACCAAGAAATTACAGCGAAGCTGCTACAGACCAAGAGTGGAGAAAGTCAATGAAAGCTGAGTTGGAATCAATTGAACAAAACAAGACATGGACCTCAGTCGAGTTACCTGCTGGACACAAGGCGATTGGTCTGAAGTGGGTGTTCAAATTGAAGACGGGTGCGAATGGAATGGTCACGAAACAAAAAGCTCGATTGGTTGCGAAGGGTATGTTCAAAGAAAGGGAGTCGATTTCGAAGAAGCCTTCTCACCTGTTGCAAGGTTTGAAACGATTCGCCTATTATTGGCTATTGCTGCGAAAGAAGGGTGGCTTGTACATCAACTAGATATCAAGTCCACCTTTCTTAACAGTGATTTGCAGGAGGAGGTATACGTGTCACAACCAGATGGCTTTATGAGTGAGAAGAACCGAGATCATGTTTACAAGTTGAGAAAGGCCTTATATGGTTTAAGGCAGGCATCGAGGGCGTGGAACTCTAAATTGGACAAGACTCTCAAGGATATGGGTCTCGAGAAATGCCCTCATGAGCAGGCTATGTACAAGCTTCCAAATGGAAATTCAAAACTTATCGTAGGAGTTTATGTCGATGACCTCATTGTGACCGGGGAAAGTGAGATAAAGATAAAGGAGTTCAAAGAAAAGATGAAGAAGGCATTTAGTATGAGTGATTTGGGAAAATTGAACTACTACTATACCTCGGGATAGAAGTTCAACAGAGCCAAAGCGGAATAACCTTGAAACAAGCTGGTTATGCCCGAAAGATTTTGAAATCTACTGGAATGGAAGAGTGTAATTCCACAAGATGGCCCATGGATCCAAATTGAAGTTGAAAAACGACGAGGAAGGAGAATCTGTTGATCCCACTATATACCGACGTCTTATAGGAAGTTTACGGTACCTCCTTCACACCAGACCTGATCTAAGCTACTCGGTTGGAGTAGTGAGCAGATACATGGAGAAACCAAAAGTTTGCCATCATATGGCAGTGAAACAAATTCTCAGATACATTAAAGGTACTGTTGAGTATGGATTGAATTATGAGAAGGGAGAGAATGGGAAACTAATCGGTTTTAGTGATAGCAGTCATGGAATGGATTTAGATGACAGAAGGGGGACAACGGGTACTATCTTTTACCACTCAGACAATCCCGTCACCTGGTCCTCCCAAAAGCAGAGAATTATGACTCTATGCTCTTGTGAGGCGGAGTTTATGGCAACATCAGCTGCAGCATGTCAAACCCTATGGTTGAGAAGTTTGTTGAGTGAATTAACAGATACGGAAGCCCAAACTGTGAAGTTGCTCGTTGACAATGAATCACAATCGCACTAATGAAGAATCCAGTTTTTCACGAGCGAAGCAAGCACATACACATATGATTTTACTTCATAATAGAATGCATTGAAAGAAATTAAATTCAAGTGGAGCATGTCAGTGGCAAGTTACAAAAGGCTGATGTGTTGACTAAGGCATTGCCTCGGATTAAGTTTGTGAGATGCGAGCACTTTTGGGAGTCAAAGATGTTGGAGACACGAGTCAACATTAAAGGGGAGAGTGAAGGTTAATGTTGCATGGTCTAAAAGGGGTGGAAAGACTCGGTCAATGTGAGAAAGTGGGGAATTAAGTAAATGGTAAACATGGAGTGAATGTGGGAAACTTTACATGGGTAGTTTCTTTGTTTCAGTTTCATTCTCTTTAAATAAGTGTAGCAGTAGTCTAGTAGAAGTATCACCTTAAAACTTTCCTTTCCAGTTTCTTGTAATTGTTTTTCAATTGAAGTTCGAATACATCAGAAAATTGCCCCAAAATAGTCGCTGTTAATTTGATCTATATTTTCTGATTATACCAACACTTATAACTATGTTGTTTTACGGTTATAATTATATTGGTAACATTATAATTGTGTTATTTTATCAATATAGTGAGCATTATGTTGTATTGTTCATGCCTAAATGTGTGCAAATACCCCGCCCATAAAACCAGCAACGTACACGTGCCTGTTCTCAATTCATTCTTATTTTACTCGGACAAAACCAACTTTTTAGAATACCAAACCTTTTTGGCAACCAATTAAACAACCATTCTGTGATTATCATCATTTGAAACAATAAAATCACACATAAACATTATCATCTACAACCTAATTTATTATAGCTTCTTATTTTGATACTCATTATTAATTCCATATTACATTCTACTTTCCAACTGCAATATGTTGAGTATTTTCCTGGTTGTGATTTCGACCAGACGTGACTCTTGTTGAATTAAATTATCAAACAAACTTGGTATATCTCGGTGATGATGTAAGTTGAGTAGTCGGTACATACATATTTTCAAAGGTTTAAAGTCAAATGTTTAAAATAGAATATTGGGACCGAAACCAAAAGGGCAAGGTTTCAGATATGTGTTATTTATAATAAATATTTTAGCATAAGGAAATCCCAAAAGATTAATTTATGTTTTTTTACGCAAATCCAAAGAGCTAATGCTTTTAATTCAACTTTTTCTCTATAATTATAATTTATAATTTCGGATATGTCTAAAAACTTCAAAGGAGAAAAAACATTAAGATGATATATATGGAATCAAATTTTATTTAACCTGTTAGCAAAACAATAACTTTAATTGATGATGTATTGATTTTATACTAAATATAGATATCAAACAGGTTCAAACACGGAAATATGTGTGCATGTCAAATGAATGGCATTTTTAAAAGTCATCCTTACAGAATTGAATTATTTCACAATTCTAACTATTCTTTAAAAATATTTCATCAGCAAAATTAGTAAAGAATGATATTTAAAACATACATTAGTTGTCCTACGGGATATCCTTGTTGATAATGTGTCTCATCACTAAACAATAAATTCAAAGTGTTTAATAGCAATAGATTATAGACAAAAATATATATATTATACGTTAGTTATTGGGGAATTGTTAATTAAAAAAACATTAAAAGATCGTCCATTCTTGATTTTAATTTAAGAGATGTTAACCTTAAACAGGAATTTTGGTAAAGTTGTATTTCAATTTTCTTCCTCTTTAAGCGAGGTCACTAAGGAATTCTAGATTTCTAGTTAACCATTGGTAAAATAAATAGGAAAATTGGTAACAAACGGTCCCAACTTTAACCTATTGGTAACCATTGGTCCAACCTTTTACATTCGCTGGGGACAGTCCCAACTATTTACTTTTGTGTTGTCATCAGTCCCACCCTAACAGAATGTTAACTCCGTTAACTTCCTTCTGACATGGCAATCCAACTGTCGTCTATGTGTAAATTTTTGCGTCTACGTGTAAAGTAGTTGGTAATCTATTTCTTCTATATTATATCTTAATCTGAAACCCTAACCACCATAAATCACAACCCATAAAATCTCCACAAGAAAGAACGAAGAACAATCTCTCGTGACCACCTGGGTTTGACGAACAGCAATGGATGAAGCTCTTGTGCGTGTCCACGTCCATACTGGTGGAAGATTAGTGGTTGAACCCCCGATAATAAGGCACGCTGGTGGAAGAGTAAAGAAATTAGGGATATCGCCATACCATTTCCCGTTCTCTGCGTTAATAGAATATGCAATTGAGTTTGGTTCTTACAAATCTAGGCAACTTCGGTTATATTGCAAGATCTCTGGTGATGGGCATATGAAAAGGATAAACCTTGATTCCGAATTAACTGAAATGCTTTCATTGCTTCACTCTACATCTGATAAACATCTGAATATATATGTTTCAGATCAATCTATGATAAAATCCAGCCAACCCCCCAATAACCCTCAAGGCCTGCCCACTAGCCCTGAAGCCTAGCCCACTAGCACTCAAGCCCATGTGCAGAGTCCATGTTCACGGGTCAGAACCAGATCTCAAGCTAGAACACTACCTCAAAATCCTCAACATGATAATACACAGCCAAGCTTAGCTAGATCTCTATTGAGTCCATGTTCACAGGTCAGAACCAGAGCTCAAGCCAAAACACTGCCTCCATAAGTTGAAACATCACAATCAAAAGGTAAAACACAAATTGAGACAAAAGAAGCAGAAAGTGTTCAATCCAGAAGACTACCTCCACAAGTTGAAGCATCACAAGCAAAAGGTAAAACACCAATTGAGACAACTAAAGCTGAAAGTGTTCAAGGTAGAAGACTACCTCCACAAGTTGAAACATCACAAGCAAAAGGTAAAACACCAATTGAAACAGTCAATGTAAAAGGTCAAACACCAATTAAGACAACTGAAACTAATAAAATGAATGATGATGATGGATCAGACAAGAATGATGATGGATCAGAGTCAGAGAGTTCAGAAGATGTTGCTGAGTGTGAGGATGAAACTAATCAAGCATCAAATGGGTTTGGATGATGATGGATCTGACAAGGATGATGAAGAGTGGATAGCCTCAATTGATGCAATTAATCAAGTGAATGCATAAGATGTTGAATCAAACAAGAAGTTACTACAGGAGTGTCTAAAACAATCTGTCCAATGAGATATAGAAGCAAATAATAGTTATGAAGATTTTGAGGATGATTTAAACTCACCAGGAGATAATGAAGATGATGACATTAGAGGGAACAAGTACAAAGCTAAGGTTCCAGTTGTAAATGAGCATACTGAATGGTCTAAGTTTAAACGGGTTGTTGGCATAAAGTTTCCTACTAAAGATGCTTTTAAGGATGCAGTTAGAAGGTATGGTATCTCAAATGGATGAAAATGTTTTATGTGAAACTTATATTGCAAAGATTGTTAAACGAATAAGTTACGAGTCAATGACCATTAAAATATAAACGTCTAGATTTAACGTTTAAATTCATTTAAAGATATATAATAATAATAATAATAATAATAATAATAATATAATAATAATAAAATAATAATAATAATAATAATAATAATAATAATTGTAAGATCATCTGAAGATATGAGGCTGATGCAACCAACAAGCCAGAACAACCAAGTCTTCCAAGCATGCACTAAGGAACAAAGATGAACTAGCTTTGGAAGTCTTACACTCTCAAATGTGTCTAAGTGTAAGATCTTCCGAAGCTAACAGTTCAGAAGGAGTTACTTCGGAAGTTTCACACTCAAACAAAAAAATATTCTAAGTGTGAAATCTTTCGAAGCCAAAGACCAGCATCTTCCGAAGCCAAAGATAAAATCTTCCGAAGCTTCAGAGACAAAGTCTTCCGAAGCTGTGAAGACTGATTTCTTCAGAGGACAGAGAAAATATGCTTTCTCTGAATCAACTTTTGATAAAGCTGACACACTCTCCGCTACCTGCTCTGGTGGTTCACCTAATTTACACAAGTTGGTGAAACTTCCATGCTTTATCAAAAAGTAGGAATGGTCTTTGTCTGTAACTTACCTTACTTGTTTCTATAGACTTTTTGTATTAGGAAAAGTCAGTGAGCTATGGCATGTCATAGTCACTAGTCAAAAGGCAATGCCTTTTGACTGTAGATTGGTCTTGTTGTCTAGATTAGTCAAATCCCAACTGTCTTTACATGTAAGTGACGGTTGTAGGTTGTAGTATAAAAGTGTCTCAGGTCCTTGTAATTTCTTAATGCTTTGTAACACTTGTAAAAGAACTTGAGATCAATATACAACATCCTTGAAAACCAATCTTGTGGGTGTTGTTCTTAGTTCTGTCTTTTTAATTTACTTGTGTTCCTAGTATCATCTGTCTCTAGTTACTAGTTTCTTATTTGAATTGTTAAGTGATTTTAGATCTCTCCTTAGTGTGAAACTAAGTGTTAAGTACCCTAACCCGGTCCTGCAATTGGTATCAGAGCATTCCAGTCTCTTGATTGTAAGATCTCACCATCTTTAATCCTCTTAGCTTCACACATCACTTAACTCTTCAAATGGCAGCTATCTCTAAGGCTGATATGGAAACTAGAACTATGACAAAGTCCCCACTGATCACTCCTGAGGATTTTGACACTTGGTGCCAAAGAATGGAAGGCTTCATCAAGTCTCAAGATTCCAGGATGTGGGAGTCTGTTGTCAATGGACCTCATGTACCATGCACCTCTTCAGCTGCTGCTGGTGGTGGCATGATACCAAAGGAGAGGGCTGACTTTTCTGATGAAGACTGGAAAAGGATTGATATTGATCAGAAAGCCATGACAGCCCTCCAAACTGCTCTTCCAAACTCCATCTACAGAGGTTTCAAGAAGTGCAAGACCGCTAAACAGCTATGGGATGCACTGAAACTGATGTATGAGGGGTCCAATGAAGCCAAGAAAAACAAGAAGGACCTCCTGAAGCAGCAGTTTGAAAACTTCACCTTCAAGACAGGTGAAACCATGACTCAACAATACTTTAGGTATGTTGAGATTGTGGATACTCTGGCTGATGTTGGAGTAACTATTGAGAACAGGGATATTGTTAGGAAGTTCATGTCCTCTTTTCCCAGACAATGGACACACTACTGTGTGGTCATTAAGAGGACTGAAAACCTCAAGACCCTTACTCTCACTGAATTGTATGGGATACTATTGGATACCAGATGGAGATGAACATGCAAAATTCATCTGGTAACTCCAATACTCACCAGAGTTCAACTCTTCATGTGGGTGAAAGGGATAGCAGAGAACCACAGCATCATCTTATCTGCTACCCTGAAACTTCACAAAAGGGTCCTTTCATCACCTTCCTATAGACACCCAGAGAGAGCTACATCCAAGGAAGTCCCTTCCAAGAGACAAGTTCCTCTCAAGCCTTTGTCTCTACTGATGAAAGTTCAGACAACTTTCTCTTTACTCGTGAAGACCTAGACTGTATCCATCCAGATGATCTGGAGTATATGGAGATAGTCCAGCAGATGGCTCTTCTCACTCACAGAGCCCAGAAGTTTTACAAGAGGACTGGGAGAAGGTTTCCTAGCAATGCAGCTAGTGGCAAGTTTAGGCTGGACAAAAGCAAAGTAAAGTGTTACAACTGTAACCAGATGCGACACTTTGCCAGAGAATGCAAGGCACCTAAGTCAAATGGTGGCCAAGCATCATCCAGGCCAAACTACACTGAAGGAGGGCACCAGAATAAGAAGCCAAGACAGCAAGCTACAGTTGCTGTTGAAGAAGGAGGCTTTGACTGGAGCTTCCAAGCTGAAGATGCTTCTCCAAATCAAGCACTCATGGCTGACCATGATGAAACCAAGGTATTAGAACATCTTTGCTCTCCTGAATGTATTGCTAAAGTAAACAGATACAGGTCCTACAACTTAGAAATAAGATCTGATATTGAGTCTTTAAACATTTTAAAAGCTGATTTTAAGAGAGCTGAAAATGATTATAAGCTTAAAATAGAAGATCTAGAGAAAACAATTTCAACTCTTAAACATGAGCAAACAAACTACAAGACTCAAATAAAAGATCTTGTTACTAAGTTGACTGAATGCCAGGCTAAGCTTGTGATCAGCAAAGCCAGGGCAGAAAAATATGTTCTTGAAGAAGAGACCTTCAAGAACATAATATCACCATCTCTGCATGCAAAAGTTTGTTATCAGAATAAGCAGGGACTGGGATCTTGTGAGATAGCTCCTCCACATACTCTATTATCTGGTGAAGATGAGCTTCCCCTCATAGACCCTAGTGTTGAAGAGGATGAAGAGGAGATGGTGAGGGATGATTCTGAAATGAGTGAAAAGAGTCAATCCAAAAAGGGTCACCATGCTCCTGAGGAGAGTAAGACGGCTGGTATGACAAAGACAAAGAGGAAGAACTTGATCAGAAGAGCAAAGAAAAGATCAAAGAAGGCTCAAGAGATCAAGGCCACTTTTGACCCCAAGCAGAAACATCTGCAGGGTTTGAAGTGGTAAAGGCTGAGGAATCAACTACAAACTCTAGTACCAGGAGTTTTAGTACAGTTCAACTCATTCCAGTAAAGAGAAGGCTAAATTGCTGTGTACCACTGCTACACAGTCTGAACCATCCTCCTCCAAGAGCAATTCTCCCCCTAAGAAAATTACTATATCATCTGTGAAGAAGAAGCTGGAGAAAGAAAGTGTTCAAGTTCAGTCTTACTCTCAGAAAAAGACTCCCAGAAGGAAGCAAATAGACTGCATCATGTATGGTAGTACTTCTCATCTGGCTAAGGATTGCTTCTACAATCCTAAAAGTACTATCCACATGGTCAAAGAAATGGCTTCTGGGAAGAAGAAGGAAAAGAAAGCTTTGGAAGGAAAATCTGTTTCCTTCAGAAGCTCCAAAATAAAGAAGAAGGCAAGTGAAAAATTGCTTTCGGAAGAAAATTTGGTCTCGGAAGAAAGGAATGCTTCCGAAGTACTGAAGCTTCCTGCAGTGAAAGCAAGATCTTCCGAAGGTCCAGTCTCCAAATCTTCCGAAGCTGCAAAAGCTTCCGAAGCTGCAAAGCTTCCGAAGCTTTGAAGGTCAAGCCAAATTTTCCAAAGGTGGTGTGGAAGATGAAGAAGACCGTGTGACTGAAGATTCTTCATCAGCAACAGCAAATGATCCTCAGA
This sequence comes from Flaveria sonorensis, assembly GCA_025506505.1. NCBI lineage: Eukaryota > Viridiplantae > Streptophyta > Magnoliopsida > Asterales > Asteraceae > Flaveria > Flaveria sonorensis. The sequence continues at coordinate 1,482,246 of CM046439.1, read as the reverse complement.
GCCTGAACATAGGATCACTACTGTTTCATTGCCTTCAACTCATTTTAACAAGCCCAAGACCAATGAGGCTTGGGTTTCCAAATGTAACTAAATCATCTCCTTTTGTGCAGGGACAGCCAAAGGCAAACAGAAATGTGTGGATCATTGATAGTGGCTGCTCCAGGCACATGACAGGCAATGAGTCCTTACTTCAAAACTTTGAAAGATTTGATGGAGGACCAGTTGCTTTTGGAGGAGATGCAGGAGGTTACATTACTGGCAGGGGCAAGGTTACAAATGGTAAGCTCAGCATTGAGAAGGTAAACTTTGTCAAGGAGCTTGGATACAATCTTCTGAGTGTGTCCCAATTTTGTGACCAAAAACATCACATGCTCTTTACTGAGCATGAGTGCATTGTTCTCAAGCCCGGGGTTGATATTCCTCAAGAGCATATTCTGCTCAGAGCCCCCAGGAGAGGGAACATGTACAAGATGGATCTGCAGGAAACATCTCCCTCTGGAGAAGTTTCTTGCTTTCTGTCTAAAGCAAATAGTGATGAGTCTTTCCTTTGGCATAAAAGAATGTGCCATGTAAACTTTAAAAACATGAATAAATTGATTAAGAATGATTTGGTAACTGGAATGCCAAAGAAAGAGTTTACAAGTGATGACCACTGTGTTGCATGCCTGAAAGGGAAGCAACACAAAGTGTCTCACAAGCCAAAGGAAATGAACTCTATCACTACTCCCCTACACTTGTTACATATGGATCTGTTTGGCCCCACCAGTGTAATGAGTCTAGGAAGGACCTCTTACTGTTTAGTGATCACAGATGATTTCACAAGATTCACTTGGGTGTTTTTCCTTAGAACTAAGGATGAAACCCCTGAAATCTTAAAGAACTTCATTCTGAAAATTGAGAATCAATCTGATCACAAGGTCAAGACCATAAGATGTGATCAAGGAACTGAATTTAAAAACCAAATCCTTGATACATTTTGTGATGAAAATGGTATTTCAAGACAATATAGTGCTCCCAGGACTCCTCAGCAAAATGGTGTTGCTGAGAGGAGAAACAGGACACTTATTGAAGCTGCTAGAACCATGTTGTCTGACTCTAAACTGCCTATCACCTTCTGGGCAGAGGCTGTCAACACAGCCTGCTATGTGCAGAACAGAGTTTTAGTGGTTAAGACACATGGTAAGACTCCTTATGAACTGTGGCACAAAAGGAGACCATTCATTGGTTTTCTCAGAACATTTGGATGTCCTTGCACCATCTTGAATACCAAAGATCAAATAGCCAAGTTTGCTGAGAAATCAGATGATGGACACTTTTTGGATACTCTTCTCAAGCTAAGGCTTATAGAGTATACAATCTCAGAACTAGAATCATTGAGGAGTCAGCCAATGTGACTTTCAATGAACACACACCCTGTGTGAAAGGTTCTGGTCCGGATTGGCTGTTTGATCTTGATTTAGTTACCAACTGTTTTAACAAGTCTTGTGAGAATGTTTCAGGATCTACAGATAACAGATCAACAGAAGATCCTGATCCAAGATTTGAGCTGAGAAGACCAACCAAGAAGACTACTTCAGCTCCAGTGGTGACTAACCCTGTAATTGAGGCTCCTATCAGCACAAGCATGACAAATACTGCTGATTCAACTGAATTGCCTTCAAATTCCAGCTCAGAGGCTCAAATTCAGGAGAAGGAACTTCTAATGCAGGAGGAACTGGAGGTGGTGACAGTGATCAAGAATTTCTTGATGCTGATAACCACTCCATTGAAGACAACATGAATGATGTCACACACTCATTGGATCAAGTTTCTCTTGATAAGTGTGCTGATGTGGTGGGAGACACCTCATTGCCAGATCAAATTTCTCTAATTTAGATCTGTCCAACCAACTTGCTGTGATCCCTCAACTTTGGATCCACAAGTCACATCCCACCACAAACATCATTGGAAATGTTGACTCAGGGGTAAGAACAAGAGGACAAACTCATGACAGCCATGTTTGTCTACATTCTTGTTTCTTATCCCAGATAGAGCCGAAGAAAGTTGATGAGGCTTTGAAGGATGGAAGCTGGATTGAAGCTATGCAAGATGAGCTGCTTCAAATCAGAAGACAGAAGGTGTGGAACTTATGCCCTCTTCCTCAAGGGAAGACTGTCATAGGTACCAAATGGGTATTCAGGAACAAGAAGGATGATAGAGGGATTATTATCAAGAACAAGGCTAGACTGGTTGTCCAAGGATACACTCAAGAAGAAGGGATTGATTACACTGATGTTTTTGCTCCAGTTGCAAGACTTGAAGCTGTAAGAATATTCCTGGCTTATGCTGCATCCAAGGATTTCAAGGTCTACCAACTTGATGTGAAATGTGCTTTTCTCTATGGGGTGATTGATGAAGAAGTTTATATTAAACAACCACCTGGCTTTGCAGACCCAGATCATCCTGATTATGTCTGCAAGCTTGATAAAGCTCTATATGGACTGCATCAAGCTCCAAGAAAGTGGTATGAGACACTATCGACATACCTCTGTCATCATGGATACAAAAGAGGTACTATTGATGGGACTCTCTTCATCAAAGAAACAGGGAATGACACACTGCTAGTTCAAATATATGTAGATGACATCATCTTTGGTTCAACTAATCCAAAGCTCTGCAAAGACTTTGAGATGCTGATGAAGAATAGATTTGAAATGAGTGCCATGGGGGAACTCAGTTTCTTTCTAGGAATTCAAGTGAAGCAGGTTGAAGATGGCATCTTCATTAGTCAGTCAAAGTATGTACAGGACATACTTACAAGATTCAAGATGACTGACTGTAAGGTTGCAAAGACACCCATAGCCAGAAACCACTCCCTTGGTCCTGATCTTGAGGGGAGTGTGTTGATGAACATCTCTATAGGGCTATGATTGGGTCACTTATGTACCTTACTGCTAGCAGGCCTGATATTATGTTTGCCACATGTATATGTGCAAGATATCAAGCCAACCCCAAGATGTCACACCTAATCACTGTCAAAAGGATTCTCAGATACCTCAAAGGTGCTCCAAATCTAGGCCTTTGGTATCCAAAGAATTCAGACTTTAATCTATATGCTTATACAGATAGTGATTATGGTGGCTGCAACATGACTGCAAAGTCCACATCTGGGGGATGTCAATTCCTTGGTGGAAGGATAGTCTCTTGGCAATGCAAGAAGCAATCCTGTGTGTCTGCATCAACTGCTGAAGCTGAATACATTGCTGCTGCAAGCTGCTGTGCTCAAGTGCTCTGGATTCAGAATCAGATGCTAGACTATGGGTTCAACTTCAAGGAGACTCCCATCCACATAGACAACAACAGTGCCATCTCCATTACAGAAAATCCTATGCAGCACTCAAGGACCAAACACATCAACATCAGGTATCATCTGATTAGGGATAATTTTGAAAAGGGATTGATCAAACTAATCAAAGTTAACACAAATGAACAATATGCTGATCTGTTCACAAAGGCATTTGATGAACAGAGATTTAAATATCTTGTATCAGCTATTGGGATGATTAACTTTGAATAGATTTTCCTTAATAACTTAATCAACTTTATTTCTAAAACTGTGTGTCCTAAGTTGTCTATTAGATCACCTCATAAGCCCAGTTCTCTTTGGAAGAAAACTAACTTTTAACTGATATTCCTCAGATTTGTGAAAATTTACCTTCGGAAGAACTCAAATTGCCTTCGGAAGAAATTTATGTCTTTAAATCATTTAACAGCTTATCTAAGATTTACCTTCGGAAGAAATTCTTGGAGTATCTTCCGAAGCTTAAATTTGTATATAAGCACTTAAATGTATTCAAAGAACAAATATCTTCCGAAAGCAACTAAGTCTCGGAAGACTTGTTCACTTCTTCCGAAGCCAAATTTTCAAAATTCTTTGAAATATCTTCCGAAGCAAAACTTGCCTTCGAAGCTTTGCTACAAAGCTTCGAAGCCAAAATTGCCTTCGGAAGTTTTACAACTTCCCAGAAAACTAACTTTTTGGGCGCACTTTTTCAGAAGTAGGACCCACTTGCGGATTTCAAAGTTTATCTTTTTGTCATAACTTTGTCTCAAATCCACGACATATATCTTCCAAATGGTTCTATTTCGTCTCTCTACTCTCACTGATCCTTACCCTAAATTTACCCCCAAATTTCATCTTCTTCTTCCTTTCTTCACTGCAAAAGCTTCCTCAAATGGCCAACATTGATCGTCGCAACGACCCTGATTTTTCCATGCACCTACACAGGCAACACAATCAGGTTGCCCTGTTACACTCTGAGAAGGATCCAAGCTTCTCAGATGTGTGTAGGTACCTTTCTTCGTCGCACTACTTCACCTCCCTTACAATTGATCCTCCTCTCTATGAGGATCAGTTGCTTGAGTTCTGGAGGACCTGTCAAGAGGTCACCATGGACGGGGAGAAGGCACTGTCTGCTACAGTGCAGGGGAGGACAGTTTTCATCACTCCGGCCATCATAAACACCCATTTGCAGCTGGATGATGAAGCAGGTGAGCTGTCCTTTCCCAAATCTGCTGTCAACCACTCCTTTCAGCAGATGGGCTATGAAGGTGACTTCTCAGTCAAAACCTTCAGGAAGGGGAAGGTCACATCTCAATGGAAATACCTCCTCCATGTTGTCATTCACAGCCTTTCTAACAAGCATGGAGGATGGGATCAAGTTCTAAAAGGCCTCTCCTTTATAGTCCATGGGATGGTACAAGGGGTCAAGTTCAGGTACTCTCCATTTGTATATACTAATTTACTTACAAACTTGGACTCCTTAGAGTACTACAGGTTCCCTAGGTATGTTCAACACATTCTCAACTGTGAGTTGGGACCATAGTTGAGGGGAATAGGTAATATTCTTAAAATAGGACAAATGAGGCCCGGCATCTTCAAAATCTTGAAGAAGCCAACTGTTGGCTTCTCTGGGGTAGAACAGCCCTTGCCCCAAAAATGTTTGAGCTCATTGCTCCGGGTGAAAACCTAGCAGCACCAGCTAGTGTTGAACCAACACCCTCCACCTCTCAACCACCTCAAACACAGCCTACCATCATCATCACCTACAAAAGAAAATCCCAACGAACCCCTGCACTTGCTACTGAGCATGTGCAGGCCCCCATATCAGAACCCATACAGGAGGAAGTGGAATCTCGAGCTCCCACTTCCCCTGAGGAGCAGACCACTCCCATCTTTCAACCAATCAGTGCTGAGGTTCCTCATGCTCAGCCTGATGAGCTCACAACCCCACAAACAGCCTTAAGCCATCACTCTGAGTCTCAACACTCTAGTGATCAACCTTCTGGGGAAAGCTACCATCCCCAACCTCTTGATCTAAACCGCCCCATTCCCAGCCTTGACTTCTATTCTGATGAAGATTTGGGCTTCAGTGAGTACCATGAGTCTCTCCTCTCTTCCCATACTCAAGGAGAGATGAGTACTCCTGCTTCCCCCATCTCTAGCCCACATCAGCAACCCCCTACTGAGGTGGATAGTCCTGAACTTATTCAAGAAATCCATATGGCAGAGGCTATCACCTTTGCAAGTGATAACATTACTAGGACCTCTACCATGGCAACCCAGCCTCTTGACACTTCTCTGGAAGTTGTCATTAGGCAGGGGAAATCCAGCAGCCAAGAAACCTATGCTGGTGGTGAGGAAGAAGACTTAGGTCCAATTCTCTCATCCCCCAATGATTCTTCATTTGAAGATGAGGGGAGTCTGCAACAAAAGGTGCATAAACTGTCACATCTTTGTACCTATTTTGTTTCAAAGATAGCTCACCTGGAATCTCAGGTGACTATCTTACAGAAGAGGGTCAATGATCAGCAACTTGAGATCACCGATCTCAAGGGCAAGTTGGCTGAGAGACCATGAGGACAACTCATCCAGGTCCACAAGAACCTGTGGATGTCATGGATCAATCTCCCAGCTCACCTATGCAAGAGGGTGATGCTACCAAAAAGTGGGAGGAAATTCTGACAATCACAGAACCTGGGAGTTCTTCCTAGAGTATGGACATAGAGGAATCACCATCCTCTCTTGCAGTTGTTCATACTCAGCAACCTCCTCTAGACAGTGATCTGAACTTTGCTCATCCAACAACTGTTTGAGGAGGGAATACCAAAAGCAATGTCTGCCCCTTCTGAGAACCCAATCTGGGGTTGGGGGTATGACAGCAATAGGAGAGCTCTTGTGATCTCTAGGGCTCAGGGTCAACTAGAAGTTCTCAACATTTCATACCTGAGTTTCTATGAGAGCATCAACTTGGTAGATCTGCCACTTGTCAACCCAAGCAATAACAGACAAGCAACAAAATTGGCAGAAAGAATCCAAGACAGGGTATTAGAGGAGTTTAAATTGAGATCAAATTATATAGACAGAGGCTAGCAGGTAAGATCTTTGGTCAACTAGATGTTAAGGTAGACCCGAAGATTAGCTTCGAAGGGAAAACCTTGACTGAAGGCCCAGAGGTTGAACCTGTGAACCTTGAGATAGGATCTCCCTCTGCACCCATTACCCTCAGTGAAACACCAGCTGGTGATGGTGTTTCACAACCTCTCTCTGGCCAGAGCTTGACAGCTGAACCAAGCAATGAAGGCCAAAGCTCTCTCCAGCCTGAGTCACCAAAGCCTGTGGATGACAAAGGCAAAAGGAAAATGACTCCTGAGGAGATTGAGGAGGAGAAGAGAGAGAGGAAGAGGAAGCTGAGGGGAGAGAGTTCAAGTGGTTCCCCAGGGTTTATGGAAGCTGCAATCAGGGCTGCCCCCAGGCTAAACACTCAGGAAGATGAGTTAAGGGCAGCCAGGCTAAACTACCTGGGAACCAAAAACTATAATGTTGATGAACTCATCTCTCTCCCCTTAGATGAATTGAATGAACTGGCTGACACAGAGTTGTCAAAGGAGAGGAAGGAAGCAGAGGATGCAGCATTGCTCCTCAAGCACAAGGAAGAAATGAGGCTGAAAAGACTCTACAAGAACATTCCTGTCCTCTCCCCAGTTCAAGAAAGTCCTGAGCCAGAGACTGTGGCCACTAAACAACCTCAGGTAGCAACTGAAGAAGAAAGACTAAAGATGATCAGCTACCTGAGTGCCACAGGTCTCTATCAGGCAGATGCACTTCTTCCCTTACCATCTGAATACATATTGTTTGAATACAATAAGCAGATGGAAGAAAAAGCTAAAAGAGAAAAACAAGCTGAAAAGAAAAGATTAAGGGAAGAAGCTGCAAAGTCAAGGGCCATCATCCAAAAGCCAAAAGAAGTCTGCTGACAGACAAAGGATGATGAGCTTCTTGAAGCTGTATGGATTCTCCGGAAGGAGGCTTGGCCTATGTCTCTATCCACAATGGATGAGCATATCAGATCAAAGAAATAAGAGCTGGTGGACTTGCATTCTCCACCAAGTCCAGCTCAACCTGAAGTTGAGGTGAAGGTTGAACCCACTGAACAACACAACCTGAACCTAGAGCTACATCTCAGCCAACTTCATCTTCTGATCCATAGCAGGGTCCTCCTCTCTCTCCTTCTGAACCTGTGAGAGAAGAGATCCCAACTGAGGGGGACTCAACTGAACAACCTGGTACTCAAGACCAGTCCCCTCAGTTAAAATCATCAGGGAGAAAAAAAGGATGGCCAGAAGATCAACCTCAAAGAGAAAAAGAAGAAAGGCATCTACCTCCTAACCTCAGGATGAGTCAGAGCATCCTGAAGGAGTGCATGAAGAGGTCTCTCAACAAACTCCAATCATAGTAGAGCCTCTTACTGTTGGAAGAAAAATTATGGTCTTATGATGAAGATCAAGATAGATGGTATGTCATAAGAGATCAGGAAGGCATGCATGTCTATTCCTCAGAAGACATGCTCAATCTTCCTCTACATGATCTCTTTGACATGAGAAGGTTCTATGTTAGTCTGAAGGATCCAGACTTAATGATGAAGAAAGGTATGCTGAGGATCCTAATATGGACTATCAAAATCTGAAGAACTTCTCTGTTTTGGTAGCATCAGCCTAGGGGGAGTTCATAAGATCATTTGAAGATTATGAGGCTGATGCAACCAACAAGCCAGAACAACCAAGTCTTCCATGCATGCACTAGGGAACAAAGATGAACTAGCTTTGTAAGTCTTACACTCTCAAATGTGTCTAAGTGTAAGATCTTCCGAAGCTAACAATTCAGAAGGAGTTACTTCAGAAGTTTCACACTCAAACAGAAAAATATTCTAAGTGTGAAATCTTCCGAAGCTTCAGAGACAAAGTCTTTCGAAGCTGTGAAGACTGATTTCTTTAGAGGACAGAGAAAATATGTTTTCTCTGAATCAACTTTTGATAAAGCTGACACATTCTCCGCTGCCTGCTCTGGTGGTTCACCTACTTTACACAAGTTGGTGAAACTTCCATGCTTTATCAAAAAGTAGGAATGGTCTTTGTCTGTAACTTACCATACTTGTTTTTGTAGACTTTTTGTATTAGGAAAAGTCAGTGAGCTATGGCATGACATAATCACTAGTCAAAAGGCAATCTGTCTTTTGACTGTAGATTGATCTTGTTGTCTAGATTAGTCAAATTCCAACTGTCTTTACATGTAAGTGACGGTTCTAGGTTGTAGTATAAAAGTGTCTCAGGTCCTTGTAATTTCATAATGCTTTGTAACATTTGTAAAAGAACTTGAGATCAATATACAACATCCTTGAAAACCAATCTTGTGTTCCTGTGTTGTTCTTAGTTCTGTCTTTTTAATTTACTTGTGTTCTTAGTATCATCTGTCTCTAGTTACTAGTTCCCTATTTGAATTGTTAAGTGATCTAAGATCTCTCCTCAATATGAAACTAAGTGTTAAGTACCCTTACCCGGTCCTGCAATAATAATAATAATAATAAAGAATATAACTTGATGGAATGTTGTATAATGGTGACATAATGGTCTTTGTATGCCACGTTTCATGTGAATAATTATAATATTGTTATTAATCGAAAGAAAAAAATTGATTTGATCATATCCACTTTTGGAGTCGGTTTACAAAAAAAAAACAAAAATGAATATGTATACTTTGCACTTATGAACCATTGATACATGAAGAGCAAAGGAAAAATTATGATAATCAACTAGTTAGTTAGGAATTGAATAAAGAAACTAGACGTTTAATTTTGTTTATATAAACAAAGATGAGGGGTTGTGGATGAAAAGTCCATATTAATTCCTTCATTTGTAAGGATGGAATGTCAGATAGTAAGCCGCCTCATTCTTTCTACATACACGCATAATATGCATGTGAATTGGAGCATGAAGAAATAACAGCAAGACACAAATTAAGAATACACTAATAGATTCAAGTGTTAGAGTTGAAGTTGTAGAATTAGTGGTGTTTTGATCACGGATCGACCACAACAATTAGCGAGTCATATTTTGTACTCAAGTTAGTAATACTAGGAGGTAAGTACACTGGCCCGTAACTAAATTATATTACATGTTATATGTTTTATTCGTTATAAGTTTTTATAAATTATATGGAGATGAAACACGTGAAATTGCGTGTGATATATGTTTATTGATTATGATAAACATGATTATGAGAGGAATGATTTATATGACTATGGGTCTAAGTATGTGTATTGATAATTTAAAAAGGAGTTAAATATATGTAAGGATTTCGGGTGTTGAAATTCCAAGGGGTTCGGGTGTTGAACTCCGCATATATAAAAGGGGAGTTAAATATATGTAAAGATTTCAGGTGTTGAAATCCTAAGGGGTTGGGGTGTTGAACTCCATATATATAAAAAAGAGTTAACAATTCTCAAGGGTTAGAAATAAACCCACAAGGAATTCGGGTGTTAAATTTCCAAGAAGTAATGAGGGTTAAATAAAAAGAATTTGGGTGTTAAACCCCAATAAAAGAAAACATGTTTTTAAAATAAAAAGGTGTACTTACTTAGCAAAAGCTAATAAAAATATGTTTTAAACGTTTTCAGGAAAAACACCCATAACTGGTTAAAGCTTCACAGGCGTGACTGGACTGACGAAGGAACCTTACTCTCGTTTAATATTTACCATAATAAATGTTATAAAAAAAAGTTTGTACAACGTTTATTTTCCGTATAATATTTTTATATATGTTAAGAAATAATATGTCACTACAAGTGACAAATTTTGTTGTGAACTGGGACCAAAACTCTGATATAAATTGCGAAAGTATAAAAAAAAACTGGTGTGTTTCAAGTTGGTATCAGAGCATGATTCGAGAGATTTAAGTATATAAAAGAAATATTTAAACTCGAACCATAAGTGCTACTGATCACGAGAGGGTTCAGTCCAGAAGCGATCCATGAAAGCAGATAAATGGTGAATTTATATGGGTGCAAAATGAAAACAGATGAAAATTTATGTTCGCTGAAATTTGTATGCTTGAGATACCATATGGTAGTTAGAAAATCATAATGAGTATAATATACTATTTTCATACCTGGCCAGTATGAGGGTAATATATCATATTATTGTGAATTTCTAACGATCATATTGTATTGAAAACATCAAAGAGTAAGTGTGAGGATTGAGAAATATATATACATAAAATGATATGTGTATGTGTAATATGTTATAAATGCATATATGGTACTTTTTGGCCTTAGATATATTGTTAGACTTGAAAATAACGTAAGTAGTATAAAGGCCTTAGATAAGTACTTGTAAAGGAGAATTAGATCGAATAAAAAGTAACATGAAATAAATAAATTGTTTAGAGAGATATGGCGGATGAAAGAGGAGAAAATGCAATACAAGGTGAAAGGAGTCGTAACGCTGAAAAGCATGTAGATAATGCTTCAGAAAGATCATTGTATTCAACTCGTTTTAATAATAATACAACGTTTGTACCTGAGGAAATTCGAAGAGAAATTGCTATTGAGGTGGGAAAGGCATTTGAAGCCAATATTTCATTTCTTTTAGCTGAAATGCAAAATTCTATTGAAATTATGCTAGAAGAAAAATTGGAAAAGAATGAAGCGACCATAGAAAAACCTACAAATAATATAGGAACAGCACCAATAGTTGAAGTTGAAAAACGTCATTGCACGTATACAGACTTCATGGCATGTAAACCGTTGCAGTTTAAAGGTGAAATTGACCCTTTGGTGAGCCAAAGGTGGATAACAGCCATGGTGACTATTTTTGATACATGTCACTGTGATCCATCTGACGAAGTGATGTTCGCGACTAACCAGTTCTGTGAAAGAATTAAAGACTGGTAGGATATGGTGAAGAAGGAGAAAGGGAGAAAAAGAATCAAAAGTATGTATTAGGAAGAATTCAAACCAATCTTCCTAAAACATTTCAGTCCTCATGTTGCAATTGATCGTATCACTAAAGAACTTCTTCATATGTGTCAAGGCAACGAGACGGTGGATGAAATCTTTGGAATTTTCTATGATAAAGCAAAGTTTTGTCCTTCTCTTTTCACTTCTGAAGAAATATGGATGACTCGGTTCCATCTTATCCTTAAAACAGAAATAAGAGAATTTATTTCTCCATCAAAATGTGGGATTCTTGAGGAGCTTCTTAATTGGGCTCGTGAACGGGAGATGTAACTAAAGAGACAAAAAGAAAGAGACGGGAAGAGAAAGGCTAATGTTATGGTCCCTGCAGTACCTGCGAAGAAAGTAAAATTTATAAAGCCTGTAAAGTGTTTAGGGTCAAACAAGGATTCTAGTAATTGTCAGTTCTGTGGGAAGAAACATCTTTGAGAATGTCGTTATAAGAATCCAATTTGTTATAAATGTGGGAAACCGGGGCATACCGCAACCGGGGCATACCGCACCATAGTGTATCAGTCCTATGAACTTATGTTATAACTGTTATAAGCCAGGTCATATGAGGAATGATTGTCCAGAGCTGAAAACAAAGGTTGCCAAGGCTGTAGAAGGATCGAGGGCCGTAGAGAACATGAAACAGTTGGAAGCTCCAAAACCACGAGGTAGGGCTTTCCAAATTACTGCGAAAGAGGCAAAGGTTGAACCTGATGTCGTCACAGGTACCTTTCTAGTCAACTCACTTCCTACATATGTTTTATTTGATTCTGGGGCTAGTAGATCCTTTGTATCTATAAAGTTTGCATGCCATAGTTCTTTTGTTAGAAGTAAACTGGTACATGTGTTAGAAGTTGACATAGCCAGCGACAAAAGTTTTGCCGTATCTGAAATATGTCGAAAATGTAAAGTAAATATTCAAGGAGAAGAATATGATATCAACCTAATTCCAATAGAATTAAAGGAATTTGATGTAATTATTGGGATGGATTGGTTGTCCCAGCATCACGCGTCGATAGTCTGCAATCGAAAGATTGTTCAATTTATGTCGCCAATGGGAGAACAAGTCTGTATCTATGGAGAACGAAAGACCAACATAATTGTATGCTCAATGGAGAAAGCCAAGAGTTATATACGGCATGGACATCAAGCGTTTCTAGCCTACGTGGCTTATAAAGAAATGAAAGAGAAGAAAATTGATGAAATCCCTATAGTTAACGAATTCCCTAACGTCTTCCCTGATGAACTACCGGGTGTTCCACCGGAAAGAGAAGTCAAATTCAAAATTTATTCAATTCCCGAAGCTAAACCTGTGGCTAAATCGCCATATCGACTTGCACCAAATGAGATGAATGAATTGATGTCTCAACTCCAAGATCTATTGGATAAAGGTTTCATTCGCCCAAGTGTTTCACCTTGGGGCGCGCCTGTCTTGTTCGTTAAAAAGAAGGACGGCAGTATGCGAATGTGCATCAATTACCGTGAACTAAATAAGCTGACCATCAAGAATAGGTACCCTTTGCCTAGAATTGATAATCTTTTTGACCAACTACAAGGCGCTAGTTGGTTCTTAAAAATCGATTTAATGTTAGGTTATCATCAAGTTAAGGTATGAGAAAAAGATGTACCTAAGACAGCTTTTCGTACTCGTTATGGGCACTATGAATTCGTTGTGATGCCATTTGGTCTAACGAATGCTCCAGCAGTTTTCATGGATCTCATGAATCAAGTATGTAAACCTATGCTTGATCATTCTATCATCATTTTTATTGATGATATTTTTATCTATTCACGAACCGAAGAAGATCATGCTCAACATCTTCGTGAAGTTCTCAATGTACTAAGAAAAAAGAAGTTATACGCAAAATTTTCTAAATGTGCATTCTGGCTTCCAGAAGTCCAGTTTTTGGGTCATGTGGTGAATGCGGAGGGTATTTTGGTGGATCCCGCCAAAATAGAGACTATTATGAAATGGTCACCTCTTAAGAACCCAACTGAAGTCAGAAGTTTTCTGGGTTTAGCCGGTTATTACCGGCGTTTTATTCAGGATTTCTCGAAAATAACTTCCCCGTTGACAAATCTAACTCGAAAGAATTCCAAATTTGAATGGAACCCAGAACAAGAAAAAGCGTTCCAACTTTTAAAAGAAAAGTTAACTAAAGCTCCTGTACTGGCACTAACGGAAGGAACTGAAGATTTCGTAGTTTATTCTGATGCCTCACGTGTTGGATTGGGTTGTGTGCTTATGCAAAGAGGGAAGGTAATAGCCTATGCTTCACGGCAATTGAAGTCACACGAAACAAACTACCCAACCCATGATCTTGAATTGGCGTCGGTCGTATTTGCGTTAAAGATATGGATGCATTACTTGTAAGGAACGAAGTGCACTATCTACATTGATCATAAAAGTCTGAAATATTTCTTTGACCAGAAGGAATTAAATATGAGACAATGATGGTGGTTAGAACTGGTCAAGGATTATGACTGTGAAATACTTTATCATCCGGGTAAAGCTAAAGTTGTAGCTGATGCTTTAAGCCGGAAGGAGAGTTACACTCCGATTAAAGTAAAGTCATATCAATTGATTGTGAATTCAGACTTGTTTGATCAAATTAAAGTTGTAGAAGTGGAGGCACTGAAAGAGAAAAATTTGAGGCATGAAAGAATTATTGGTCAAATTCAATATTTTGAAGAAAATGATAAACGAATTAAAGTTTGTTTTGGACGAATTTGAATTCCTCAAACTTGTAATGTTAAAACAATAATTCTTGATGAAGCGCACAAGTCGAAATACTCAATTCATCCAGGTGCAACCAAGATGTATAACGATTTAAAGAAAGAGTATTAGTGGCCTGGGATGAAAAGAGATATTGCTAAATATGTGAAAAAATGCTTGACTTGCTTACAAGTCAAAGCTAAACACCAGAAGCCATATGGAAAAATCCAACCATTAGAAATTCCATTATGGAAATGGGAGCATATTACGATGGATCTGGTAACGAAACTTCCAAAAACTGCAAAAGGATGTGACACGATATGGGTAATTGTCGACCGTCTGACAAAAAATGCTCACTTTATACCCATTCGTGAAAACTATTCTTCTGAACGAACGGCGGAAGTATACGTTAATGAGGTGGTGTCAAGGCATGGTGTGCCAGTATCTATTGTATCAGATAGAGACACGCGTTTCACTTCAAGATTCTGGAGCAAATTTCAAGAAGGAATGGGCACAAAATTATTAATCAGCACAGCATATCACCCACCGGCCAATGGGCAAAGCGAGAGAACGATTCAAACGCTCGAGGATATGTTGCGTGCATGTATTATTTATTAATCAGCACAGCATATCACCCACAGGCCGATGGGCAAAGCGAGAGAACGATTCAAACTCTCGAGGATATGTTGCGTGCATGTATTATTGATTTTGATGGGAGTTGGGACAAATATTTGGCCCAAGCAGAGTTCTCTTATAATAATAGTTATCATTCGAGCATTGGAATGCCTCCGTTCTAAATGTTATATGGTAGAAAGTGTCGCACTCCTGTATGTTGGGGAAAGATCGGTCAAAGAGAACTTGCTAATAAAGAAGTGGTAGAGGCGACGAATGAAAAGATTGATCAAATCAGAGCACATTTAAAAGCAGCTCAAGATCGACAAAAGTCGTATGCTGATAAACGAAGACGTTTGATTGAATTTCAAGTGGGAGACTATGTTATGTTGAAAGTCTCTCCATGGAAAGGTGTGATTCGTTTCCGTAAACGTGGCAAGTTAAGTCCATGGTTTATCGGCCTATTTAAAATTATTGCTCAAGTAGGGCAAGTGGTGTATCATTTGGAGTTACCTGAAGAATTGAATGGAATCCATAATACATTTCATGTGTCATATTTACGAAAATGCTTGGCTGATGAAACGACATACGTGCTGTTGAATGAAATTGAGGTGGATGAAAAGCTTAACTACATAGAAAAGCCAGTGGCGATTCTTGATCATAAAGTTAAGCAACTAAGAAATAAAGAAATAAATCAAGTAAAAGTAAAGTGGAAACATCGGCGTGGTTCTGATACCACATGGGAAGCCGAAGATGAAATGAGAAAGTATTATCCTGAATTATTCAAGGTATAAATAGGTTTCGGGACGAAACCTAAATAAGTGGAAGAGAGTTGTAACATCCTGTTTTATGGATGAAAATGTATTATGTGAAACTTATATTGCAAAGATTGTTAAACGAATAAGTTACGAGTCAATGACCATTAAAATATAAACGTCTAGATTTAACGTTTAAATTTGTTTAAAGATATAATAATAATAATAATAATAATAATAATAATTATAATAATAATAATAATAATAATAATAATAATAATAATAATAATAATAACTTGATGGAATGTTGTATAATGGTGACATAATGGTCTTTGTATGCCACGTTTCATGTGAATAATTATAATATTGTTATTAATCGATAAAAAAATTGAGTTGATCATATCCACTTTTTGGAGTCGGTTTACAAAAAAAACAAAAATGTATATATATACTTTGCACTTATGAACCATTGATACATGAAGAGCAAAGGAAAAATTATGATAATCAACTAGTTAGTCAGGAATTGAATAAAGAAACTAAAGGTTTAATTTTATTTATATAAACAAAGATGAGGGGTTGTGGATGAAAAGTCCATATTAATTCCTTCATTTGTAAGGATGGAATGGCGGTTAGTAAGCCGTCTCATTCTAACGCGTATAATATGCATGTGAATTGGAGCATAAAGAAATAACAGCAAGACATAAATTAAGAATACACTAATAGATTCAAGTGTTAGAGTTGAAGTTGTAGAATTAGTGGTGTTTTGATCACAGATCGACCACAACAATTAGCGAGTCATATTTTGTACTCAAGTTAGTAATACTAGGAGGTAAGTACACTGATCCGTAACTAAATTATATTACATATTATATGTTTTATTCGTTATAAGTTTTTATAAATTATGTGGAGATGAAACACGTGAAATCACATGTGATATATGCTTATTGATTATGATAAACATGATTATGAGAGGAATGATTTATATGACTATGGGTCTAAGTATGTGTATTGATAATTTAAAAAGGAGTTAAATATATGTAAGGATTTCGGGTGTTGAAATCCCAAGGGGTTCGGGTGTTGAACTTTGCATATATAAAAGGGGAGTTAAATATATGTAAGAATTTCGTGTGTTGAAATCCCAAGGGGTTCGGGTGTTGAACTCCACATATATAAAAGAGGAGTTAACAATTCTCAAGGGCTAGAAATAAACCCACAAGAAATTCGGGTGTTGAATTCCTAAGAAGTAATGAGGGTTAAATAAAAAGAATTTGGGTGTTAAACCCCAATAAAAGAAAATATGTTTTTAAAATAAAAAGGTGTACTTACTTAGCAAAAGCTAATAAAAATATGTTTTAAACGTTTTCAGGAAAAACACCCATAACTGGTTAAAGCTTCACAGGCGTGACTGGACTGACGAAGGAACCTTACTCTCGTTTAATATTTACCATAATAAATGTTATAAAAAAAGTTTGTATAACGTTTATTTTCCATGTAATATTTTTATATATGTTAAGAAATAATATGTCACTACAAGTGACAAATTTTATTGTGAACTAGGACCAAAACTCTGATATAAATTGCGAAAGTATAAAAAAAAAAATTGGTGTGTTTCAGCGAGGGTGTCCATTCAGTTTGTATTGTTCATTTCACAAAGGGAAGCAATGTTATTTTGGTAAAACTATCAAACATAAGCACAACTGCCAGAGAAACATGAGTCGGAATAGGCAATTGACATCTATGTTTATAGCAACTAACTTCTTGCCAATGTTTAAAGCTAACCCTTTATGGAGTGCTAAAAAGATCCAGAATGTTGTCAGAGAAAAACATAAGGTGATAATTGAAAAATTGTTTGCTTATAATGCAAAAAGATGTTCATATAAGATGCTTCATGGTTCAATGAGGGGAGCACTATGGTAAAGTTTGGTCTTACATTGAAGCTTTAAAACAAGCAAATCCAACTTCAACCTTTGAATTAGTAACTACCCTACCAGGGTTCAACAATGCTGGGATAAATGTGGAGACATTTCATAGACTGTGTGTTTGTTTTGATGGGGTGAAGAGGGGTTTTTTGGCTGGTTGCAGAAAACTCTTGTGTTTGGATGGTTGTTTCCTTAAAACATTTTTGGGTGGTATGTTGCTCACTGCAATTAGAAGAGAAGCCAATGACCAAATGTACCATGTGGCATGGGCTGTTGTTGAAAGGGAGTGTAATGATAGTTGGTCCTGGTTCATGCAGGAACTAAGAAAATGCTTAGAGGTCAAAGATGGTGGAAAGTATTGGATACTAATTTCTGATCAATAAAAGGTATTTCTTTTACTTTACTTGCTGATATGGAAACTATATAAATTCAATATTGTAAATATTATTTTGTGACAGGGACTACTTAATGTTGCGGTATTTGTTTGGCCTGAAGCTGAGCATAGAAACTGTGCAAGGCACATGCACATCTATGCAAATTGGAATAAGAAGTACAAGGGTGAAGAGTTAAAGTTGGTTTTCTGAAAGGCCTGTAAGGCTTATAAAAGGCTGACTTCAATGAGGCTATAAAGGAGATGACATAAATATCACAAGATGCAGTGGAGGCATTCAAGCAACAGAATCCACAATGCTTTGTAAGGTGCTTTTTTAAGAGTCATACATGTTGTGATGTCATAGTAAACAACATGGCTGAAACATTTAATGGAACCATAGTTAAGGCTAGATCTAAGCATATTATAGACATGTTAGAAGATATCAGGGTTGCTACAATATCTAGACTAATAACTAAAAGGTCTGCAATGGAATCTAAAGACGTGGTAGTCTGCCCAAAGATACAAGCTAAGCTAGATAAACAGAAACAGTTGGCTTATCAAGGTGAAGTCTTCCCATCGTCACATCAGGTGTTCCAAGTTAGGTTTTTTGATGATGTTTCTGTGGACTTGATTAACAGAACCTGTACATGTAGGAGGTGGGACTTAACAGGTAAATATACATATTGCTAATCAATATTTGTTTAATAATTAATTTATGTATGTATTGATGTTAATAAATTTCATTTAACAATAGGTATTCCATGTAAGCATTTGTGTGCAGTAGCTGGGTTTCTTGGAAAGTCTGTGGAACAATATATGGATGGTTATTACCTTAAAGAGACATACCTAAGGTCATATGAATACATAATTCCACCATTACTAAGTCAAAGGTTCTGGCTTGATGTTGATTACCCATTGGATCCTCCCCCCATCAAAAGTCAACCTGGAAGACCAAAGAAAAATAGAATGAATGATCCTTATGAGAATCCTAAGAAGCCAGGTACATTCACAAAGCATGGAATTCAAATGAGTTGTAGTAATTGCAAAGAGACTGGCCATACTATCAGAAAGTGTTCAAAGCCTAAGATGTCTAAGGGACCAGACATATGACAAGCTACTGCAAATGAAGAAGGGTCAGTTAAAGGTCCAAGCATATCACAAGCATCACAAACAGCAAGGGAGATGCCAATTCAACCAACCTAACAATCAACTACTTCTAAAAGAACAAAGGCAAGAGTAGAGGTGAAGAGCAGGGGAAAGTAGATGTTGGTTATGTATGGTTCTTTAAGACATTTGACTGTTTAAGACAGTTGACATTTTAATGGTTTATGGTTGTTATTGTTTGATTTTTTAGTGGTTTGTGGTTGTAGTAAATGTTGGTTATGTATGGTTCTTTAAGACATTTGACATTTTAATTGTTTATAGTTATAATTGTTTGACTTTTTAATGGTTAACAATGATAGTAGTAGATTTTGGTTGATGTATGGTTAACAATAATTGTAGTAGATGTCTTCATTTTGTCAACTGCTCACAAGCAAAAGTAAATCTCAATTGCATTTGAAATGTCAAAAGCAAATCTCAATTACAATTAAAATGTCATTACAAATTATCCATATAAGAACTATGAAAACAATCATTACATCATTTTCACACCAATAAGGCCAACCATATTACTAAGGCAACAATTGCTAAACATAAAAGACTTTGACTCTTCCGATTTGACTTTTCATTGATAGAAACAACTTTAACTTCTTGTTCTCTTCTTGCAAAACCATGTTCTTTAATTTTAAATTTTCAAACTCCATCTCTGTGATTTGTTGATCTTTGCTTGAAATGCAAATCTTTAAAACTTCATCAAGTTCATCTTTCCATATGAAGAATTTGCAGTCTTGATTCTACTCACACTCAGAAAAAGAAAGAGTTAGTGTATTAAGGCAAAAAATAAAAATAAACTTGATAATTAGTACATACCGGCCATAAAGAGCAACCATAGAACTCTTCCCCATTTCGAGAACTTCTAGGTCCAGCAACCCTAGCAATTGAAATTAAATCGTGGTTGCAGTACACATTCCCCTCTAAATCAAGCTTAAACCTTTTAGGGTTTTTCTTACAAGCAGACGTTAAAGAAGATGAAGAGGCCATTTCGATGTTCATGAAGGTCGATTGAAGTTCTTACCTGCTCATGAAGGTGGATTGAAGGTAATGAAGGTCGATTGAAGGAGATGAAGGTGGATTAATACTTTAGGGTTTGGATTTTCTTTAACGGGTGAGAAACCAGTTTATATATACAAATGAATAAAGGAGAAACATGGGTCCCCTAATTTACACATAGACGACAACTGGATTGCCACGTCAGAAAGAAGTTAACGGAGTTAGCATTTTGTTAGGGTGGGACCAATGACAACATAAAAGTAAATAGTTGGGACTGTCCCCAGCGAATGTAAAAGTTGGGACCAATGGTTACCAATAGGTTAAAGTTGGGACCGTTTGTTACCAATTTTCCATTAAAATTCAACAAATTTACTTTAAAGTAAATATCTTGAACATTATAAATAATTAAATTGAATAACCTAGAAAAAATCACATTTTCTCTTTAATCATACACCACATGGATAATATTTTTATTAAGGCAAATTGGATTTTAATAATCCAAACTATTACCTATTGGCCGATAATATAAAATTCATACTATTAATTTGACCGGTAACACTATCAACTTTTACTTTTATTACCAACAACAGACTCAATTATATAATTTTCAACTTTTTACGTTTGATTTACGTTTGATTCCAGTCGCAATAATGATTATGAACATAATGAAAAAACATACAAGTTAAACTAAGCCTAAAATAAATAAAAATCAAACGTAAACACTCAAAAATTATATCACATGTACTGTTTTTTGTGATAAAAATAAAAGTTGGGAGTGCTCCTGCTCAAATTAATAGTGTTGATTACTATCGGCAAATAAGCAATGGTTTGGATTATTAAAATTCAATTTACCTTTTATTAAAAATGTATTTTTTTTCCACGGTGTCTTAATTGGTCAAGCATAAATTCAAGCGTGATATTATGTTGGGAATAAACATTAATCCACATGTTGTTACATAGGATAAATTTACTAAACGTGAATCTACATGATAAAATTAGCTATTTTTATATACGAATATGATTGCAGTTCAATATAAATTCACATGGGAACTAGTGTTAATTCACAAGTGAATCTAATAATATGATCAAACATTCTCAACCATAGGTTAAACTTATCTCATATGAATTTCATCAAGCACTTGATGCTAATAAAAGGTATGAAATTGAATTATGTACTCAGAACTCACAAGCCCCCTCCTATACCTAACTTAAGAAAATGAATTGATGGTAAAAGATTCAAGAGGCCTTTATGGTTTCTTAATCGTTCTAAACTTATGAATCTTAAAGGAAAATAATGTAATAAAACTAGATTAAAAGTTTGAAGGCAATAACTTCATATCCATCATTAACATTGATTTGCATAATATTAAGAAAATAGCGTCAACCTAGATTAGCAATTTTAACCAGCAGAAAAGGGGTGGGTAACTATAGCACCACGAAATGAACCAGTGTGTCAACCAATTTCGAAAACCACCACCACTTTCATTTGAATTTGAACCCTGAAATGATATTACGGATATTAATGAGAAACTTAACAAGAAAACACATATAAAAGGAACATAGATCAAAACATACGTTACCTGAATTAATAATATCTAAAAGAAATCTTTAAGCCCTTGATAGACTTCAATACATTAACATCTTGTTAGCATTTATAATAGCTTAAATAAACTGAGGCGATTATAGAGGATTGTGATGGTATCGACTCGTGTAGCATGTCTAGGGTGATGATGGTGAAGGCAATGGATGATGAAGACCACAATGGAGTGGGAAAAGGAGGAAGGTGATGGTGGTAGAGGTAGGCAGCAATAACTGAGGCGATGATTGAGGCTAATCGATTGGATGGTGCGACAATGAAGGATTATGTATGTATTCGTGAGGTTGATTGTTGTTGTGTTGAGCGCTTGTATAAGACTTTAGGGATGGTTATATATGTACATACCCATTAAACATTAAGGCATCATAATCTAAGACTTTATTTAAATTGAATTTCTCGTCATCGGCTGACATATCACCGCCTCAACTAAGTTTGTGCTACTTCACAATTTACAAGTTGATTACATAAAAAGCAATGAATCGAAGTTCTTTACATTAAAAGATAAATATTGGCGCATATATTGTTACATATTTTGAAATGCATTACTTATTTTAAATACAACTAAAAATATAAATTTAAATAGGTGATACAAATGCTAAAATATAACTATTCATATGTTCATGAATTCTCTAATCGTAAGAATATATCATTATATTCGACTCAGTCAATTAATCGAGAAATATTAAACAAAAGCATCACATTTGAAATGTGCATTGATCATGCCAAGTATGGTGTTGCAAACAAGATCAAAATTTAAAGAGTCGAAGAACAAAAGAACCATAACCAATGGTACAGCTTGACCTCGCCTGTAACACTCGGCCCCTCATACCATCAATATTAGCCATTTTGACTACGAGGATCTCACGAATTTCCTTTTGGTTGCCTTGGTGAAAACTTCCTAGGGAGCTCACCCATCTCTGGATTGCTGTCACCTGAGCATGTTTAACTATGGAGTTCTCCTCTCATCCACAGCCAATACGCCCAAAACGCGTTGATTATATTAGAGGCCAAACATTCCTTATGAATCAGGAATCTCTCCTGTCCACGGCCGATGTGGGATTTGCCTAGGGTGTTACAATGAGAGGCCGAGTGTTACAATGAGAGGCCGGGTGTTACAAAATGGTATTTGAGCCACTCCTATACCGTTCGGGATGGTGGGGCAAACCTTATCAAGGATAATGAGTCCCCGGGGGTGTTTAGAGGAACACCTTAAGCAAATCACACATACATAGATGGGATGGTGGGGCAAATCTCATCGAGGGCGATGAGTTCAAATGGGGGGGTGATTGTAACACACTAGGCAAATCCCATATCGGCCGTGGACAGTAGAGATTCCTGGTTTTTAAGGAATGCCCGGTCTCTAATATCACCAATGCGTTTTGGGCGTATTGGTTGTGGATGAGAGGAGAACTCCACAATTAAGCTTGCTCAGATGGCAGGAATCCAGGAATTGATGACCTCCCTGGGAAATTTTCACCCGGACAACTAAAAACAAATCTGTAAGCTACTCGTGGACAAAACTGATAATATTGGTGGTGGTAGGGACCGGATATTACATCACCTTTCAATAAAAATTGTACATTTTGATCATTGATAGACCACGCCAAGAGCTAATGAATTTTCATGAACCAGGAAATAGAATGTGGCTCCAACATGAATCGATCATGGAAATTTTTGGTTTTAATCAAGTCAAACTTCAATTTATTAAGTAAACATTGGATTAGGCATTCTTCTATACACAAGTCACTTCAATGTATGTAAGATATTAGACATGTTTTTCTGGTGAGCTTATGATCACTTAAAAACAACTATATTTTATAAAGCTATAATATTTCTTTTATAGACTAACCCGAGTTATATAAAGTATTTAGAGGTTTATAATAGACTAATTAATAAAGACATCACATACTCCAAAGTTGAAGTAATAACTAAATAGGTTTTATAAAATCAAAGGAGTAAGTTCTACACAAATGGAACATTTTCAAAATAAAACAAATATGCCGATGTTATTTATAAAACTAATTAACTTAGTGGATGTACAAAAAATGTTGGAAGAATCTTCTTTAAATGGAAGTCTTTACATATGTTTTTAAGTCTTCAAGCGTAATAATGCACTTTAGTGCAAGATTAGACCAAATAGATACTTGATAGAAGTTTTCAAACACGGTCTGAAAATGTATTAAAACACTTTCCAAATACATTTTCAACTTTGATGCCTTATAAGACATAATTTAACAGTCAAATGACTAGGAAAAATGCTTGAAAAACTAAATAAAATGATAGAAATTGGAGAAAGACAAGCGTTGCCTAGAGGTTCGGGTTTAGATAGAAGACTTGGCATTTTTCAATATTTCACCTAACCATTGTACAATTAGTGATCTCCTACTCTTTAAACACATGTCACATTAAGAGAGAGATCAAATATTAGCAAGAGAAGAGGTGTGCGAGTGTTGTTACTTTAATATACTTTCAACCACTTATGTTATAAATATTAATCCTTAGACAAATCTGAGTGAAGCCATTTGTGATCTTTACCATTCTTAGAGACAAGGTTTTAAACAAAAATTAAATATATTGAAGGTCTTTGAATAAAAATGACCACGTTGTTTGTGGTTGGTTTGTCAAATGTGTCTTGTGAGTTATGTTGTGTAACATTCTCAACTTTTTAAAAAGAGAAAAGATGCATCTTAGTTATATGTACTTATGACACCTCATACAAAAATAGGGTCTATAATGGAATTTATAACACGTCATCTTCATAATATGTTTGCCATTACTTTGCACGTATTGAAAATTAATCACAACTCTGTAAATGAATGAGTTCGTATAACCTTGTTAAAAGTTTACAACTTTATCATACGGAAAGATCAAAGATGGTGGGGATTAGTGGCCAAACATTCTCCTATTAATTCACTTTATCACCATGATAAAAATTTTAAACCACTATAATCTAACTACCCGCGTCTATAGCAATTTGTAGTTTTTAACATTTTTTGTCGAATATGTTGTTGATGTTAATACACTCACATTTTGCAAATTTGGCACTATCTAGAAGTTGTTTGAAAAATACCTAACATAACATGTGAATAAATACATTAGGAAAGATTCAAATACAAATTCTTTTAAAACTAAAAAGTGTAATAAGGATTCAAATTACACCATAAAAATGAGTACTTTTTAATCTTTAAAACGCGTATAGTGTTGATATAAAAAAACAAAATTTTTATTTATGTTTTTTTTACTCATTGTGTAATTTCATCAGGTCATTGTATAATCTTCTGAATTGATAAGTATTACACAATTATCTGATAAACAATACATAATGAACTTGAAACAGAATTTCTCATTATTGTGTTATTCGACAATCGTCATTTTAAAAAACACAACATAATACAATGATCAACATTAGGCACAATAGGTAACACAATGACCAGTACTAGACTCGATGATTAACAATAAAAACAATGAGCTGCTTGATGATGATTACAAAATAACCCAATCAAGA
The DNA here is from genome assembly GCA_025506505.1 of Flaveria sonorensis. Lineage (NCBI taxonomy): Eukaryota > Viridiplantae > Streptophyta > Magnoliopsida > Asterales > Asteraceae > Flaveria > Flaveria sonorensis. The sequence goes on along the minus strand of CM046439.1, from coordinate 1,457,297 downwards.
TTACACAATGAACTGAAAAAAAAAACGTAAAAAATTTACATTTTCAGCATTATGTTATTTGAAAATCATCATTTTAAAAAACACAATGCATAACACAATAGTCAACATTTGACACAATGAGTAACACAATGATCAACACTAGACTCGACGATTAGCAATAGACAAAATGAGCTACCTTACGATGATTACAAAATGACCTGATAAGGATTACATAATGAACTGAAAAAAAAAACGTAAAAAATTACATTTTAAGCATTGTGTTATTTGAAAATCATTATTTCAAAAACACAAATCATAACACAATACTCAACATTAGACTCAATGACCAACATTAGACTCGACAATTAGTAATAGACACAATAAGCTGCTTGACAAGTATTACAAAATGACCTGATTAGAATTACACAATGAACTGGAAAAAACGTAAAAAAAAAATTACATTTTTAGCATTGAGTTATTTAAAAATTACAATTTAAAAAAAAAATAATAGTTAACATTAGACACAATGGGTAACACGATTACTATCACTAGACTCGATGATTAACAATATACACAATGAGCTACTTGATGATGATTACACAATAACTTGATCAGGATTACACAATAAACTAGAAAACGTAACAAAATTGCATTTTTAACATTGTATTATTTGAAAATCATCATTTTTAAAAACACATGACATAACAAAATGGTCAACATTAGGCATAATGATCTGATTAATATTATACAATGACCTGATATTACACAATGAGTTGTTGCATATTACACAATAAGTTGACGAATATTACACAATGAGCTGAAATAATGTGAAAAAACTTCATTTTTTATGTATCAAAATTATAGATGTTTTAAAGATTAAAAAACGCTTGTTTTTATGGTGTAATTTTAATAAAAATAATAATACTATATGTAAAAGTTACGAGCATTAAAAAAAATGTAGCTTGAAAATATGGTTAATACCAAAATACTCTTTATCATTTAAAGTTTTAATTATTTATAATTATGTTAGCGAATTTTTTTAATCATTGGATTTAAAAATCTAATAGATAATAATGTTTCTTATCATTTTTTTTTTTATTTTTTATATTAACTCCACCCTAATTGTTGATTTGTTTAATATAGTGGCCGCTTAACATAACATTTATTGCACTAGGCTCCTCAAGGGGCGTAGGTTTGAACTTCCTTGCTGCAAATCTTTTTTGTAGCGATTTTCTACCTTTTTTTTTCTAAACTTTTTCCTTTTGCTTTTTTAATTTTTGTTGCTTCAATTAGCAACTGATATAAACAAAATAGAAAAAAAAAATCAAATAGTTTCATTAAAAGTGTGTATAAAATTAAAACTTGTAAGATGTGTAGAAGATAAAAAATATATAAATAGTATAAATATAATTCACATCTTTTATAGCTTAGACAAGTAAAGTAATTTTGATATAACTAAACAAAAACTAGCTATAATCTTTTTGTTTACTTGAAATTTACCAACTTTAAATACGGAAAATGGCTTTTATAGTATGTAATTCAATTTATAAAAATAAGAATTACATCTCTCCCTATATTAGCATTCTCGGTTTCTCTTCGTCACTCCTATTTATACCCCTTCTTCCTCACCTCACTTCACAACTCATCAAAAACACCATTCTCAATTCTCCCTTCACCATCTATAATGCTCGTTAGTGATCTCGGCGATCACATCGGAATGGAGAGTTCTCTCGATATGAATACTGGTACTGATACTTACACTTACACTTACACTGCACCGTCTAAGCCATGTGGAATGACCAAAAGGAGATCATCATCAATGAATGGGAGGATCATGAACGAGCTCCCACCGCCGCTGCCGATCCAAACGTCAACGGTGTTGAAGCGGTACTACACCGACGACGGGCGGTTGATCATCGCGGAGGAGAAGGTTGAGAGTCCCAAGTATCAGTTCACTGCCCACAGATCTCATGGTCGTCTCACTCTCCGACTTGTTGAGTGTGGTGGCAAGGTGACGGTGGGTGGTGGTGGTGGTGGGTGTTTTGGGTATAACGCCACCGTGAAAGTGGTGGCGAGTGGACCGTGTTTGGTGGTTGATCAGAATCAACACTGTGCCATCACGCCAGTTCAGATATAGCAAGGCTGAATTGAATTCATATATTAAAGTTTTTATTTTGTTCTTTACTTTTTTTTTCTTCAGAATTTAATAAAAAGTATCCTTTCTTTTATGTTTTATTTCGAGGTGAAAATATGTTGTTTCATTTTTAGTATTTTAACTTTTATTTCACCCGCAAATCCGATTAACAAATGAGACGATACATTACTAGAAAACCGGATATTTGGGGACGTATTTAGGAGTTTAGACCCAAAATTGCAACCGGAAATACCTGGTTATACACTCACTTTTATGTGGTTTATTGATAAAAATTCTTTTAAATATTTTTTATTTTTCTTTTGAACAACCGGGGTTTTTATTATAAGAAAGATAGCAAGGAGATGGATTACAGAAACATTACAATTAAAATTAGACCAAGGCTCTCAATCTAAACTAACATATCTCCTTCTAGTTTTAAATGTTTTGTACTAATGCATATTTAATTTGGAACTTCAAGAGTTTTACAGATTGCATTTAATTAAAGAAAGATAGTTGGGATAATTAACGCACTAATCAACAAACAGGTTCTTTTGCATTAATTTATTTCCCTTTAATTTTATATAAATAAATTTTCTTTTAGGTTTTATAAGCGTTAAAGATTTGATCATGTAAAAGATACTATCTCTAACTCATAAATTCAACGAAAGTATTTTGGATTCTTTTTATATTTGATCACCGAATAATGGTACCCATCGATATATTGTAACAAAAACGTATGAATTTTTTAAAATTAAAACAATGTAACTGCGTTTATTAAATAATAGATAGGCGTTGACTATAACTTTGAAGTTAAACTATTTTTGGAGTTTGACTTTCTGTCAGTTTAGCCGCATAAAGCAAATTGAGTATCATATCTTCAACGTGTTTTTTAATAACAAAATAAATGCTTTATGAAAACATGTTTAAAAAAGCAGAATTTTGTTTGTTAATAACTCTAATAAATCTGATTTTAATGCGAGTGGTAAACACATCTTTCAAAATTGAGAATTGTAACCATATATGTTTAATATTTATCTTTGGTAACAAGAATTGAAATGATATTAAGAAAATTAAAGTAATATACTTTTTTTAAATAGACAAATTAAAAATAAGAAAATAGTACATTATATTTGTTAATAATAATAAGAAATTAATTAATCAAAATAGTAACCATATCTCTTCAAATTCGAGAATTGTAACAATAGGTCAAATATGGTTTTTGTTTATCACAATCGTACTGATATAAAAAACAAACAAACAGTATACTCTATAGACACATTTAAAAAACCAGATTGATATTTGTTAATAATGCAAAGAAAAATAAGCTTACTGAGAATTGTGTATTCAAAATTGAGAATCCTGTCAAACAGTATACTTTCAAGCCTAAAAATTCTATCCAGGCATCACGTTTTTTTTTTTTTCTCTTTTCACTCTACCTCACCATAAGCAAATGGTTCAACCCCATTTAACTTCACCTCACCCATTTATTTTAGAGAGAAATTTCATATATATATCCTGTTAAACTCTATTAATATCATATATATCCCCAACTAGATTCTAAATTATCATATGTATCCGTTTCAAATAATCTAAATTTCATATTTACCTGTTCTAACTAATTTTATTATAAAATAATTTATAACTAGTTAAGTATGTCGTGTATTACACAGGTTAAATAAATAAAATATTAAATAGTTAGTAACGAAAACTTATGAATTATAAAATGGTTTTTGAGATAATATATGATTTAAATTACTTATGAGTAAGAATTTCAAGTACTAAAACGACAGTATCATTTTTAAAATTTTTGTTTTTATTTTTTATTTTTTTTGTTTCTCAAAAAAAGTTGTTTTTTAAACATTTTAAAAAATATCATCTTTAAAAACTTTTATTATAACTTTGAATTTTAATTATTTTCATTTTAGAAAAATTTTATTCTAATTATTTTCATATTTAAAAAGTTTGATGTTTTTAAAAATTTCTTGTTTTATAAAAAATTTATTTTCTTAGAAATTACATTTATAGAAATATATCTTCCATACTTTGTTATAAAGTATTTTTATATTGAAAAAGAGTAATGAGTAACTAAGGTAATTATTATTTAATATAATAGAGATGCAGGAAACTAAGTTTTAGAAGGTATGTAACTGTGACACATATCCTTTAAATATCTTTTTTTATTAGTATGTATAACTATAGATATAGATGTATAGTGTATAGATATGACTATTTTGCCCTTCTTTCTTTTAAATAATAAGAATTCCAGTTATAAAATTAATCAAAGATGAACCTTTTTTATATGTATCTACAGTAGCTCATTAATCTAAATGGGAATTCACTATGGGCAATAATGTTTAGAAGAAGTTTCAAATCGAACACAAGATGCATTGTTTGAATTCACGTTGTAGCAAGAAAGCCAAGCTGTTCATATGAGGTGTTAGCATATTTCACTATTTCAGTTTCCCAAATCATATAGTTGTCTCCTTAATTGTTTTACCTTATCACGTTCTCCATTATTAATTATGTTCATTGACTACTTAACTTCATGCCACATTAAAATATCCAGCTTCAACTTCTCACAGGTCAGGGAAGAATCGTATCCCACTAACGATCCATAACTCAATTTTAATCCAAGGAAATTTAGCAACTAGAGAAGAGGGTAAAGTTGGGATAATATATATGATATTTTGAAGTTTGGTTGAGGTATATATGATATTTAAGAGGTTTACAGGGGTACATATGAATTCACCATTTATTTTATTATAATAAACTTTTAATTAAACACAAGAAATATTAATATTAATATTAATATTAATATTAATATTAATATTTATATTTATATTTATATTTATATTTGTATTCACCTATATGTTTAAAAAAGCAAAGTGAATAAGAAGTATACTTTCTGAGTTTTACGTTTTACACTTTGGTCCTCGGTCTTGTTTTATATGCACGCACGCCTTACCAAACGCGGTTATTATGGCGGTGGCTCTTTTGCCAGCCGTACCAAAGGCGAAGAAGGGGTTCTTAGGGTTTTATGGTGGTCGCCGGCCGTACCAAAGGCGACTGCAGGATCGGTGTTGGTCTCTCAACACAGGTTGTTTATCTCACAAACTCACTAAATCTCACTCGGTTGATGAAACAGAATCTCTAACTAAGTTGACAATAATATAATAAGTTAATGAACACAAGAATGGTTTTCAAGATACTTGTATATATTACTTCTCAATTTAGTATTACAAGACTCTTACAAGCATGGTTACTTATGTTACAATGAGAAACTATATATACTACTATCTACAGCCGTTTATACTTGGAAAACCAGCGGAAATTTACCATTAGACAAATACTACATTGCTAGAAGTAAAATATCTAAGATAAAATAATATCCTAGATTAGGTAGTCATGACAGGTCTATGACTTACCTTTTGTCACCAACTAAGTATGGTAACTGTACTAACTGATAAACATGAATAGCGGATTAAATTATGGTCAACTACATGGGCGTGGGAAAGCGCCATGCAGTGTATCAGAGTTGTCAGCGGATGTCAGACATCCCATACTTATGTCCACTGGTTCATAGTTGATTCTTCCGAAGGCAAAATGGCTTCGGAAGAATAAGTTCTTCCGAGGCCATTTATACTTCGGAAGAATCAACTTCTTCCGAGTCTTCTGCACTTCTTCATGACTTCATTCTTCGGAAGACTTTATCTTGGATCTTCTAAGTGTGAATGCTTCGGAAGGAGAACTACTTGGTCTCGGAAGAGTTGGTTCTACCTTCAGAAGTTCTTCATATACTTCGAAAGGAAAACTACTTAGTCTCGGAAGACTTAGTTTTCCGTCGGAAGTTCTTCTTACTTAAGCTTCGGAAGATCTTCAACTTGTCTTCGGAAGAGCAGCTTTGTCTTCGGAAGACTTCTTCAATTGTACTTCAGAATGTTCTAAGTGTTGCTTTGGTTGCACCAGCCTCATATGATCCAACAAACTCCCCCTAGGCTGGTGCTACCAAAACTTCACTTCCTTCTGCTTCTTAACGTCTTCAACACCAGGGAAAGAAGATATTTGTCTGTTTCCTTGTTCTTCCCTAATGTGGTGGTAAGGAGCTTGTATAAGTCATCGTAGATAATAGATCAAGTCTGTTGCTCTGAATGACATGCACCCTTTGCTGCGTCCCTCTGAAGAGAATTAGTTGATGGAATTGTAGTCATATTCCATCTCTAAATATAGGATCAGAAGTTGAGCCTTCAACCATCTGAAGGAATGTTTTTCCTTTTATAGTTGTGCCTTCTTCCTCATCATTTTCTCTCTTTTTCAACTCTTCTTCAGTCTTGGCTTTCTTTGTAAGCTCAGCCAAATGAAGACTGCTCAGATGATTTCTGATGTGAGCAGCAACCTGAGAGTTGGTGGGATTGGAGAATGGTTTCTCTGCTAACTCAGCAATGTCAAATCTGCTGAAGTGTAACAGAGATGAAGTATCAACCTTTTTTACTTCACCATTCTCTCTTTCCATAGCAAAGCTGTATGAAGGTTCATCGAACCTCCACTGGACTATTTGTTTTCTAGGATTGAGGGGTTTGGATGAAAGCTTGTCCTCCTTCCTAGTATCCAGCAGAGTCACCAGTCTCCTTCTTAACTTCTTCTCTTCTTCTATTAAAACATCTGAATTGGCTGCAAGAAGTTAGAGAGCTTGGTCCAATGTTCCCCTAGGCAGATCAAGGAATGCATCTCTTATGAGGGAACTGCAAGAGTCATCAATATATTTTAGCTTAATTGTCTTTTCCTCATAAGAGATGTCGCTTTCTTGATCTCCTTGAACTCTTCTAAGGTCAGGGGCTTAGATGTTTCAGAAGATGGTTTGGTTAGAGATTGGGTTCTGGGTTGTGTTTTAGGTTTGATGATAGGTAGTGGAGGTGGTTGTTGGGAAGCAGTGGGTGAGGGTGTAGGTAAGGCTGATGGTGTGGATTTAAGGGTGTGAGGTTGGTTTGGGTGTTGGTGTTGGTTTGGGTGCCATCTTCTGAATGCTTGATGTTTGAATTACCTCCTACCTTCTTCCTAAGCGAATGTCAGCCTTGATGTAGCTAACATGTCGCTGTAGGGTCTTCAGTGACATGGGATCCACATGCCTGCCGAAAAAGCCAAAGGCTTTGAGATAAGTTTTCATCCATTCCTTATCTCCCTCCTTCTTGGCAGCAGCAAGTTGTGCCTCTTCCTTATTCTTCTTTTTTCCCTCAGCTTCTTCCTAACATCCTTCTTTCTTTCTTTGTTGATCTGATCTTCTTCTTTATGGAAAAGAAACAAGATCGTATCATAATTGTGAGGTGCCAGCTCCTCTTGAGAATAGCCTCTAGAGCATAGAAAGGCTATCCTCTCCATCCTTTCCCTTTCAATAGCCTCCTCCTTCCTTTTTCTCTTCTCCTCCTCTTCGGCCAACCTTGCTGCTTCCTCTCTTTACTTTTGCAACAAGGTAGCCTTCTCTATCTTCACAAGCTCATCAAGTGGGAGTAGAAGGATTTCTTCATTGGCTACTCCCAGGCTGATGAGCCTGTCAATGACCTCCACTCTCCTTTTGTTGTTGATATTTTCTTGAGTGGCTGCTGCTACTTTGTTACTTGCAGCCAACAACTTCCCAGTATCAACTCTTCCTTTCTTTTTGAGTTTTTCCAATCTTTCCTCTTCTAGAAGCTCCTCAACAGTGAGCTTCCTCTTCCCCTTAGGATCAGGGGAAGATTCAACCTTTGGAGACTCAGTTTTAGAGGATTCAGGTTGGGGAGAGGGGGTTTGAAGTTGTGGTATTTGGGAGAGAGGGGTTGTAAGGAAGTCCTCACTATTTACCTCAGAGGCTAGGTCAAGAATAGCTTCTGTGATGAACAGATCATTGGAAAAGGAAGACAGTTCAATTATTCCTTCCGCAGCTTGGATTTCTGCTTCGAAAGTAATTGGGACTACACTACCTGTCCCTTCTAAATTGGTTGTTGGGCCATGAGTCTGTACATCCCCTTTGAACTTAATCTCAGGTTCAATGGAGACCTTAGGTTGACCAACTTCCTTTTCAGAGGTAGGTGGTGCACTCATCCTTTGAAGTTCCTCAGCTCCAAAGTAGGCAACGGCTACATCAGGGGAAGTTTGTTCAATGGATGAGCTTATCAGAAATGTGGTTAAAAATCTATTAAGGTCTATAAGCATTTTTGATCTACTTGAATAGTAATGGGAGCCGTTTGAGGGAAGATGGTTGCAGGGTGTTGCTGTGTAGGGTAAAAAGAAGATGTTGTTATGGCAAGGCAGGGTTTCTCATGTCTTTGTTTCTGTACATTCTCCCCCTTTTTGGTAGCATCATCTTGAGATGTAGATGAGCTAGAGGAAGAACTTAAAGAAACCTAAGTATGTACATGCCTAACAGACTTCTCAATCTGTGTCTCAGCTAGTTGAGCCTTGAGATTTTCAATCTCAAGTTGCTGAGTGGCATACCTGTCCTCTAAAGTCTTAACCTTTGATTCAAGGTTTGAGACTTTAGAAAGTAGGTCTCTGATCATGAGTTTCAGGCTACCCTTATCTTCTTTTAAATAATCATTAGGAGATGAGATAACATACCTAGTATGTTCATCATCATCACCAGTAGTGGTTTCTTGGCGCCCTGGATACCCATGCGTGCTGATGTCTCTTTCAGAGTCATCAAGGGGCAAGGTTGTTGTAGACTCAGTCCCACTTATGTTACCACTGTCCTAAGAGGTTAGTGAAACACTCTCAGTAGTGGCAGCCGAGCCTACATGAGTCGCTTCCACACCAGTTTGACTCACCTCAGTTAGGTTTAGCTGATGTGGGCTAGACATTAGAGGTTCCATGAGGCTCAATTGATCTTGAAAGTGGTGTGGTAGATCAACATCATGGTCCGGATGAAACATAATGTCCTCATCAGGTCGGGTTAATAGGTCAATGATGGATAGGGAGGTTAAATCTAATGACCCGGGACCTTGGTCAGCACCTAAGGGTTCTTCTGCTGGAGCAGATGACCCAATGATGTTGGTGTCCCTTTTTGGCTGCTTAGGAGAGTGTTGAGACTCAACCTGAGGGTTAAAGGCTAGGGTTGTGGGCTTATCAGATGGAGACTGAGGAGACTTAATGCTGACATTGAGGTCATGGTAGTGAATGGTTGGACCTTTGGTTGAGTGGGAGCCCTAAGTTCCACTCGAGCCTTTTTGGTTTGAACAGAGGGGACATGATCAATCAAAGTAGATTGATCAGGGGTTTTTTTGGGGCGTCTTGTATAAGTAATCTTGATTGGGTGGGAATAAGTGATTGGCATTTGAGTGGTGATGTCTGGTGTGGGTTCATCACCTGCTGGACTTGCAGGGATGTCACCAGGAGTCGTTGGCTCGCGCATACCTTGAAGAAGATTAGTGAATCTTCCAGAGAAGTTGGTTGACACCTTCTTTAAAGTTCTAAAGATGCCATGCCGCATGTAATGTACCAGTAAAATATCTTCACATTGTAATCTATCCTGGTCTAGCTCACAGTTGATTATGTGTTGAATGAACCGGGGATACATGTAGAATGGATCCCGGGTGAGATTGCCTCTTAAGTTGTTTAGCACAAACCTTGAGTAGCTGAAGCGCAGGCCATTTACCAACCTGTGGACTGGGCAGCCCAAATCATATGGGATTTGATCCCATCCCCCGGACTTGTTGGATAGGAAGTGCAGAACGATGTGCAGCAAGAACTTCCAATTTTAGGAGAAGTTAGATTTATAGACTGTAGACTTGGTCATATCGCCACCATATCCCATCTGAATGTACGTGTCTTCCAACTCAGATTTGGGGAATTCAGTAGGGGCGCCCTCATCATGAAGTCTAGATGCTCCCTGATGGTTGATTCAGCAATGGTGATCTCTTGTCCGCAAATCCTCGATCTGATGACCCTTTCATCATTTAGTGTTTCAATTCGACCATTGGCCCAGAATTCGGCCATGTGGTTAGAGTAGATAGTGCGGTTAACATGAGGGCAGTGAAGTATGCCGATTGGGACAGAAATTTGACAATAGGGGCAAAGTCGGCATCCTTTGAAGAATCAAGGATAGCGACCCGATTATGTTGGGGATTTAGGGCCATTGTTAAGAGGTATAGTTGGAATGAAGGAATTTGAGAGTGAGTGAAGAAGATAGTGGTAGTCTGGGGCTTTTGCGGTGGTAAAGAAATTAAAGAAGGAGAGTCGGAAATTTTAAATGGGGGGTTAAAAAATCAAACCGATAAGGTGAAAGGACCGTTTAGGTTTTAATTTGACGGGGGCGGTAAGATAGACCATTTAAAATATTCCAAAAATCATCGATAAAATCTTACTTTTTGCAGAGTGGGGCCCAAAGATTTTCGTTACACAGTAAAGGTTTTCTTCCGAAGGTAAAATTGCTTCCAAGAGAAATCACTTGTGTTTCTCAGTATTGTCTTCCGAAGCCATTTTTACTTCCAAAAGCAAACCATGTCTCAATGACAAGTTTGCTTCTAAGAGTACGGTCTTCTTCCGAGAACAAAAGTTAGTAAGCTTCGGAAGTAGATTTGATCTATGATCAATTGTTCTTCCGAGGCTAAAAACTCTTTGGAAGATAATATTTATGCAAAGGAATTTGCCTCCGAGGCTAAAAACTCTTTGGAAGATAATATTTATGCAAAGGAATTTGCCTTCGGAAGATATATAAAGATCTCTTCCGAGGGTAAATTTCTCTTCGGAAGTATTTACACTTAGATTTGATGAAAGCCTTTTTGTAACAGGGCTTAGATTGTATTTAGACAACATAGACAAGACATATTTAAAAAGGTTTTCAAAAGAGAAAAATTAGTCAATGTTAATCATCCCAATAGCTGTAATTAAATATTTAAATCTTTGTTTATCAAAGGCTTTGGTGAACAAGTCAGAACATTGTTCATTTGAATTCACTTTGACTAGATTTATTAGTTTTTTTTCATGAATATCTCTAATGAAATGATACCTGATGTCGATATGCTTTGTCTTGGAGTGCTTAACTGGATTTTCTATGATAGAAATGACACTCTTGTTATCTATATGGATAGGAGTCTCCATGAAGTTCAAACCATAGTCCAGCATCTGATTCTGAATCCATAGTAGTTGTGCACAGCAGCTCGCAGCAGCAATGTATTCAGCTTTAATAGTTGATGTAGAGACACATGATTGCTTCTTGCATTACCAGGAGAAAATCCTTCCACCAAGAAATTGACATCCTCTAGATGTGGATTTCTTGTTGATGTTTCAGCCACCATAATCAATGTCAGTGTACCCATAAAGATTGAAGTCCTTATTCTTAGGATACTCTAGTTTGGGAGCTCCTTTAAGGTATCTAAGAATTCTCTTGGCAGTAATTATGTGAGACACCTTCGGAGCAGCTTGATATCTTACACGATGCAAGTTGCAAACATGATATCAGGTCTACTTGCAGTAAGATACATCAGAGATCCAATAATCACCCTAACTGATGCTGATCAGTATCCTCCCCCTCGGAATCAGGACAAACGTTGTGATTTCTGGGTATATGTGTCTTGGCTGGCTTACAATCTTTCATCTCAAATCTCTCTAAGATGTCCTTGACATAATTAGATTGATTGATAAAGAACCCTTCTTCCTTCTGCTTCACTTGAATTCCAAGGAAGAAATCCATCTTTCCTATTGAACTCATCTCAAACTTCTTCCTTATGATGCTTTCAAAGTCTTTGCACATTTGGTCATTTGAGGAACCAAATATGATGTCATCAACATAGACTTGAACTAGTAGTATGTCCTTCCCAGACTTCTTTATGAATATTGTCTTGTCTATGGTGCCTCTGGTGTAGCCATTCCTAAGAAGAAACTAAGACAGGGTCTCATACCATAGCTTAGGTGCTTGATACAACCCATAAAGAGCTTTATCTAGTTTGCAAACATAGTTGGGGTGCTGTGGGTCTTCAAATCCAGGTGGCTGACACATTGGACATCAAGTTGATAGACAGTGAAGTTCTTGGATGCTGCAAAAGCAAGGAAGATTCTTACAGCCTCAAGTCTTGCAATAGGTGCAAAGACATCAGTGTAATTTATGCCTTCCTCCTGTTTGTATCCTTGAACAACAAGTCTTGCCTTGTTATAGAGACTTGGCAAGGTGGCAATGCACATAAGTTCCATACCTTTTGCCTCTTGAATTGAAGCAACTCCTCTTGCATTGCTTTAATCCAATTATTGTCCTTGAGGGCTTGTTCCACCTTCTTTGGTTCCATTTAAGAGAGAAAACATGAGTACAAGCAGACATTCTTTTTCTCACACCTTCTGATACATCCCTAATGATGTTCTCAGCTAGGTGAGTGTTGTGTATCCTGAGAGTTGGAATCACATCTAGTTGCATAGATAGATCCAGGTTTGAGAAGTTTTGCTCAGGATTTTGAAAACCATGACCAGCTGATGTCTCACACTCATTCAATGAGGACTGATTGAATGAATGTGTGACAGCATCAATGATATTCTGTTGAGAAGTAGTGTTAACAGTTGTCTGTTCCTCCAGATTACTGTCTTTATCAGCTTGGTGTTGAATGCTGGAGTTGTCAGTTGATGAGTTTTAAGGCTCAGTTGGCTGACACCTTGTTAAAGCTCCATTATTTCCTAAGATGTTCAAGCTTTCAGGACTTCCAGTAGTGGGAGCTTGTTCTTCAACTCCTCTTGGAGAACTGGTAATAGTTTTGGGTAACTCAAACATTTGATCTTCATAGAGGTCTCTTTGAGTTCCTATTCCAGCTGAAACATTCTCACAAGATGGTTTAGAATAGTTTGGAAACAATTCTAGATTGAAGATATGATCAGGGCCATTTCCTCTAACACAACGAGTGTGCTCATTAACAACAATGTTTGATGATTCCTTAACTTGTTGATTTTTAATATTATACACTCTATAAGCAATAGAGATTGAGGAATATCCAACAAAGATAGCATCATCCGACTTTTCAGCAAACTTTGCTAAATTGTCTTTTGTGTTAAGTATGGTACACCTGCTGCCAAAGGACCTAAGAAAGCCAATGAAAGGTGGCCTCTTGTTCCATAAATCATAAGGGGTCTTTCCATGGGGCTTAACAATAAGAACCGTGTTCTGCACATAGCATGCAGTGCTGACTTCCTCTGCCCAGAAAGTTAGAGGCAACTTTGAATCAGCTAACATAGTTCTTGCAGCCTCAATAAGTGTCCTGTTCTTTCTCTCAGTAACACCATTCTGTTGAGGAGTTCTAGGAGCACTGTATTGTCTGGTAATCCCTTTTGAGTTACAGAATGAGTCAAGAACTTGATTCTTAAACTTAGTTCCTTGATCACTTCTAATGAATTTTACCTTATGATCCTTTTGATTTTCAATTTTAATAATAAAAGATTTTAAAGTTTCAGCCATTTCATCTTTAGTTCTTAAAAAGAATACCCATGTAAATCTTGTAAAATCATCAATAATCACAAGACAATATGATTTTCTTCCAATGCTCATTATACTTGTAGGACCAAACAGATCCATGTGCAATAAGTGTAATGGAGTGGTGATGGAGTTAACCTTTTTAGATTTGTGAGAAACCTTGTGTTGCTTTCCTTTCAGGCAAGCAACACAGTTATCTTTACAGAAAAACTCATTTTTAGGCACACCATGTACCAAATTATTTTTAACCAGCTTATTCATGGTTTTAAAATTAACATGGAACATTCTTTTATGCCAAAGAGTTGACTCATCACTATTAGCTTTGGAAAGAAAGCATGATACTTCACCTAGTGGAGAAGCATTGTTCATATCTAGGTTGTACATATCCCCTTTCCTAGGAGATCTAAGAAGCACCAATTCTTGAGGAATTGTCATCCCGGGTTTGAGGATAATGCACTCATGTTTTGTGAAAAGCATTTAGTGCTTTTGATCACAGAATTAAGACACACTCAAAAGATTGTGTTCAAGCTATTTGACAAAGTTTACTTTGTCAATGTTTAACCTACCACTGGATACACTACCTCTACCAGAAATGTATCCTCTGGCTTCACCTCCAAACTAAACAGGACCTCCATCAAGATTTTCAAATTGTTGTAGGAGAGATTTGTTCCCTATCATATGCCTGGAGCATCCACTATCCACAATCCAGACATTTTCATTCTTGTCATGTGGATGTCCCTGCATATAAGGTGAAATGATTAGTTATTATTAGAAACCAAAGCCTTGTTGGTCTTGGGTTTTTCTAATGTAGATGATATAACTAAACCAAATTGTATACATGTGGGCTCAATTTAGTTTGTGAAGAAAAGGTTTGGGCTGCAACATCTTTTCTGGTTTTCCTTTCCATCCTATGGTTTACCAGTGTTGATGAGCCTGAGGAAGCTTGTGCAGCATGACTTGCTTCCGAGGCTTCTTTCTTTGCGAAAGAAGCTTTCACCATCTTTTCTTCCAAAGCATTCTTCTTCTCGGAAGGTTTCAAGGATTTCTTTTTATTTCTTAATTTGTTCTTTAGCTTGTCTTCCAAAGCTATTTTCCTTTCGAAAGAATGAGTTTCTTCTAAAAGCAACTTGGCTTCGGAAACAAGCTTTCCTTTCCTTAACACTTGGACCATATGGTAAGGTCCAAATGTGAAACCATCTTTGACTCCTTCTTTCTTAACATTGGTTGCATAATGTGTGCTTTCTGGATTGTAGTAACAATCTTTAGCCATGTGGTTATGCAGACCATAGATTATGCACTCAATGTTATTCTTGGTGGGACATGTGGGCTGTTGTTTCTTACATATCTTCTCTTCTTCAACAGCCTTTCCCTTTAATTTTTGATCCTTTAGATGGATAGGAGTGCTGGTACTACACTCCTTTCCTGAATTAGAACTTCCAACCACTTAGAATCCAGTTGAGATGAATACACCCTATTGCCTTGGGTCTGTCTTCATCTTAGTCTCAGCCACCTTTTTGGCAGTTTTTCTTGCTACCTTGATCTTGTTCTTTCTGGCTTTGGTGGTCAAGGATTTATCAACTGTAGGGATGAGGTTTTCTGCCTTATCCTTCTTTATGGTGGTTACCATTATTTCATCATTCTTCAGCTCCCTAGGTAGTGGGTCAGCAGTTGGAACCTCTTGCTCATCAATACCACATCTAGGCTGTCTAATAGACACTAGAGAGTGTGGTGGAGCAATTTCATTGGATCCCAACCTACTTTTGTTTTGATAGCATACCTTGGAGTGGGAGGATGATGCTATAATGGTGTTGAAGTTATGCTCCTAAATAACATACTTCTCTGCTTTAGCCTCAGCTATTACTAGCTGGGCTGGAGCTTCAGTCAACTTGGATATTAGATCTTTTATCTGAGTCCTATAGTTGGTATGTTCATATTTTAAACAGGACACAATTTTCTCTAACTCTTATATTTTGAGCTTATAGTTAGATTTTGCTCTCTTAAAATTAGATTTTAGGATATTTAAGGACTCAATATCATATCTAATTTCCATGTTGTAGTCCTGATACAATTTAACCTTAGCAATACAGGCTGGGGTACAGAGATGTTCATATACCTTGTTGTCTTCAGTTCCAGCCATGAAGGCTTGAGCAGGGGTGACATCTTGCACCATAAAGCTCCAGTCAACCTCTTGAGCAACAACTACAGTTTGTGGCTCAATGGGTTTGGTTGCAGCCTTTGAGGTAGCAAGATGTTATGAGGCTTGAGCTGCTCCAGGATTAGATCTTTGAGCTTCACATTCCTTTGCAAAGTGACCAAGCTGGTTACAATTGTAGCATTTGGCCTTGCTCTTGTCAAACCTGAATTTACTGTTAGTTGGGTTATGAGGAAACTACCTTCCAGTTCTTTTAAAGAACTTCTTTACTCTGTAGGTTAAAAGAGCCATTTGCTGGACAATGTCCATATATTCAACATCATCTAGGCTGAAACACTCTAGATCATCAAAACAAAATTGAAAATCTCCAGAGTGCTCATTCCCCGAAACAAAAGCACAACTATCCTGGAAGGGAGTGTGTTGAGCCTGTTGAGACCTTGGTGTCTCAAGGAAAGTGATATATGGCCTAGAAGAGGATGATGGCTATTGGGGGTAGTTCAGGTACAACTGAGGCTGGGTAGTTCTTGATCCTTCAGCAACATGTAGAGCATTGTTGACAGCAGGATTTGAGGGTCTATCCATCTGGTGGCTCTTCTGAGTCTCCATCTCCATACGGTATCCATCAAGGATTCTATACAGTTCAATCATAGTAAGAGTGTTGAGATTTTCAGTTCTCTTGATTGAGACATGGTAAAAAGTCCACTCATGAGGAAGTGCACTCATGAATTTTCTGACTATGTCTCTTTTCTCAAGAACAACTCCTATAGTCTGAAGAGATATGATCAAGTCCATATACCTAAAGTATTATTGGCTCAAGGTCTCACCAACAACATAAGTGAAGTTCTCAAACTTCTGCTTCAGCATATCTTTCTTGTTCTTCTTTGATTCAGTAGAACAAGAGTACATCAGCTTCAAAGCATCAAATAGTTCTTTGGCAGTCTCGCATTGCTTAAAGCCTGCCATTATTGAGTTTGGTATAGCAGTAAGCAACATGATCATGGTTTTGCAGTCGATGTCCATCTTCTTGAAGTCTTCATCAGAGTAATCTTCAACAGCTTTCTCAATCATGGAGCCATTACCAGCCGGGTCTGCCACCTTTGGCTTGTAAGGACCATGAGTGACAGATCTCCACATGCGGCTATCTTGATACTTGATGAAACCTTCAATACGTTTGCACCAGGTTCCAAAATCATCAGGGGTGATGATAGGAGTCTTGGTCATGGTTCCCATCTCAGGTTCAGAAAATTTTTGGTTAAGAGCCATTTGAGTGAAGTGAGTAAGTATGAAGAAACAAGGGTGATTTGGGATGGTTAGATCTCACAATCAAGAGCCTAAATAGCTCTGATACCAAATGCAGGATTGGTGTTGGTCTCTCAACACAAGTTGTTTATCTCACAAACTCACTAAGTCTCACTCGGTTGATGAAGCAGAATCTCTAACTAAGTTGACAATAATATAATAAGTTAATGAACACAAGAATGGTTTTCAAGATACTTGTATATATTACTTCTCAACTTAGTATTATAAGACTCGTACAAGCATGGTTACTTAAGTTACAATGAAAAACTATATATACTACTATCTACAGCCGGTTAAACTTGGAAAACCAGCTGAAATTTACCACTAGACAAATACTACATTGCTAGACGTAAAATGTCTAAGATAAAATAATATCCTAGATTAGGTAGTCATGACGGGTCCATGACTTACCTTTTGTCACCAACTAAGTATGGTAACTGTACTAACTGATAAAAGTGAACAATGGATTAAAGTATGGTCAACTACATGGGCATGGGAAAGCGCCATGCAGTGTATCAGAGTTGTCAGCGGATGTCAGACAGCCCATACTTATGCCCACTGGTTCATAGTTTATTCTTCCGAAGGCAAAATGGCTTCGGAAGAATAAGTTCTTCCGAGGCCATTTATACTTCGGAAGAATCAACTTCTTCCGAGTCTTCTACAAGCCTTCATGACTTCATTCTTTGAAATACATTGTCTTGGATCTTCAAAGTGTGAATGTTTCGGAAGGAGAACTACTTAGTATCGAAAGACTTAGTTCTACCTTCGGAAGGAAAACTACTTAGTCTCGGAAGACTTAGTTTTCCTTTGGAAGTTCTTCTTACTTAAGCTTCGCAAGATCTTCAACTTGTCTTCGAAAGAGCAGCTTTGTCTTTTGAAGACTTCTTCAATTGTACTTCAGAATGTTCTAAGCTTTGTCTTTGGAGGAGGAGGAGGAGGAGGATGATGATGATGATGATGATGATGATGATGATGATGATGATGATGATGATGATGATGATGATGATGATGATGATGATGATGATGATGATGATGATGATGATGATGATGATGATGATGATGATGATGATGATGATGATGATGATGATGATGATGATGATGATGATGATGATGATGATGATGATGATGATGATGATGATGACGATGACGATGATGATGATGATGATGATGATGATGATGATGATGATGATGATGATGATGATGATGATGATGATGATGATGATGATGATGATGATGATGATGATGATGATGATGATGATGATGATGATGATGATGATGATGATGATGATGATGATGATGATGATGATGATGATGATGATGATGATGATGATGATGATGATGATGATGATGATGATGATGATGATGATGATGATGATGATGATGATGATGATGATGATGATGATGATGATGATGATGATGATGATGATGATGATGATGATGATGATGATGATGATGATGATGATGATGATGATGATGATGATGATGATGATGATGATGATGATGATGATGATGATGATGATGATGATGATGATGATGATGATGATGATGATGATGATGATGATGATGATGATGATGATGATGATGATGATGATGATGATGATGATGATGATGATGATGATGATGATGATGATGATGATGATGATGATGATGATGATGATGATGATGATGATGATGATGATGATGATGATGATGATGATGATGATGATGATGATGATGATGATGATGATGATGATGATGATGATGATGATGATGATGATGATGATGATGATGATGATGATGATGATGATGATGATGATGATGATGATGATGATGATGATGATGATGATGATGATGATGATGATGATGATGATGATGATGATGATGATGATGATGATGATGATGATGATGATGATGATGATGATGATGATGATGATGATGATGATGATGATGATGATGATGATGATGATGATGATGATGATGATGATGATGATGATGATGATGATGATGATGATGATGATGATGATGATGATGATGATGATGATGATGATGATGATGATGATGATGATGATGATGATGATGATGATGATGATGATGATGATGATGATGATGATGATGATGATGATGATGATGATGATGATGATGATGATGATGATGATGATGATGATGATGATGATGATGATGATGATGATGATGATGATGATGATGATGATGATGATGATGATGATGATGATGATGATGATGATGATGATGATGATGATGATGATGATGATGATGATGATGATGATGATGATGATGATGATGATGATGATGATGATGATGATGATGATGATGATGATGATGATGATGATGATGATGATGATGATGATGATGATGATGATGATGATGATGATGATGATGATGATGATGATGATGATGATGATGATGATGATGATGATGATGATGATGATGATGATGATGATGATGATGATGATGATGATGATGATGATGATGATGATGATGATGATGATGATGATGATGATGATGATGATGATGATGATGATGATGATGATGATGATGATGATGATGATGATGATGATGATGATGATGATGATGATGATGATGATGATGATGATGATGATGATGATGATGATGATGATGATGATGATGATGATGATGATGATGATGATGATGATGATGATGATGATGATGATGATGATGATGATGATGATGATGATGATGATGATGATGATGATGATGATGATGATGATGATGATGATGATGATGATGATGATGATGATGATGATGATGATGATGATGATGATGATGATGATGATGATGATGATGATGATGATGATGATGATGATGATGATGATGATGATGATGATGATGATGATGATGATGATGATGATGATGATGATGATGATGATGATGATGATGATGATGATGATGATGATGATGATGATGATGATGATGATGATGATGATGATGATGATGATGATGATGATGATGATGATGATGATGATGATGATGATGATGATGATGATGATGATGATGATGATGATGATGATGATGATGATGATGATGATGATGATGATGATGATGATGATGATGATGATGATGATGATGATGATGATGATGATGATGATGATGATGATGATGATGATGATGATGATGATGATGATGATGATGATGATGATGATGATGATGATGATGATGATGATGATGATGATGATGATGATGATGATGATGATGATGATGATGATGATGATGATGATGATGATGATGATGATGATGATGATGATGATGATGATGATGATGATGATGATGATGATGATGATGATGATGATGATGATGATGATGATGATGATGATGATGATGATGATGATGATGATGATGATGATGATGATGATGATGATGATGATGATGATGATGATGATGATGATGATGATGATGATGATGATGATGATGATGATGATGATGATGATGATGATGATGATGATGATGATGATGATGATGATGATGATGATGATGATGATGATGATGATGATGATGATGATGATGATGATGATGATGATGATGATGATGATGATGATGATGATGATGATGATGATGATGATGATGATGATGATGATGATGATGATGATGATGATGATGATGATGATGATGATGATGATGATGATGATGATGATGATGATGATGATGATGATGATGATGATGATGATGATGATGATGATGATGATGATGATGATGATGATGATGATGATGATGATGATGATGATGATGATGATGATGATGATGATGATGATGATGATGATGATGATGATGATGATGATGATGATGATGATGATGATGATGATGATGATGATGATGATGATGATGATGATGATGATGATGATGATGATGATGATGATGATGATGATGATGATGATGATGATGATGATGATGATGATGATGATGATGATGATGATGATGATGATGATGATGATGATGATGATGATGATGATGATGATGATGATGATGATGATGATGATGATGATGATGATGATGATGATGATGATGATGATGATGATGATGATGATGATGATGATGATGATGATGATGATGATGATGATGATGATGATGATGATGATGATGATGATGATGATGATGATGATGATGATGATGATGATGATGATGATGATGATGATGATGATGATGATGATGATGATGATGATGATGATGATGATGATGATGATGATGATGATGATGATGATGATGATGATGATGATGATGATGATGATGATGATGATGATGATGATGATGATGATGATGATGATGATGATGATGATGATGATGATGATGATGATGATGATGATGATGATGATGATGATGATGATGATGATGATGATGATGATGATGATGATGATGATGATGATGATGATGATGATGATGATGATGATGATGATGATGATGATGATGATGATGATGATGATGATGATGATGATGATGATGATGATGATGATGATGATGATGATGATGATGATGATGATGATGATGATGATGATGATGATGATGATGATGATGATGATGATGATGATGATGATGATGATGATGATGATGATGATGATGATGATGATGATGATGATGATGATGATGATGATGATGATGATGATGATGATGCGGCGGCGGCGGCGGCGACGGCGACGACGACGACGAGGTAATGGTTTAAAAACTAAAATGCATAAAAAGAAATTTTAGCAATCAATCTTGTTAATCAATGCTTGAGATTAATTGTTGTAAAAAGTTTGTTAATTGGTATTTTAGACATATCAGTTTTGTTCACTTTTTTAAGGTTTTTGAACTTTTAGAACTTTTAGAACTTTTATATAAAGTAATATTTTTTACTAAGATTATAGTAAAAGGAGTATCTAATTTTAAGAGCCTAAGGAAATTCATGGGCCTGACACATGTCCTATTTTTGTTAAAAGACAGAGCATTTTGGTCATTGGTTCAAAAACGTCAGTTCATTGTATCTAATACGTTGATTGTGTCAAATATCAGTTCATTGTATCGTATATATTTTTTATCATTTATTTTGTTATATGTATTTATTATTGTGTATTAGATTTTAGATTGTTTTGTGTAATTTTTGGTTATTTTTCATAAATTATATAAACTATCATTATGTTTACAATTAAAAGTACACAATGTTATTACTAATGTATTTTTTTTTATAACCCATAGTGTTAAAGATAACATAATATGTTATTTTTGTCATTATTTTTATATATTATATAAACTTATTATTATCTCTATCATTGTGTTTTACAATTAAAAGTAGACAATAGTATTGTTTTACCAATGTATATTTCAAAATTTATTGCGTTCAAGATAAAACAACGACAATCAATAAACACAATGAGACATTTTATCATTGTGTTTTATGTTTTATATAAAATTGTATTATTTTATTATTGTTTTTAATGTATTGAATTAATTAGTTGTTAATTAATCTTTGTTTACATACTAGAAATACAAAAAAGATGTTTTGGGTGAAACTTTGAAAGTCCTTTCGTTTTTTTTTTTTTTCATTTTCCTTCACCTTGTTTCTCTTTTTGTCTCTATTTTTGATTTAGAGCATTCATAATTAATTCCCTATAAATGTGTGTGTGCTTCTTATATTATAATGAATGGTTGTGAGTGGAGCAGAGATAAAATGTTATTATTCATCTGCATATTTGAGTAAACACTATTAAACTCTTATAAGTTTTTTTTTATTTTTGAAAGTAGTTGTGAGTGAAAGATATAAAAAATATAATGATATAGGTATAAGAAAGTATTTTTTTAATTAAGAGTAAATTACACTGATCATCCCTAAGGTTTCCTCAAATTTCACATTCCGTGCCTAGGATTGAAAAATTACATGTTTAGTCCTATGGTTTGGAAAAACATAACACTTTTAGTCTTTCGGTCTAATGTCCATTTGTTTTTGACGTTAAATTTTCAGAAATGATAATTTTACCCTTAAGTCTTAATAATAATAATAATAATAATAATAATAATAATAATAATAATATTAATAATAAAATAATAATAACCACCACACCCATGCCCCTCCCCCTCATCTGAGTTTGTGGTCTGCA
This sequence comes from Flaveria sonorensis, assembly GCA_025506505.1. Classification (NCBI taxonomy): domain Eukaryota; kingdom Viridiplantae; phylum Streptophyta; class Magnoliopsida; order Asterales; family Asteraceae; genus Flaveria; species Flaveria sonorensis. The sequence continues at coordinate 1,434,240 of CM046439.1, read as the reverse complement.
CTGTCATTGACGTCACACCTTGCCACCATCGCAACCCACCTTGCCACCATTGCAGCCTCAACTTGCCACCACTATCATGTTTGAAGCATTTGCAAAGCTAACCACCACCTCCACTCCCGCCATACCCCCGTGCCCCTATTTATACAGCTATCGTCCCACCTTCACCACCACCACCAGAATCGGTGCGATTGGTGGGTTTTGGTGGTCGATGGTTGTGGAGATGATGATGGTGGTGGACTTAGTCTGCACGGCCTAGTTTCCAGGAAGCCTCAAAGTTGGACATTCATAACATCAAACATTAATAACTTAACACTTGCAACGGAAACATAACTTTCATTCATATTATTATTTTATCAAAACATAGTGTCGTTTCCTTTATATTTCAAAAATAGTATAAATATGAATTTTCTTAGTTGGACTTGGTCTGCCCAAAACACATATTGAATTGATGTGGCTAGTACGTTATGATCCAAGTCGGGTCACACCCAATAACAAGTTAGACAAACACCTACAATATTTATTTTATGATATGATCAAATAAATAAATATTAACACTTAGAGTATTTAGAAATTGGATTTATAAATATTTGTACATGTGAAGTAGTTAAATTATATGGATAATTTATATTTAGAGACAGAGTTCTACATTATTATTTAAATGGTTAAATGATAATGTATATTGACTTATAACATGTTGTATCTCATACGCATTTACTAATGCGGATGGAGATTACTCATCCGCATTTACTAATGCGGATGGAGATTACTCATTCGCATTTTACTAATGCGGATGAAGATTACTCATCCGCATTTACTAATGCGGATGGAGATTACTCATCCGTATTTACTTATACGGATGGAGATTACTCATCTGCATTTACTAAAGCGGATGGAGATCACTATCCGCATTTACTAATGGGGGTGAACATTTGAAAAATGCGAATGGAGACCACTTGTCCGTATTAACTAATGTCGGGTGTGACATTGTGCAACTATGTGATCTCAGAAGCTTAACATAAATTAAGTCAATAAGAAAAAATGAATGTTTTAAAAGATTTGAGACGGAAAGGGGTCGGCCCCCTTCTTGTCTCTCTCTTCCTTTAAAAATTTCATTTTCCAAGGGCATGCAAATAACAATGATTGCAATCATCTCCACTCTCTCATATACAGAACATCACACGCAAAGTGCAATCAGACCTTCTTCTGCTCTTTTTCTTTTTCTTTTTCGACCGAGAACAAAAGCAGAAAGGGGGTTCGTTCAAGTGTTGAAATATCCTAGCAACAAAGGGTGTTCGTTGGAAGCTTGGAGGGTAGACTTGCTTGAGGCTTTCTTCTTTGGAGGCTTTCATTCCACACTCATCTTCCTCTAATTCCTTGCAAGAGGTAGTTTGTTGAAACACTCTATGGTTGTTTTGTAAGCATGTTTTCTCATATATCGATCCATGATGGGTTTTCAACATATATAATGGTTTATATATATACTTACTGGAACAAGTTTTAAAACTATTTTCTGCTGTGTTTCTCATTTTATTTGGATAAAATGACTTTGATAAACTTGTCATAACCCAACAATGGCATCAACGCTGGTTATATGGATACATGCTTCAATTAAAATGAAATTTCAGTTTTTTGGTGTTGAATCACCAAATGGCTAAAAGTTTTGGTCAAGATTCCCCTTGGTTTTTCAAGATTTTACTTTACATGCATATTACAATCTTGAAAAATTTAATCATTTGGATGATTTAGTTGTTTGGAAAAAACCATGATATTCGGTTTTGTTTTCTCTTGGCCGAAAATTAGTGGTTCAAAGAGGAATCTTTCGTATTTACTGCTTGCATAATTGGATATGTATTTTGATGTTCATAACCTAGCCGTGACCTTGTGTTTGGATGTGTTGATATTTGTGGTTATGATTTGTATTTGATTATTCAAAAGGTTGTAATAATTAATTGTATTTGTTCTTCCATTTTGACTATGTAATTTATTTAGTTTCATTTGGTATATAAAATAAATAGGTTAATTGCATTTTATTTTACTAGAAAAATGTATTTAGGATATATTTTGTAAACGAAGATGCAACTTAATGAGTTTTCGGTTCGGGCCAATTTGAGCCCAAAGAGTCTTATAGCTCTTAATAGGATTTAAGCCCAATAATCAAAACACATTATGGAGGCCCAAAGGAGTTTGGTGCAGAAGTTAAAGCCCATTTGGAAGCCCAGAGAGAGTGGAAGAATCACAACACAAAATGGACACTTGAAGCATTTGGATGCGGGATCAAGTGGGAGTTCACCGACACAACACTTGTATCGTATATTACCCTTAGGAATGACCTTATTAGCACACTTGTTTCGGCCAACAAGTGGTGTTAAATTAGTTGTCTATGGTTATGAACTTATTGTTGTGTGATTGATTTACTTTTATTGTTTATATGATATTTGGATATGCATAGTTAACTAATTAAAATCAACAACATGCTTAAAATCGGTTCTTTTGAAATCATTAACATGGGTAATAAAATGATTTTATTAAAAGTTAATATTTCACAATAAAATTAGGATTTATTAAAAGAGCCTTAAAAGTTAATTTCCCTAAAATACCATACATTTGAATCATGCAAATGTAAGGTACATAATGTTTTCAAGACTAGAATTAATGAAAACAAAAATCCCTTTTAAAACAAGTTAAACACCATCCTTTTGTACAACACACAAATCACTTGAGAACTGTTTATGGGAGGTGGGGTTACCATATTTGTGGGATAAAGGTCACCTAACCACTTGTATGTGTAAACTCACACGTGTGTAAGTAGGACGACTTGAGTTGGAAACCATGTGAATAGGGTCACCGAAGCATGGCGTACAAAGGTGTTGATGGGATTAAATATGTCAACTAAACAAAAAGATGTTTAACCGATCCCATAAAACTAGAAGTTGCAAAGGGTTGCAATTGTCAAACGTTGACTACCTTGTTTATTTAAATAATGAGATAAATGTCACCTAACCAATATTTAAATGCAACGTTGGATTCTAGATTTTAATTATTAATTGTCTATGAGACATAAAAGGGTATATTAAAATTTTATAATCAAAAATACTAAAATTGAATTTTGTTAAATTGTATTGATAGCCGCCAACCACAACGCAATCACCCCTACCGTCCATAACCTATCACTAAGAACCATCCTGGAAAGGGATCGTCTCAACCACAACAACTTCATGAATTGGTATCGAAACTTGAGAATTGTTCTCAAGCAAGAGAATAAATCCTATGCGTTGGACGATCCTATTCCCGATGAACCCAACATTAATGATGAAGATGCCTACAACGATTGGATTAAGCACACTGAGGATTCGGTGCAAGTTTCTTGCCTCATGTTAGGAACCATGATTCCCGAGCTCCAAAAGGACTTTGAACATCATGGGGCATACGACATGATTACCCAATTGAAGGAAATGTTCCTTCAACAAGCAAGGGTAGAACGCTTTGAAACAGTTCAAGCGCTTCATGCATGTCGGATGGAAGAAACCCAATCGGTGTCATCTTATGTCTCAAGATGAAAAGCCACATTGATCTCCACGAAAGGCTGAATTGTCCCGTCTCTAAATAGTTGGCAACGGATTTGATCCTCAATGGTCTAACCAAGAAATTTGAGACATTTGTCATGAACTATAACATGAACGGATGGGACAAGAGCATTGGGGAACTTCATGCAATGCTCAAAACAGCCAAAGTGGGGATGGGAAAGAGGGTTTTACCAGTTTTCACGATCAATGAGGGTGGCAATAAGAAAAGGCATCACCCCGAGCCCAAGGCAAATATTGCCAAAGGCAAGGGACACATCAAAGGGAAGGGTAAGGGAAAGGCTAAAACGGAACCACCAAAACCTAAGCTAAAGAATCCAAAGGTTACCGAGAACGGTCCATGCTTTGAGTGTGGTGAGATAGGACATTGGAAGAGGAATTGTCCAACCTATCTCAAAGAGTTAAGAAAAAGGATGGATGCATGGCAGACCTCAGGTACAACGTTCATGATTCATATTGAACTTAATGTTATTTCTTCAAACGCATAGGTATTGGATACCGGATGTGGAACTCATATTTCCAATTTGTTGCAGGGGTTCAAAAGAAATAAACATTTTAAGAAGGGAGACACTGGTCTCTACATGGGCAACGGAGCAAAATTTGAAGTCGAAGCCCAAGGAGACTACATTTTGAAGCTTCTAAGTGGTTTGGAAGTTATTTTAAAGAACATTTTGTATGCTCCTAGTTTGACTAGGAATATTATTTCCATTTCCCTTCTAAGAAAATATGGTTATGTTTTGAAGTTTATTGACGATCGTATTTGCGTTTTTATGGATAATGTGATTTATTTTAAGGTTATGCCTTCTAATGGCATTTATGAATTAGTTCATAATGACACATTCTTTGATAACTCGTTGTACCAATCAAGCACCAAGAAACTCAAAATGGGTTTGAGTAAGACATATCTTTGGCATTGTCGTCTTGGTCACATAAACAAGAATCGCATTCAAACACTTCAAAAGAATGGTCTTTTGGGAGCAAATGAAGATGATTCATTTGATAAGTGTGAATCTTGTTTACAAGAAAAGATGACCAAGGAACCCTTTAGTGGCACTAATGAGAGGGCAAACGATTTATTAGGAATCATACATTCGGATGTATGTGGTCCTTTTAAAGCAATGACAAGGAATGGTGAAAGATACTTCATTACCTTCATCGACGATTATAGTCGTTATGGTTATGTGTACTTGTTGAGACACAAAGATGAAGCTTTTGAAATGTTCAAAATCTTCAAAAATGAAGTAGAAAATCAACTCAACAAAACAATCAAAGCTCTTCGTTCGGGTTGAGGAGATGAATACCTTAGTAATGCCTTCCAAGATCATCTTAGGAGTTGTGGGATAATCTCACAACTTGCTCCACCCAGAACACCACAACACAATGGTGTGTCTGAGAGGAGAAACCGAACCCTATTGGATATGGTTCAATCTATGATGGCTAGAAGCACATTGCCTCTATCATTTTGGGGTTTCGCATTGCTCTTCGCGACCCGTATTCTGAATATGGACCCAACCAAGAAAGTGGATAAGACACCTTTTGAAATATGGCATGGAAGGGTTCCATCATTATCATATTTAAAGGTATGGGGTTGTGAAGCTTATGTTAAACAGAACACCCTAAACAAGTTAGAAGGCCGATCCACTAAGTGTATCTTTGTAGGATATCCCAAAGACTTTATGGGATATTACTTCTACAATCCAATAGAGCAAAATGTATTCATTGCTTGAAAGGCTGAGTTCTTGGAAACTAAGTTCCTTATGGAAGAAACTACTAATAGAACAGTGGAACTTGAGGAGGATCGAGAACTACAAGCCGATACACGTTTGGTTGATATTAGCAATCAACAAGAGGTTGTTGAAAATGGTCAAGTGGTTGATCAATACACACAAAACGTTCGTAGATCTGGTAGAATTAGTAATCCACCCGAAAGATATTGATTTTTCATGAATGGATGCTATGTAGTTGACTCGGATGAACCAACTACATACCATGATGCAATATCAAATTCTGATTGTGACAAGTGGTTTAAAGTCATGAACATAGAGATGCAATCCATGAATGACAACCAAGTATGGGAATTGGTTGTGCCACCGCTTAACTCCAAACCGGTTGGATGTAAGTGGGTTTTCAAGAAGAAAACCGATATGCATGGAAACTTGGATACTTATAAAGCAAGACTTGTAGCAAAAGGTTTCACTCAAACTCAAGGGGTTGATTATGATGAGACCTTCTCGCCTGTGGCAATGCTAAAGTCGATTAGGATACTATTTGCCATAGCCGCATATTATGACTATGAGATTTGGTAAATGGATGTCAAAACTGCTTTCTTTAATGGACATCTTGAAAAGAATGACTATATGGTTCAGCCCGATGGTTTTGTCGATCCACAACATCCTAACAAAGTATGCAAGTTAAAGAAATCAATTTATGCATTGAAACAAGCATCGAGAAGTTGGAATCACCATTTTGATGAAGGGGTCAAGAAATTTGGATTCATCAAGAACGCTGATGAAGCATGTGTGTATAAGAAGGCTAGTGGGAGCATCATCATATTCTTAGTATTGTATGTTGATGACATTCTACTGGTTGGAAATGACATTCCAAAGATGGAAGGTGTTAAAACCTGGCTTGGAAACTGTTTTTCCATCAAAGATCTTGGTGAAGCCGCCTACATTTTGGGAATAACGATCTATAGGGATAGATCAAGGTGGTTGATAGGTTTAAACCAAAGTGCATACATTAACAAAATCTTGAAAAGGTTCAAGATGGAAAACTCTAAGAAAGAACTGGTACCTATTCAAAGAGGAACAATATTGAGTGCATCTTAATGTCCAAGCTCAAAGGATGAGAAAGAATGGATGAAAGAAGTCCCATATGCGTCTGCTATAGGATCCATAGGATCCATCATGTATGCAATGATATGAACTAGACCGGACATGTCATGCGCTTTAAGCATGACGAGCATATACCATCAGAATCCCGGAATTAGCCATTGGATGGTTGTTAAGAGTATATTGAAATACCTTAGGAGGACTAAGGATATGTTTCTAATATATGGATCTGGTGAGGAGGAACTCGTTGTAAAGGGTTACACGGATGCTAGTTGCCAAACTGATCGAGATGATTCTCGATCACAATCGGGGTATGTCTTTATAATGAATGGAGGGGCAATCTCCTGGAAAAGCTCAAAGTAGGATGTGGTAGCCTTGTCCACTATAGAATCGGCATACATCGCCGCTTCATTGGCAGCACAAGAAGCTGCATGGTTAAAGAAATTCATTGCCGACCTAGGAGTGGTCTCTACCATTCGAGATCCCCTAGAGATCTTTTATGACAATGAGGGTCCTATTGCTCAAATCAAGGAACCCCGTGCACATCAAAAGACAAGGCACATTGAACGAAGATTCAACTACATAAGGGATAAATTTGAAAAGGGAAAGATATGTATTCGCAAAGTTCACACCAATCAAAACATTGCGGATCCACTCAAGAAGATCCTTGAAAGGCCAAAGAATGAGAGTCATACTTGTGCCATAGGACTTCGATAATCTAGTGATTGGATTTGATCCATTTAGTATTTGAATAACGGAACAATTGTTTGACTCTTTCATATAATTATAGTATTTTGAGTTAAGTTCCATTTTAGCATGTTTAGATCCATGAATATGTTAACTATTCTAAATGTCCATAGTCGATCATATTTATGGGAACAAATATGAAGGTAAGACTATTATGAACTTGGATTGGTGGATATTCATAAGGTATGAATATAGAACAAAAGGTTGCTACCAAAGTTCATAGATATTTACGGGATGCAAATATTGGACTGACCCGCTCTCAAATGTTACTGCATGGAATCTTTGTAATTGATCATAAGTAAATTTGAGCAAAAGTGAATATCATAGTATACTCCGACCTGAGATACATATTGGATTTTGATATTCACCAAATTGGATTTTGATATTCACCAAATATTATACTTTGACCTAGTTCTTCGCTATTCTAAAATATGGATAGTACACAAGGCTAAGTTTAGGTGTGGTACAAGGTGATTGTGAGAAACATATGTAGTCAAGATAGGATTTGTCCCTCTTATTCGTTGAAAGTAAGATGTCTAAGGCCTGCTAAAGTTAAATCAACGGGGAATGATCACTCTGTGTCTCTGGATTTTATATGACATCTGTGAAAAAAGGATAAATGATATATTCACCTAAATCATTTTCAAGTAAAGAACTTGAAGAAGATGATGTTATTGAATTGCACTTCGTCATACGTATTAGGGGTAGTAAATCGTTATTAGGCGGTATTTGCTACTTGCATCAATCTTCTATGTATCTTGTGCAAGTGGGAGATTGTTGGACTTGGTCTGCCCAAGACACATATTAAATTGATGTGACTAGTAAGTTATGATCCAAGTAGGGTCATACCCAATAACAAGCTAGAAAAACACCTACAATATTTATTTTATGATATGATCAAATAAATAAATATTAACACTTAGAGTATTTAGAAATTGGATTTCTAAATATTTACACTTGTGAAGTAGATAAATTATATGGATAATTTATATTTAGAGAGAGAGTTCTACATTGTTATTTAAATGGTTAAATGACAATGTATATTGACTTATAACATGTTGTATCTCATACGCATTTACTAATGCGGATGGAGATTACTCATCCGCATTTACTAATGCGGATGGAGATTACTCATCCGCATTTTACTAATGCGGATGGAGATTACTCATCGCATTACTAATGCGGACAGAGATTACTTATCCGCATTTACTAATGCGGATGGAGATCACTATCCGCATTTACTAATGCGGGTGAACATTTGAGATATGCGAATGGAGACCACTCGTCTGCATTAACTAATGCAGGGGTGTGACATTGTGCAACTATGTGATCTCGGAAGCTTAACATAAAAAAGTCAATAAGAAAAAATGAAAGTTTTAAAAGATTTAAGAGGGAAAGGGGCCGGCCCCCTTCTTGTCTCTCTCTTCCTTTAAAAAAATTATTTTCCAAGGGCATGCAAATAACAATGATTGCAATCATCTCCACTCTCTCATATACATAACATCACATGCAAAGTGCAATCAGACCTTCTTTTGCTCTTTTTCTTTTTCTTTTTCGACCGAAAACAAAAGAAGAAAGGGGGTTCGTTCAAGTGTTGAAAAATCCTAGCAACAAAGGGTGTTCGTTGAAAGCTTGGAGGGTAGACTTTCTTAAGAGTTTCTTCTTTGGAGGCTTTCATTCCACACTTATCTTCCTCTAATTCCTTGCAAGAGGTAGTTTGCTGAAACACTCTATGGTTGTTTTGTAAGCATGTTTTTTCATATATCGATCCATGATGGGTTTCAACATATATAATGGTTTATATATACACTTACGGGAACAAGTTTTAAAACTATTCTCCGTTGCATTTCTCATTTTATTTGGATAAAATGACTTTGATAAACTTCCTAAAATACGGATGGCAGACTTGAACTATCCCAGTAGCTTTCACGTAAAAACTAACCTCTTGAAGACTCTAACACCAAACCAACTTTCCCGATAGCTTTTCGAACAAAAACTACACATTCATGCATTATATTCATCAATAATTCATTCTTAGTACATAACACGAGTTACTCATGAGATACATACTTTAAACACTTCAAATCTTCACTTTCTCTCTCTACAATGCGGCTTTCTCTCCCTAACAACAGTAGTATTCACGCGGGAATATAGTCAAACAGGTGTTCTCACCTATTTATATGATTCCCCAAACTTCTCGCTTGGTTCTCGCGCGAGTACGCCTTTTCGCACGAGAAGTTCCCTTCCATGCGACAACTTCGTTTTCATTCGTCCCTGAGAATTTTCGGGGCGTTACATCGTTCCACCTTTGGGCCCACTATTTACATCTTATAACAGATCCACATCAACTCTTACCGAAGATGGTCGACGGTGGTGGAAATGATGGGATGTTAGAGGTGGTAGGGGAGTAAGCTTATTAGTATGGTTCATGTTGGGGTGGTAGGTCGTGAAGTTGGAAGGTGTTGACCATCAAGGTATGTCATAATGGTGGTGCCTACTGGAGATTGGGTATCTGGTGGGGTAGTGGTGGCCGCAAGAGATGAGGGTATGTGGTGGTGATGAAGGTTGTAGAGATAAGTCAATGTGGTGATGGTTTTGTTAAATAACTTCATTGATGAAGAAGATAAAATGAGGTATAGGGTGGGGGTGGGTATTGGGGTGGGGTATATTGCTTTAATTAAGTCAATGTTTTTTTCTAAGTGAAGGGCAAAATAGTCATATGACACACAATTAACGGATTGTTTAATGGCCATCCATCACAGGGATGAAAAGTGCTATGTTTTTCAAACCTTAGGACTAAACATGTAATTTTTCAATCATAGGGACGAAATGTAAAATTCGAGCAAACCTCATGAACGATCCGTGTAATTTACTCTTTAATTAAAAAGGAGAAAATTTCATAAATGGTCCTTGTGGTTTAACTAGATTGCATGTTTGATCCCCAAACTTTAAAAATTGCAAAGTTAGCCCAAACTTGTGTGTACTCATTGCATGTTTGGTCCCTAACATTAAATTCATTTAGTTTTATGCATTTTATAAGGTTTGAACTAACTTTTATATTTAACTTTACGGATCAAAATTGCAACACTCACTTAAAATTTTGAACTAACTTTTTAATTTTTAAAATTTAGGGGCCAAACTTGCAATAAATACACAAAAGTTTGGACTACTGCAAATTTCAAAGTTTGGGGACCAATCATGCGATTTGGTCAAACCACAGGAACCATTTATGCAATTTATTCTTAAAAAAAGAGAGAAAAAATATTGATTTGTAATGATATAGATAAAAAAAAATCCACTGTAATTACACTAAAAATAATTACCGCATAGACATGATTAAAAGGAAAATAAGATAATAAAGTTTCATGCCTGATATGTTTGTTAAAACTCATGTAAAAACAATCAAGTTCTAGAATTTCTTTATAGATATACTAAGGTGAGTTCTAAATCCCCTCATTTTACATGTTTTTCACTAATTTTAGAGATAATATGCATATTTGATGTGTTTTAAGTCATAGATCTAATATATGAATGTAACGTCTCGCTTTCAGAGGTCTTCACAGTTGATTTCATAGATCACAACCACAATTCTTAAACTAAAAAATTTAATATAGCAATCAGCAAAATAAAAATAAATTATTAAACCAAACTAGTCATACATAGGGTAATTCGTTACATAATAGAGTTTTTTGCTTAAAACATTCATAACATAAATCTTTATAACATGATGCTAGCCTTTGGCTACTTTTATAAAAGCTTTAATTTTAGTAACTTTTCATTTGTTGCCTTAATGACTTCTATGCTTCCCAACTCTTTCTTCCCAACTTCATCCTAATAAAAGGGTGTTTTACATCTTCTACCATATAGCATTTCATATGATGGCGTATCGATACTAGCATGCTAGTTGTTAGTGTGTAGGAATTCTGCTAATGATAGATGACTATCCCAACTCTCACCAAATTCTATAATACATGTAGAGAAGCATGTCCGCTAAAGAATAAATGGTAACCTCATAGTTGAATTTAAAAATCAGAAACACATAATTCTTAAATGTTAAACAACCATGAATATAGCGGCAGAAATTTGATTATTATTATTAAATGATTCATTGTCTAGAGATATTACATTCAACCATAAACAAACAATCTAATTAGAAGAATGCCAATCTTGAATTCAGCTAGGTAACCTCAACCTTCAAGCCAAGCTATCATTATATTTAGAGATTGGTTTAAGTATTTTTTTTAACTCAGAAGGCTTACGCTAGCGTGTCTGGCTTATAATATGAAAAAGAAAATAAACATAAAAAGATAACATAAATACGGGTTGCCTCTCGCATAGCACCTTTCTTTAACGTCTTCGGCTAGACTTAGGTTATGTCTGGCTTACGCTACCGTGTCTCCTTCAATCTGGTGTCTGTGGAATAAATAGAAAAACTATTTCATTAGTAATTGGTAATTCTATTTTTTATTTCTACATACCTTGTTTTATTTTGTGTACTCATGAATATCAAGACTTCCATCAACACCTCCCCAAGCTTGAACTTTTCTGTCAGTTCTTCATTTGTATCATCATCAAAACTTTTTTTAACACTTGATTTTTGCAATTTTCAGGAAGTCTTTTCTTTATCTCGGGGAATGCCTCCATGATTTCTTCATCTTCTTTTTCCCTCTTTGTGCTTCGTAGTTATAAAGGGAATGGAAGGCGATAAGTAACATGTACTTCACTTTCAACTGGTCCTAACACTTTCTTCTTTTCTTCATCTTGATTTTCAAGAACCATTTCTTCCCCCTTATCTATTTCCTTAACAATAATTTCTTCTTTATAGTCTTCTTCTTGTGTAATACTTATCAAGGTAAGGGCACTAACGTTGTGTTTTGGGTAATTCTCGGTTTGCACGGGTAATTTACCTTGAGATTCTATCTTGCTTATTGAACTAGCAAGTTAAGTCATTTGGCACTTCAAGCTTTTTATGCTAGCCTTTGTATCTTCTTGGAATGATTGGGTGCTAGTGACTAGCCTTTTAACGATGTCTTCCAAGGACATTACTGAGCTATCCACTTGTTGTGGTCGACAAGGCTGGTAATTGTGTTGATATGTTATTTGGAATGAATGTGGTGCTTGATATTATGAAGGGCTTTGCTGGTAGCTTATAATAGAAGGATGTCCCTAATTCAAATTGTATTGGGGATATCGGTATTGTCTTGAGTTTTTTTCCAAAATAGCTTTCCATTGTTTGTTCTTTTTCTTTTTCCTCTCCTATAATATGATACATATTTGTGCGGTGCCCAATTTGTAAACATACCTCGCAAGCTTGATTTGATTTGAGATGTGCTATCTTCTTTGATCCCATGTGATGTGTCGACATACCACTCTTCTTCTTGATCCCAATGTTTTGTGTCTTCTGCTATGGATGTGATCAAGGCTCTAAGTTGACTTGATGTGTTGTCAAATAGAGTTCCCCCACTAGAAGCATTTATCAAACGCCTCTCTAATGGTGCTAGCCCTTCACAGAAGTATTGAAGCAATTGGTGTTCGGATAAACCATGTTATGGGCATCTAGCACACAACTTCTGAAATCTTTCCCAGTAAGTGTGTAAAGCCTCATTTTTGCTTGTTTGATCCCGATAATCTCTTTACGTAACATGGAAGCTTTCAATTCTGAAAAATACTCGTTTAAGAATAATTTTGCAAGATCATTCTAAGTGGTTACCGACCCTGGTGGTAGGTAATAAAGCCATTCTTTTTCCGTGTCTTGCAAAGCAAAGGGGAATACATTATGTGGTTTTATTCTGGAACACACAACATGAAATTCCTTTAAAAACTTGTAAGGGTCCTCATTATCAAGACCACGGAAGAAAGGCAATAAATGAATGAGTCCGGGTTTATGCTCGAAGTTCTCCATAGCAGGGTAATTGATGCAAAGTGGTTGTTAGATGATATCATGAGTCGCCCATTCCCTAGGTATTTGTTCAGCCGTGGTGTTTATAGAAAGTTGTACTTGTACTTAAAGATCTTGGAATAAAACGGTCTGAATTGTCGTATCCCCGACAACGGCGCCAATTTGTTGGGTGTCGAATCCAACAAATAAAATATTATAATGTGAACTTATCGTCACACACACTAAGAATAGTATGAGCGGATGTAGGGTTCGTGTCCTCAGGGATACGGGTTAATCGAGTTTATACCAATATGTTTCAAGTTCAAGTACACTTATTATGAAAACAAAATAAGATGGGGGGATTTTAATAAAAACAATAAAATTAGGAAAAAATTGTAAAAATAAAAAAAAATTACAGCACGCTTACACGGCCGTGTCAAAACTGCAAAGTAAATCCTGAGCAGCCGTGTTAAGGTTCTGTCAAGATAAATAAACTTGTTTTTTATGACGAAAATTTATCAAAACTAATAAAATGTGAATAAAAAACAAATTTTATAAAATAGTTTTAACACAAGGGTTTTTTCATGACTTGATCCGGCTTACGATCTTTAATGATTATGGTGCAATAATCATTTATGTAAACGATTTGTATCGATACTAAACATCATACCGTTCAAACATCCCCTTCATCTAATGTCTAACCAAACGCAGTTCGTTGATTAGAGCCAACCCGCTACTCTAAGCTCACGCCGTTCGGATCTTAACATGCGGGTTGCAGTGATAGAAATATCGATTATAGTTAAACACTCACGCCGTTCAGAATGCTTAACTAGATTGAATGACTCTATAAAGATTTTGGATTCATAGACAAACAAAAAAAATTATTTGCTCCTTGTATCAAAAATATAAACTTGATTAGCGTTTTAAAAATTGAAAAACTTTATTAGAAAAATTAATAAGTTGATCAGGTTTATTAACAATCTAATATATAATGAAATAAATCCGGGCTTAAGATCAAGAATCATACAAACAAACCATTCAAATAAACAATCACATAAACGTTTCATATAAGTTATGAATCAAATAAAAAATAAACCCAAGTGTCAAAACCTAAAAATATTTATCCGGACATGACGACTAGATCAACTTTGCTAAATAAATAAACAAACATAAATTCAAAAGCGTACTAAACAAAAATGAACGAAATAAATATCCTTCAAAATAAATCTCCCATCCAAAGAAAAACTTCCGTTTCTTTTTTTTCTTCTTGCTTCATGTTTTTCCACCTTCCCTCCAAAGGGTGCCAAGATCCCCTCTTTTTATTCCCATCACCATATATATAAAATAAATATTTAAATCAATAGATATCCATATTTTTAAGAGAGAAAGTTTTAGGAGATAACTTTATAAAATTGAATTTAAATCTCTCTTTTTTTTTTAATCTTCATAAACCACCCATTGTCTTCAATATACTTTCCAATCTTAGTTTAATCTTCATTTTAGACTCATGTAACCTTTTTTCACCTACAAACAACAAAATCCATTTACAGTACACTATATTCTACCAAACGAGTGTCACACAAAATAAACAAAAATACGTCTAATAAATGCATGATATGAAATAAAAACATATGTTAAAACAAAGATAAATAATGCCTAAAAATACTATTAACTATTGTTAACATGACCATAGAATTTAGGGTAATAACTTCAACATATCATGCATTAGATCTATAACTATAACATCATATGTATGCATATCATCCTTAAAGTCAATGAAAAACGTGTAAAAATAAAGGATCTCAGGCTCACCTCAATGAAAATGATGCACAACACTCAATTGAACTTTAATACCCAAAATCTATATGCTTTTACGTAGAGGTAACAACTTTATCATGAGATGTCAGTGAAACAAGATTAGGAATATAGATTTGATCTTCAACATACTATGCTCGAGTCTTAATAACCAACACCCCCCCCCCCCCCCTTCTTCCCCGTTTGATCTTTAATTTCATACATTTTGATCACAAACTTGAACAACCTTTATTTTAAAGTTTTAGGATTTTACATTATTGCTTTGTTATGTGCATTGCATGGTCACTGAAATCTTGACTTATGCAACATGTGACTATAGTCTTGCTATGCATAAACATTTTCTTGTTTTGCTATGTGCATTATATGTTAGCTGGGTCTTATCTTGTGCAAGAATTTTACTAGAGTTTTGATATATGCAAGCATCTAATTATTCGATTATATGCATTGTATGGTCACTGAAGTCTTGCTTTGTACCAGCATGTCACTAGAATCTTGTACTAAATACAAGCAAGTAGCCTTGATGATGATTCATCAAGTTGCTTCAAAGTATTTGCTATGCTCTGTCACTGAATATCATCGTATCACATCTCTAGTTTGTCATTGGTAAACATGGTTTCATTGTTTTCACTATTCAAAGACTTCATAAAATTTCAAGTATGAAAACTTATGTTTCAAAAAAATATATATATAGCTCACTCAGCAACACTGACTTTTTAGTATACATGTCAAGCAAATCAAAGGTTGGTTGTGCTTGAGTTCAGATAACAGGAAAAAGCTTACCCGACAATAAAGATTGGCAATTTATTTCAATGTTTATGTCATGATTTTAAAAAAATAATTGATCTTATGTAATTGATAATGTCAGCCATAATTTTCAATGATGAATGTTTAAAAATGTTTTCCGCTATTGTGACTATAAAATTTTACAGTTTAAGACTTATGGTAATGATGTACGAATCCAACTATTAGAACTTCTGAAAACGGAGTCTTACGAGGTAACTTTGTAAGAGTGTCAAATGCCTCCGCATTGAATTAAGTTTTCGATGATAGTGTGTAATGGAGGAGCCATTTTAAGTAATTAACTGAATTGATTTGTTTGTGCATATTATGAACCATGGATTTCAATTCACTAATTCACACTTCTATCTAGGAGTTTAATTATAGTTTTGCTATGTCAAATTAAGTTTTCCAAAGATTTGACATTAGCTACGAAATTTAGATCTGTCTTATAAAAGAAAGAGTTTGATGTAATGTTACTAATTCAGAAATAAAATTAATTCAGTGCATTTCTGAGTTGTGTTCCCACCCTATCACGTATAGTGTAATGTGTGATTCGCCTAAGATGTTGCACGCTAGAATGTTACGCCCTAATGGTTTTGAGTTGAGATAGATAAAGATAAAGGAGCAACCATAGAAGGTAGCATGAGTTATTGCCACTGGTATATGGCAAACAAGTACTGGTGCAATTTTGTCCACATGACATTAATGAGATCCGATGAGGGTTTGTGAATCTCTGCAGGCTCGAATCTCATTAACATCCTATTCGATCAGATGGTGTTTTCAGACGTTTACATTTTGATGAATGATATGATGGAGGACAGCTAGCTCAATTCAAACAATATATATGCAATGCAGTTGGTGATCACAGATTCTTGATTGCAAACCAAAGTATTTAAAGATCAGCAGTTCTTCTGTCTGGGATTCTTTATTCATTAATTGTCCACACAACCTTCAATGTGTCATAAATTGTTCATCTATCTGGGATTCTATCTATCATGCAATATATTTGCATTTGTTAATTATCCACACAAGACCCAACCTTCAGTATATCACAGATTACGTTTCTATCCCTTTTTAAATCTCTGTTTAATCATGCCTTTTAGATATTAATATTATCATGAACTGTTTAAATGTAAAAAGGTACCTTAATTTGTTGCATTCTTTGGTAACAAAATGCATTGAATAATTAATGGAAATGGAGTGTATGTTTTAGAAGTATGCAACAAACTTAAACATATTTGTCATTGAGGATATAATGCTTGACGAAAGTACTTGTAAGAGCACCCGCAATATGTGGTGAAGGATGTTAACAAGGATGTCCTTAGCAAGGACAAAGCATTGTTCTTATGTATTTCGGGAAAATAAAAGAGTTTCAAATGTATGGAATTAAGGATGAGCACAAATATTACGTTTAGATGGAGGTTTCTCTTTATTTAAAAAGTAAAAGGTTCAATAAAATACCTAACTTCTTGTTTTAAGTTAAAAATGAACTAGATACACTAATTTATATTATATTACTATTTTATTCAACTAAATTGTAACCAGTTCATAAAATAAATTATTTATAAAAGTTACTAATATATTGGTGAATATAGAAAAGGTTTTCACCTATCATAATTCAATATTTAAAATTTATCCTAAATATCAAATTTTATATATACTATATCAAAAACAAATATGGATTCTTATACTAGATTTTTTTTTTTCGAACAACCAACGAATACTATAAGCATAGCCACCCGCTTAAACTCATTTACGAAAGGTCACTCACGTCCTGTGAACACATACAACATTGGTGACCCGACCCGCCCCTCATTTCAAGGGAAACCCACTGCCAAAGAACGACTGTGATAAAACTTTTAGGGAGCAAATTAACGGGCCATGAGGTTGCCTCCTATCAAACTAATTGATTTAGGACTCATTGGCATTATACTAAATAATTTAGTTGTTAAAATATTACTAAAAAGATAGGGTCCTTCTATAAAAATGTATTGATAATTTTTCTGAGTTTTATCTCTAATAAATAGTGCTACTTAAACATTAACATGATATGATAATATTACGGAGTTTTATAATAAAGATATATAGTGAATAGTACTAGGAAGAAAGCTAAAACTTTTAATACATATCGTATTACTAAACAAATGAGTTATCGACAAATAATTACCAAGTGATAGAGCTATCAGAGGCTTAGCGTCAGATCATCGAGAGAATATTAAAAAAATCCAACCTTTTTATTATTTTTTTCTTATTATGATGAACTCCATCGGTGCATTAAAATTATTTTTTTATTATGATGGATTCCATTTTAAAAACTTCACAGTTAATCATTCATAACATAAAATCATTTATATTTATAGACTTTACATAAGAAAACATAATTTAACCATTTATAACCAAAAGTGATCTTATAACAAGCCTCAAAACATGTTCATATAGGATGCCAACATTTTTCTTCTCAGTAGCTTGTATTTTCATATCTACATCCTCAACCTTGTAATATACCTATCAAATAATATGTATACAAAAGTTAATGTTGCTAAGTGATTTCTAGTTGTTCCTATGTGAGCACACAATGATCATATATACATGTCACTTGCCTTTCATTTAATTTATTGTGGTGCTCATTATTTTATTCCTTATTTCATTCAATTCATTTTTCTTTTCTTATCTATTCACTTTTCATGAATCTGAGTAGTTACTGTTCCCCGATCAATCACAAGCATAATGCTTGGGGTAATAGTAAGCAAAAGATTTCATAATCGTAACGATTTGGTCTGCATAAGTGCAAGACCCATAACATATGGCTTTAACAACACACATTAATGCCACAAAGGGTATCAATCCCTTGCATAAATGCCACTATCATTTGAGCTTGTATAATTGTAACACCATTCCATTCTATAGTTAATGTTTGCAAAACTTTTCATTCATCATTGGGTCCATTTATCATTTCTTTAAGTTCCACTATCAATCATCGTTCATTTGTCTTTCACTTTGCTTTACATAATACTTCTCATCATTCATTATACATTACGTATCACATACCCATGTACACATCATTTAAATAAATCAAATAGAAAGCCACATTTTAACTAGCCAACCCTAGGTCAAAGATCAGTAATCAACTATGCGTCGAATATGGGTCAAGTTTTTAAAGAACCCAGAACGCATTGGCAATCCGAGAACTCGGATTAGGCCAACTACTTATCATAGACCGGATATTGTCTTCCTACCTAGGACATCGATATCATAGAACCTCCATCAAACTCGAATACTGCCAGGAACAATATACTTCTTAAAGTCGAGTACTCCTATGGGCTGGATACTTCTAAGTGGTCGTGTACTATCATAGGTTGTATACATGTTCCAAGAACTACACTAATTATCAAGGTCCGAATACTAGTACTAGATACCTAAGCAGAATACTTTATCAGGGGGGAATATTCTACTATTTGGTGAATGAAATAGCATCAAAATCCATAGCAATCATATCTTTACCATTAAAATGATATCATTTTATATATAACCATAGATCTAGGAAAATGAATCATTAAGATATGCATACTAGCCGTAAATGTACAAAAAAGTAAAAGATGGGATCTAGAACTCACCTTAAAAAGAACACTAAAAAACCAAGAAATAGCCTTTTTTATCGAGATCTGAACATGCAGATGTAAAAATCATACTCTATTCTTTGACCAACAAGGGGGCAACCAAAGGTTGGGAACGAATATCCATTTATTAGACAAGCATTCAAAGTCAAGCCCAATGTAAGAAACTTTAAAGTTGTCTGCTATGTGTTTATACAGCGATCTTGATCACACAATTTACATGGAACAGCGGACTTGCTATGATGTAAAGTCTCGGGTAGGCTATGTAGGTAAATTTAAAGAAAGCTTTGTAGGGACTCAAACAATCTCCACGCGTATGGTATGGGAAAATTGGAGAACTTCTTGAACATTGTGGGTACTCTAGTACCACAGCAGATGCAAGTTTATTTGTTAAAAGACTTGAAAACAAGATAGCAATAGTCTTAGTCTATATGGACAATCTCATAGTCACCGGAAATTGGAAAGATGAAACTAACCAGCTAAGATCTAATTCTTAGAACCCGGTTTCTAGGTTGGTTAAGTCATTTCCTTGGACTCTAAATTGAGTACAAAACAAAAGGGTTGATACTTCATCAAAGAAAGTATACAGTTGATTTTTTACATCGATTTGGACTCCTAGATTCAAAACCAGCAATGACTCCAACTGATGTAAATATGAGACTATACCGAGATAAAGGAAAAAGACTCGAAGATCGAACATGATATAGACAAATAGTTGGTAGCTAGCCTTATATATCTAACCCCAACAAGACCTGACGTAGCCTTTTCGGTTGGGCTCTTAAGTCATTTTATGCAGGAGCCAAGACAACCACATTTATTGGCTACACGACATTCTTAACCAATGCATATATTCAGCCGAGATTTATCCCCCTAATTTTAGAATAGATTAGCATTGACATTTAATTGTATAATTTCTGTTATTCTGCTTCCTTATATTCAGCATTGTATATCCCTATTTAAAGGGTTCTGTGAATCAATAGAGATCATCAACAATTCATACCATAAACCACTTTTATGGTATCAGAGCTACGGCTCCCTTCTTCCTCACCGTTTCTCTTCTTACTGTCCTTCCAGACGACAACTAACAAACCCTATCACCATGACAAAAACTGACGACCTGTCATCCTCTTCCCAAAAACCAAACCTTATAGCCCTACACCCTGCTTATTCGGTAAGCAATATCCAATCCAAGATAAGAACCCTAGATGGCACAACCGTTACCTACTCTTCCTGGGTGAAACTTTTCAAGCTTCACGCCATTGCCTACCGTGTGCTGAACCACATAGACGACACCCCATCACCAGCATTTACAGATTCCGAATATCCCATATGGAAAGAACTCGATGCTTTGGTCTCCCAATGGATCTACAGCACCGTTTCGGATGATCTGCTCACTCGTATTCTTGATACTGACGCCACAGCCAGAACCACTTGGCTGAAACTCGAGAAAATATTTTTAAGCAACAAGCAGGCCAAAGCTGCTACCCTAGAAACCCGGTTCGTTAACATGACATTGGCAGCCTGAACTTCGATGGAGGACTATTGCAAACAGTTGAAAGATTTAGCAAACCAGTTGTTTGATGTTGACCAGCCTATTACTGAAAAACACCTCGTCCTATAGTTGGTACGAGGCCTCTCATAAGAGTTTGATACTACAGCCTCGCTGATAAACTCACAGGGAGCCGACTGGGATCTTGCGCGCAGCATGTTGAATGATGAAGTCCTCCGTCAAGCAGCCCGACAACAGCAATCTTCTTCTGTTCTGGTAGCTCCCACGGCTGCCAACCACCGGAATACCTCCGCCACCCCACATACGATCACTTGCGTGTGTTTGGGTGTGCTTGCTACCCGAATACCTCCGCCACCCAACCTCACAAATTATACCCACGATTCGTTCTATGCATTTTTCTCGGGTACCCTCCTGACTTTAGAGGTTGCCGATGTTTTGACCCAACCACCGGAAAAGTCCACATTTCCCGTCATGTCACTTTTGTCGAACACACTTTTCCCTACACTATTCCCACCCCACCCAACACCTACACCTTCCTGGATGATGCCACACCACCAGGATACACATTTCCCATCGTATTTCTACTACACCTAACCCACAACCACGTCCCCATTCCACATCTTCTTTCCAATTTACTTACACCCGACGCCCGAGACCACCACCCACCCATCAAGTTGCTTCACAACCCCAAACCGAGGCAGCCTCGGCATCCTCCCAGCCTCCAAACACGGCTGTTCCAGTACCTATTCTGCCGCAAAACCATCCCACCACAGCCTCTCAACCATCTCGCACCACTAGACCTACCCCCCCTCCGCCTAATACCCATCCCATGACCACCCGATCTAAAGCTCATCATGCTCTCGTGTCCGCCTCTGTTTCCCCCATACCCACTTCTTATGCCAAAGCTTTTGCCAACCCTCATTGGTTACATGCCATGCAGGCTGAGTTCAGTGCTTTATAGGAAAATGAAACATGGGAACTAGTGCCTCGTCCTCATGACAGACCGGTCATCCATTGTATGTGGCTTTTCCGACATAAGTTCAAATCGGATGGGTCACTTGAACGGTACAAAGCACGTTTGGTAGTTAATGGGAAATCTCAAACAGTTGGCATTGTCTGTGAGGACACTTTCAGCCAGGTTGTAAAACCGGCTACTATACGGACCATCTTGTCTATTGCAGTTTCATGTTCTTGGCCTATTCATCAGCTGGACGTGAAGAACGCCTTTTTACATGGGCATTTGAATGAAACCGTCTTTATGCACCAGCCTCCGGGTTTTGTAGATAACCGTTGTCCTAACTACGTGTGCAGGTTGAAAAAGTCTCTCTACTGGCTTAAACAGGCGCCTCGGGCATGGTACACCCGTTTTGCTACACACCTGCTTTCTCATGGATTTCGCAGCAGTGTGTGACAACTCTCTGTTTGTTTTATCACGGGGAGCTCAGATGGCTTATTTACTTCTTTATGTTGATGATATAGTGCTCACTGCATCTTCAGATGAGTTGTTACAGGATATTATTAGCATGCTCTCACGAGAGTTTACAATGACTGACTTAGGTCAGTTGCACCATTTTTTGGGAATTCGAGTAACCAGGCAATGTGCTGGCTTATTTCTGGATCAATCACAGTACACTAAGGACATTATTTCTCGTGCTTCCATGTCCTCTTGCAAACCGTGTGCAACTCCAGTTGACTTGTCAGCCAAACTCAGTGCTACCGATGGTCCTCTCTTTCATGACCCCACTTTATACCGCAGCCTGGCAGGAGCCTTACAGTATCTCACATTTACACGCCCGGACATCTAGTACGCTGTTCAACAAATTTGTCTCTTCATGCATGAACCACGGGATCCTCACTTTGCGTTCCTCAAACGTATTCTCAGATATTTACAGGGCACAATTGATTATGGAATACGTCTTGGCAAGACCAATACGCATTCCTTGGTTGCCTAGCCGATTGGGGCGGATGCCCAGACTCTCATCGTTCTACAAGTGGTTACTGTGTTTTCCTCGGTGACAACTTGATTTCCTGGTCTTCAAAGAGGCAACCTACTGTTTCACGCTCCAGTGCAGAGGCAGAGTATCGAGGCGTGGCCAACGTTGTGGCTGAGGCGACTTGGCTTCGAAATTTACTTCTTGAACTGCATATTCCACTTCGGCAAGCCTCTGTCATTTACTGTGATAACGTCTCTGCGGTATATATGTCTGATAATCCTGTCCAGCATCAACGAACGAAACACATTGAAATTGACATACACTTTGTTCGGGAGAAAGTTCGCGTTGGTCAAATTCGGGTCTTGCACGTACCGTCAGCTTTTCAGTATGCAGATATCTTTACTAAAGGCCTAGCTCGACAACTGTTTCAGTCTTTTCGCTCCAGCTTGAGTGTCTGTCCTCCGCCCGCTCAAACTGCGGGGGAGTCTTAACCAATGCATATATTCAGCCGAGATTTATCCCCCTAATTTTAGAATAGATTAGAATTGACATTTAATTGTATAATTTCTGTTATTCTGTTTCCTTATATTCAGCATTGTATATCCCTATTTAAAGGGTTTTGTGAATCAATAGAGATCATCAACAATTCATACCATAAAGCACTTTAAGACATGTGTTACGGTATATAAAACACATAATCCGGTTAGGAGTCGAGTCAAGTATCGAACTACAAGGATTTTGTAACGCCGACTATGCAGGAGATCTAAATGAAAGAAGGTCTACAACCAGGTATGTTTTCTTTATTGGAGCAAATGTAGTGTCGTGGTGTAGTAAGCGACAACCTAAGTTTCCTTATCAATAACAGAAGCAAAATATCAAGCATCAGCAACAGCAACTCAAGAGCTAGTTTGGTTGGCACGTTTAATGAAAGAGTTAAACCACAAAATGGATTATAAAGTTAAGCTGTTTTGTGATAATAAATCAGCAATACAACTTGCAAAGAACCCGACATCCCACGCAAGAACCAAGCACATCGAAGTACATTACCACTTTGTCTGAGATCGAGAAAGTTTTAAATGGAGAAGTCGATCTAGTCTAGATTGATACAAACAAATAGTGGGTAATATATATACTAACAAAAGGATTGGCGAGAGTAAAGATGCTGGTGTTGGGTTAATCTTGATCGGGTGAAGTCGGGTCACGGGTCTAATATTTAAGTCATGTGTTATTTAAATTATGTAGCAAGTTTTCATTTTGAATTAGTATAGGTAGTGGAGTTAAGTAGTGGTTTATTTTATAGGAGTAGTGACCCATGTTTGCATGAAGTTTTTAGTCTATTTATATGTATGGATTGCAATTAATGAAAGAAGAAGATAGTTTGTGAGTGTGTAATCTTAAGCTTGAAACCAATAACTGGAGTTCTGTTCAAGATCAGGAATGAGAAGAATTGGTATTGAGAGGGAGTGTGAAGATTATAGCAATACCGAATTCGTGAACGGGTAAATAGCAAAGGACATTAAGGGTGGTTCGGCTTGATCTCAGGGGGGGTTTTGGAGGAGATCATACTATCAAGGGTCTACTAGTAATATTAGTTGTTGATAATGATTAGTTTATTTTTTGAAGAATTTGAAATAAGATAAGGATTAGGATCGTGAGTTTCAAGTCAGTACCCTATATAAGGCAAATAGGTTTAATTGTTTTCAATTGTATTGTTCTCTTCTTTGGTTTCCAATTAATAAGAAAGAGTCGAACGTAGTTTTTCACGTTGTGTGTTTGGTATCCAGGTTAACAGTTAAGATCGAGGCAATGATATCGAGCTCGACTTTGAGTTGGGTGGGTTGTTTAACTGGTCATGAGTGAGGTGAATAAATGGTAGTTTTTGGCGGTGATTTGTGAGGCAATGGAAGTGGTAAAAGATAGAAAGTTGATCAAGTTTTTCAGGCCTTGTTGCCGGCCAGCCTGCCATGGTTTATTTGATGGATAGAGGTTCGCGATGAGGTGGTGTGATGGAAGGTGAGTAAGTCGGTGAAAACATTATCGTTAGATGTTAATTCGAGATGGTCAATCTTTCAAAAATCACTTGGGTAATTTTCTGTTGTTTTTTATGAACTCAAACAAAAGCTTATTAATTTTTAATACAATGGATGGAAAACGAACGTGAAGATAACAAAACACGACCACATTGAGATCATGAATAATCATGTGTAAAAACTAACAAATATGCATGTAAATTGTATTAGATATTGTGGTTTTTCATATAGGTTTTATATTTCATATTAGAGTAAATTACTATTTGTATATCTGATATTTCTTAAAACTAAACATCACTATGTCCCTAACTTTTTATTTTTCATCCATTTGACTCCTGAATACTGACGTCGTTAGTTTTTCTGTTATATATTTTATAAAAAGACTAAACCACCCTTAAAATTTTAAAAATAAAAATTTTAAAAAAAAAAATTATGAGACCCACCCATATCTTTCGACCATAAACACAATTTCTTGATTCATCATCTTCACCAAACACACACACATAGTATCTCTCTCATCTCCGCATCACCACCACTACCACAATCAACCATCACCGTCATCGAAACCGCCCATCACCACCACCGGAACCGCCTATCGCCACCACAGGAGTCGCCATCACCACAATAACACCACTAAACACACTCTTTATTCAACCCCATCTCAACCACTACCACCTCCTCCACCTGAACACAAAGGTGATGTCGAAGCCGTGAGCTATACAGAAATCAATCTCTCTTCGTACAACCCAAGAACTCACATCTACGACCACCGCCATGGGCTTTCAAGAAAGGGGTTCGCCCTTCGGCTCCTTTATGGCAGTCGGGTTTTTGACATCTTCGACCACCACTACGGGTGATGCAAAGTCCAGAATCACCTCTTGCACCCTTTCCGCATCCCTCAAATTGGCATGCCTTTGTACTAGAGGTTCTGTGCTGCTGCGGATGCGGCTCTGTGATTACAGATATACATGTGACTAAACTTGTTGGCATAGTCAATTAACGGCCGTTAGACCCAGTAACGTAACGTGTTATTTTTTTTCAAATCTTAGGACTAAACCTGTAATTTTTCAATCCCAAGAACAAAAGGTAGGGACGATTCGTGTAATTTACTCAATAAATTACGGTGACAATGACAAACGTCTAATACTAAGTTTAATACAAAAGTCATGAGGATGTATGAAGAATTTCGGTACTGAGGCGTTAAAAAATTTGAGTCTTGAAATTAACCTTTTAGAATAGTTTACATGCATATCAAAACTAAAGATGTACCACGCTTTATTCAATCCTGATCAGCACAATTAAAGAAACAAACCAAAATTTACTGAATCCACTTCATTTGATTCCATTTTTATTTACTTATATTCTTGAGTGTTGTTTAAAGTGAGAGAAAATCCAAAATTTGTACTTTTTAAATTTCAAATATAATTTTAAAATTATATAATATATATTAGTTAGAAACTATTATGTAGATAATATTTATAACAATTATTAAGGTTTCTTACAAGTAGTCATGTTATAGAAATTGCTAGGCGCTAGTTGAATAGTATGGTACCGACTAAGGATTAATCGGAATTAATTGGATCGGACTTTTGTATATAATTTTACAAATTTATATATCTATAACATTAATTTTATACTTAATTATGTATTCATTTTGGGGGGATAAATTGTAAATTGGTAAATATGGAGAGGGTTAAATGTTAAAATAACTAAACTTTATTAAATAATTTAAAACAACACATCACCCCGTCGTTCAATCTCCTCCCGTTTCAATCACCGGGTCGGAGCTTGGCGGCTGAATTGGCAAATCCGGCGCTAGAATCGACTATTCCATCACCGGAATAGGCGACTCCGGCCGTTCTCGACGTAGGAACACCGCCGATTAGGACGATTTGGTCCGACTTAGACCAAATTTGACTGATTAGCGCCTAGAACCTCCAATTTGGTGAAATCGAAGCTGCCAACCTCCAATTAGCGATTAATCGGCGACTAATCAGAGGCTAGTCGTGATTTTTACAACACTGTATGTAAGTAGCTATTAATAACAGAAAAGATATAATTTTATTTTGAGGTTTTCTACACATTACAAGATTTTTGTATAGAAAAGACTTCAATTATTTCTGTAAATTAGAACCAATTTAAATTATGTACTTCTTACTTTTGGTCTTATTACTTGAACCGGTTTCCTTTTCCTACATCCTCACTTATTTAATTATGAATCCGTATCAATTTTTTCTTTATGATGTTATTTAAGCTTATATATCAGTATTCTTTATTATTAATTAAATTTAATTTTTTTTCAAGACCTACTACTATTTTTTTTATTTTTATACTTAATTATCCAGTGACGGATTGAGAGCCCTAACCACAGTTTCAGATAACAACAAATAACGGGCTGCTTTTAGAGATTACAAGTTTGATGTTGACATAAGTGAGCAATGTGTGAGTTTGTTTCATTCATTTCACTCCACCTCATGCATAATAGGCAGTATTTAAACATATTAAAAGATCAAATTCGACCCCATCTACTCCAGTTTTCTATATTTTTAAGAATTCCATGAATATGGAATAGGGCTGGCTGGCCTATCTGAAAAGGTTTCTGCTGCATAGCGCTAAGGGAAAACTGTTGGTTACAATTTACAAACCAAATGGGATCTAAAGAATTTACCCAATTTGAAAACGGTTCATCTTTTAACAAATTTTGAAAATATTAAGTGGCTTTTAAATATTTTGAAGTGGTAATGGCTGGTGAATATGGGACCAACTAGAGATGGGCATAAAACCCGGGTACGGACCCGACCCGGTGAACCTGGACCCGGGTACGGGTACGACCCGGAAGAGGGTGTACCCGGTTCGGACCCAAAAAAACCGGAGGGTTGGAACCGGCTATATAGCCGTTAGTAAAGATTTTTGACCGTTTTTTTTTTGTCATTTTTACCCCATAAGTTAGTATAAATAGATGTGGGTTGATATGGTTGAGTACCCAAGTCCCAAACGCAAAAAATACTCTCGTTTTACATTTTCACTCTCTCATTCTACACTTTCACTCTCTTGAATCTTGATATGGCTCACTCATAATCTTCCGTTGGTCAAGGTTAGTCCAACGCTCCAACCGTCGTTCGTGTTCTTGCACACAATCGTAACATGGATGTTTGGTGCAATTGGGATATGGTTGAGTTGAGTGACGGGTCTGTAAAGGCTCGTTACAAGTTTTGCGGAGCTTTGTTTGCTAAAGATTTTAACACGACTTTAAGCAAAAATATTAGCAAGAAGTTTTGTAAGTCGTTGAAAAGTAATCCGGATTCGCAACAAACATCATTGGGTGGCGACGGTGGAATCGTTAATTACGATGTTAATACGGTTCGAGATCGAATGGCAAAGTTCGTGATTCAAGAAGCTTTGCCTTTAGTCACTTCGACAATCCTCGGTTGACCACCTTAATTCGAGAGACGCTTCAACCTCGTTACACCCACGTAAGTCGTACTACACTTAGACGTTATTGTTTAAAATTATGGAAACAAGCAAAAAATAATTTAATTGTATTATTTGAAAATTTAAATACCGGTGTAAACTTAACTAGTGACGTTTGGTCGGCTCCACACGGTTTACCCGAATCGTACCTTTGAGTCACCGCTCATTGGGTAGATCCCAATTCATGGCAAATGATGAAACGTACGATTGCATTTGATCTTTTTTCGTATCCATACACCGGAGAATTTTTGTTTTACTTTTTGGATAATGTAATAACTACTTTTAAGTTACAAAATAATTTTTTTCAATTGTATTTGATAACGCCTCCAACAACACAACGGCGGTTGAAAAATTAAAATTAAAATATCTTCCGATTGCAAACGGTGATTTTTTCAATACTCGTTGTGTTGCACATAATATTAATTTAATAATGCAAGACAGGCTATCGGTGGAATTTGTTGATAACTTTATTAAAGCTTTTCGATTTATGTTACATGACGTTTTTAAAAAAAGTAGAAAAAGATATCAAGATTATAAACAACTTTGTAAGGATACGGAATCTATATTTTTAGATCCTAATTGGGATGTACCTACTAAGTGGAATTCGACTTGTCACATGTTTGATTGTGCTTTAAAACAAAATGTCACTTTAAAAGCTTTTCATAATAGTCTTTCGGATAATGGTAAAGCCGACCCATTTCCGGATGCGGGTTGGAAGAATGTTGAACGTCTATCCGAGTTTCTTGAGGTGTTTAAAAACTCAACAACAAAATTATCTGAAGTTTATTATCCTACTAGTTATTTGGTGCTTCAAGAATTATATTTCATGGCTTTGAATTTTAAAAAAATTCAAAATAAAAATCATATGTTTAGCCAAATGATAGAACCAATGAAAGAAAAGTTTAAAAAATATTTTAATGAGTTACCATCCGTTTTTACTTGTGCCGCCGCTTTAAATCCGTTTTTAAATATTGCGGGGGTTGAATGTTTGATAGATGAGATAAATGACAATTTGGATATGCATGACGAAAACCCTAATTTTTCAAATGAGGCAAAAGTAAATTTTAAAGTTTGAAAACAATTTATAATTTTTATTTAAATAGATATCGGCCTAACGTAAACATAACCATGCCAAGCGAATCAACCTCAAGTGCTAGTACCTCGGTTAAGACCCGGTTTTAACTATGTTGAACGTCGTTCGGGATGTGACGGCTAAACGACAAAGGGGTAACACCCCAAAAAGTGAGCTCGGTAGATGTAGTGGAACGGATTTTATTTCCACTATAACTACCGAAGATTATTGTGCATTCGATATTTTGGCTTGAGAAAAAGGAAAAGAATCTCAATTTTCGATTCTTTCTGTTATGGCCCGTGATTTACTAAGCGTCTAAGCTTCTACGGTAGCTTCGGAATCTGTTTTTTCTCTTAGTGGCAGGGTAATATTATTACGAAGAACAAGACTAACTCCGGAAGCGATGGAGATGTGCATTTGTTTAAATGATCACTTAGACGCGATGGATCGTATACAAGACCAAACAAGTCTCGAAGACGAAATTACACTCGAAGCTAAAGTACACGATGAAGAGGTAGAAGAAGTATCTTCTGACATATCCAATAAAGAATTAACATATGATCAAGCATCTGGTAGAAAATAAACATTAGACGATAACTTTAAAAAAAAATTATGTTATTTTTTTATTGATTCATTTATGTATTTTTAAGTTGTTTTAATATTGTTATAGAAATACATAAAATTAATTCATTGTTTGTTTTCAAAAATAATACATGATGAATAATAATAATAACAATAATAATAATAATAATAATAACAACAACAACAAAAACAATAACAATAATGGTGGTGATGATGATAATAATAATGATGATGATGATGATGAATATTAACAATAATACAAAAAAAAAACAAAAAAAAAGAAAAAAAACGGATTGTGCTCGGTTATGGACCCGACCCGGACCCGACCCTACCCTAACCGGGTATATCGGGTAGGGTACGGATGAATGTGAACCCGACCCGGGTTCGTACCCGGGTTCACCAATACCCGGGTACAAAAATACCCGGTTAGGCATAATTCAGTTTGTACCCGGGCTCCTGTACGGTCCAAAACTCGATTTGTGCACCTCTAGGACCAACCAATCCAAATACAGTTCTACAACCATTTTGACAAATCTCAAAGAGACAATTTTACAATGGCCCAATGACATATCTCAACACCCAAGGTCGAAAGAGACATTTTACAATGGCCCAGACGCCCAGTGATAATTTCCCTTCACAAATGTCAATTATATTTAATTATCCATATTTCTTTTGATTGTTTCTTGCAAATTTTGTAATATGTTTCTGTATAGCTGGTTGTAACTTAAATTTATAAACTTTAACTAGTTGCTCTTGTTGGTCTAATGAAATTGATGTATTGTTTTAATATTAATTTCATTAATGCGTGATCTGCCTTCTCTCGCAACCAAATTAATCATTTTTAACAGCAATATCTTGTCTTGGAGCCTCTTAAATTACTCATGAATAACTTTGAACCTGAATGGTCTCTATAGTGCCTTTGATTTTATTTTATTTATCTGTTTAGTTCTGTATAACTCTTAATACAATGAAATATAATCTGTTTAAATGTGTTTTATATCTCAATTATGATGTATTTATATCTCAATTATGATGTAGATTACTAGATGAATTGTTTGTTTCCTCAAAAATTGTATTAATAGAAAACTTTGCATAGCTACAACCTCACCAAGAGTTTTTTTTTTCTTTTGAACGGCTCAGCAGGAGTTTTTTAAATGTGTATTTTCCCAATAATCATATTCGAGTTAGTTATGTTGGTTATGATTTTTTTCTAATGATTTAGGATCTAAAGTGACATGTTTGGAGAAGCAAAAGAAAGGTTTAATTGTATGCTGTAACTGTATCATAAATGCATACACCAACATAAGATAAGTTTGTAGATCAAGAAAAATGTGAAAAGAAATCAATTTGAGTTTGAATTAATTGTATTTTTACCAAACACCCCCTTTTCCAGCAACAATGTCCTAGACATATTTCTCTTATAATGCATTCAAACATCTGATTACATAGGTATAGCATTTTTAATGACAAAAATACATCTAAAACCTATCTTCTACAACATGCTTCATTATAGTCCTTGACTGGGTCTGAGATGTGAATCTGAGTTGATGTGACTCAACTAGGATCAAATATGATAATTGAGTCAATGATTATGTAGCGGAAATACAGAATCAAAGAACATTTAATGCTGAAAATACTAATAAATGCTATGTATATTGATATTGGTAAACAAGATACAAAGTATGCTAGGGTTTGCAGCACAAAACAGAAGCTTACAATCAACCCTTAATAAAGTGTATACTATTCTAGTTATAGGCTGATACAATATCTGCATAAAATGACTAAACTACCCTAACAACTAGACATCAAAATACTAGTCTAAATACAAAATGTTGATCAGCATTTGTAATGAACATCAACATTAGTTAATGCGGATGAGATAATCTTCATCAACATTTCTTCAGTTTTCCATCAGCATTAATTATGTCATCCGCATTGACTAATGCGGATGACCAAAAACTTTGTCACATTTGGTTCTGCTTATCTGCATTAGTAAATGCAGATGGACAAATACTTGGCCGTATTTGTTCTTGTTCATCCGCATTGACTAATGCGGACAGTCGACACTTGATCTTTTTCTTCTATTGTCTTCACCCGCATTGGATCTTGAACTTGTGCAGATTTCTTCCAACCAGAACAATCTTCTACCACCTCTTGAATTGGTATGTATAATCCATTCAGGGTCCCACAGTTCTAATTGTTCAATATCACATAATTACTTTCGTTTTCATTTCCATAACGAACATGATAACATCGCTTAGTGTTGACTCTAGCAAAAGTAATATAACAGGATCAACTTTACTGTACAGTATGAAAATAATGAATTACAACATCATGGATTACATTCAAAAGGGGGCATTCAAAATGTTCCATTAACAGATCTACCCCTGATAATTTAAACTCAATGGCAGCTAGTGATCTCTTATTATTTACATCATTATAAAAGATAAACCTTTTCCCCTCCTCACAAGATTCTTATTCACAAAACTGCATATTTTTAGCAAAATATTTGACTGAAAATCATAAAGTTTGATCTCCTAAAGCAGCCATTGATGAGCGATTTAAACGAAGCAAATTCCTTGAAGATCTCACGCTCTTCAGCGTCATCATCAACTTCTGTCTCTCACCTTCGACTTCTGCAAATTGCAAGCTTAATTGAGAGTATCGATCATGCATTTCCTTGAGTTCATTTTCGACATTGACATATTTTCCTTTGATTTCCAACATGTCTTTGATCAACTCGTTGATGTCCCTAAAGCTCTTAAACACCGCCTCCTCGTCACTATGTTGTTTAAGAAAAGAACTTGCAAAACATAACAAAATCAGATGATTATCTGTGATAAACAGAATAATCAATTGTACAAACTTGCAAGAAATAAAAGACTAGCTTCACAATGCTTTTCTGATTCTGTCAACCAACTTTAGACTAGAAGTAAAATAGAAGCCACCTTACAAATAATTAGTGATTTAAGCAATGAAACCTCGTTTTAACATATTTTGACTAGTTCCATTACATCACATGTCACAATATGCAAAAAAATACTTGTGTTGGCAAAAAAGTGTAATGCAAGTTTTGAAAATGATCAACCTTTAATAAAATACTTATTTAAATTAAGTTACAAAAGGTATTAAATGTTAATTCAGATTTCATAAACACCAGAATGACAAATATGATTTAAGCCTAGAAATGTGTGAAAAATCATCAAAAACATGTCAATGTTACCTGGTTACTAATATTAATAATTAAGTGTGATTTGGTTTTAGTTTCCCGCATGATTAAAAGTTGGTTGCAAATATATGAATAAGTCTAAAGTTCATTTCTATTTTGTACGGTTTGCCTGATAAATAAGGGTATATAACTATACAATTAATTTGCTTTACCCTTTGATAATTAGCATTTCTGGAGCTACTAATAAATTAATAAATTACTTATCAACTCAGTATTGACTAGTTTGCCAAACAGTAAAAACCCAAAACTAATGATTGCAACTTGAAGATAAACTAATAAGATTACATGTTTGGTCAAAAGTACCTTTGGAATTGTATGCTTGGTTTCTTTTTTGTCCTAAGCGCTTCGGCAAGCTCGATTTCCAAAGCAAGAACCCTTTCTAATGCATTTCCATTTCCCGGAAAACTAACAAAATTTGGGTATATGATCGCTAACTCTTCATTGGCCTTAAATTGAAAAACAATAATCATATTAAAATTGGAGAAGAAACAAAGAAGCTTAACATTTTTAGAGTAAAATGCATATACCTGGTGTAGTTGTGCTAGTTCTCTCTCTAAATCTTGGAAACTCGGGTCATAATTAGTCAACGAAAGATGTGAATTATCGTTTTTCATCTTCTCCAACTACCACAAGACAAATATCATAAACTTTAATTGAGATTAAAGTATAATATACGTTTTTCATCTTCTTTAAGTACCATAAGACAAATACCATAAACTTTAATTGAGATTAAAGTATACTATAGGAAGAATATCAGTTAGATGTGCTAAAAATCTACCTCTTCATCTAGTTGCTCCATGCAAGAAATCAAATGTTGAGCTTTGAATTGATCATTGACAACCGTTAATTGTTTTGAATTATTGACCATTAGATTTTCTTCATCTTCGTATGCACGCTCTGTAACTCCCTGCTAAACCAATATTCAATAAACAATTTTAAATGGTAAAAAACTTAAAACGCAAATTTTAATATTAACAATCATGTTCACGATGCTTCATTTAATTTTTCATAGCGTGTTTTAGGGAATTGTAAACTTTATACATTTTGAATCTTTCACAAGGATGCTGAGCTATATAAAAGTACGAAAAAGGAAACACAACTTTGTAATCATTGTCATCTGCACCAAATCAGGCCGAGAATGCTTGAAAACAGCACAATGAACATTTTTCCCTTCAATTTTCATTTAAAAAATAAACAGGTGTTTGGATTTGCATTCAGAAAGTAATTTTTGTGATATTAATCAAATAATCAATGGTGATGATAAAACATTCATGTGGCTAATTGCTTCTACTTTTTGAAATTGTAATAAAGTAACCTAATGTTTGAATGTATAACAAATTCTAATCATATAAGAAGCTAATAGGAAATATCAAAAATGAATTCTTGTGAAAGAATAGAGATGTGTTAAAAGAACAGATAAATCCAAAACTGATACGTTGACGCCTAAATAATAAAATAGGTTTATCCAAGCATTAGAAACGGATTAATCAGATACTGAGTTCCAAAACACAAATACAGACACTACCTAGAAAATATTAAATGAAATCTAATTTAAAGTGCAATGTCGTTTTAGTGTGTGTGCATGCCAAGCTTGCTTATAAGCTGATTTTAAAACTCATACCTGGATTTCTTGTGCATTTAACGAACCATTTTCTTCTTTCAGAGCAAGCTTTTCTCTAATCAGTGAAAGTTCATCTGCAATTTTTGATTTTTCATCCTCACATTCTTGTAATGAAGAAACAAGCTTTTCTTTTCTTCCTTACAACATTCAAGGCTCAAAACAGCACATTCTAATTCCGCCTGTAACCGATCATAATCTGGTTTATCAGAAATTACCAATTCGCCCTGTGCTTCCAATTCTTGAATTCTCCTCAACTGAGAAGCTTCAGACTTCTTCTTACTTTCAATTTCATCAAGAGCATCTTGTAATTTAAATAACATTTCTTCATTATGCCTTTTGGAAACAGAAAGTTGTTGCTTTAACTCCTGAATTTTTGTTTGATATTGTTCTTTTATAAACGCCATTCTCAATGACTCTGTTGGCCCTTCGTGGTCTTTTTCCTTTTTCTCTTGCACCACATCAGCACTATCTTTAAGCTCTTTCAAGTAGATTGACAAGTTCTTGAATTCTTCAGTTTTTAGCTTCTGTTCAGAGAGATTGTTGGTAAGTTCGTCGCATTTTTTCTGTAACATGATCAATTCATCATTTTGTTCTTCCAACTTTCCTTTGAGTACTATTAACATAACCTTCGATTCTTCACTGGAAATTAACATGTCATCTACCTCGAGGGCATTCTTATCAATTGCTCCAGTCAGTTTGACCTCTTTATTGTGAGCAATAGAATTCTCCAACTTCAATTTAAGAGACTCAACTTCTGTTGCTAAACTTTTGTTTTCTTCAATGTAACGATCAACCTCCGCCTTTGAGTTGGTCAACATTTCTTGCGGTTGACTCGCCTCAAAAGCATGCATTGTTTCAGATTCTGAAATTTCAGCAATTTTAGCAGCAGAAACTTGTAACTCCGATCTAAGAGATTCAAGTTCCATTGCAAAATTTCGGTTCTCTTCAATATAACGACCAACCTCTTCCTCTGAACTGCTCAACATTTCTTTCAGTTGACCAACCTTCAGAGCATGCTCGTTTTCCGATTCCACAATTTCAGCAGTTTTAGCAACTGTAGCATGTAACTCTGATCTAAGAGATTCAATTTCTGTTACTAAACTTCTGTTCTCTTCAATATACCGAGCAATCTCTTCCTTTGACTTCGTCAACATTTCTTCCAGTTGACCAACCTTCAGAGCATTCTCGTTATTAGATTCTGCAATTGCTGCATTTTTAGCAACAGAACCCTGAAACTCTAACCTAATGGATTCAATTTCTGTTACTAGATTTCTGTTTTCTTCAATATAACGTGTGACCTCTTCCTTTGACTTGGTCAACATTTCTGTCAGTTGACCAACCTTCAGAGCATGCTTGTCTCTGGATTCTTCAATTTCAACATCTTTAGCAACAGAATTATGAAACTCCGACCTAAGAGATTCAACTTTTGCTGCTAACTTTCTTTTTTCTTCAATATGATGAGCCACCTCTTCCTTTGACTTGGCCAAAATTTCTTTCAGTTGACTTGCCTCGAGGGCATACTCTGCGTTGGATTCTGAGATTTCAGCAATTTTAGCAACAGAAGCCTGTACCTCCAATCTAAGAGATTCAAGTTCTGTTGCTAATTTTTTGTTTTCTTCAATGTAAAAAGCTTCATTTTTGAGACAATTGTTCAATCTCAACTCTGTATCGTCAAGTTTCTTTTGAAGTTCCTTGAACTGCTCAATCTCTGCCTTTGACTTACTCAACATATCTTTCAATTGGCCTATCTCAAGAGCATGCGTGTTATTTACGTTCACTAAAGTTGTTTCGAGAATGTCATTCGAATTTGAAATCTCTGCATTGTGAGCAATAGAAGCCTCCAACTTTAATTTCAAGGATTCAAGTTCCATGGCCAAATTTTTGTTTTCTTCAGTATAACGAGCTTCATTTTCGAGACAATTATTCAATCGTGCCTCTGTATCATAAAACTTACTTTGAATTGATTCAAGGGCTGTTACCAAGTTTTTATTTTCGTTCATATAACGAGCCTCGTTTTGAATACAACTTTTCAATCTCGCCTTATCATCACGATGGTTTTGTTCAATCTCAGCACAATGCCTGCTCAAAAGTCTAATCTCTTTCACAAGCTCCTCAGTCCAAGTCTCATACTGAGATTTGACAAATATAAGTTTCAAATCTTCAGAAATTATAACTTCTTGCATCTCTGTTAACAGGTCCATTTCTGATTCTCGATCTGATGCCAGTTTTCTAACATGACAAAGGTCCAACCTTTGACTTTCAAGTTCAGAGGTCAAACATGCAACCGTACCCTCTAGTTTGATTTTCATACCTCTTTCGACATCCAAGCATTCTTTCAGCCTATCAAGCTCTTCACACTTATTTTCTACAGAAATCATAAAATCTTGATTCCCTTTTTTCAACTCAGAAATTGTCAACTTACTTTGCTCAAATTCTTCCGCCATCATATGCAACTCCATGATTTGTTCATGAAAACTTTTATCTTCAGATAATATCCTTTGCAGCTCGAGTTCCAAGGAAGAAAGGTTCTTCAACATCACTTCACTGTTCTGCACGTGTCTTTCCTCTGATTCCAAACTACTTCTAAACATTTTAGCAACGGAATCAATTTGCAATCGAAGCTTCTCGAAAGAAGAATCTGGGATTTCCAATTTCGACACTGTTTCATATAAACCATTCTTAAATTTCATCTTCACGTCATCAATTTCTGATCTTAGCTTTTCTATTTCTATTTGAAGATTCTGTTTATCATAAGCTTCTGCTTCTAGAAGCTTCTCAAGCTCCAGTTTTTCAGCAGAAACGACTTCATGTTTGCCTTTATAAACTCTGTACTCCATGAGCAGTGCTTCACATTCCGTAATCTTTTCCATTAAAAGAAAATTCTCGTTTGAAAGATTTCCCAGATCTGATTCCAACATTCGGTTTTGCAGCTGCAGATCATTGCATTGGGCAAGATAATACCCATTTTCTTTAAATAAAACTTCACGAGATTGGGTTGAAGACTCTAGCTTTTTACCCACTTCTTGTAACTTTTCATTCAATTTTCTTATATAATCGCTCGCTTCAAATAATGTTTCCTCAAGTGTTCCAGAGTACACGTTTAATTGTAAATTCACACTACACATTTCATTAAGCTCTTCTTCAACCTTTTTGTAAATATTTTCTTGTAAACTCAATGACTTCTTTAAGTCATCTGAGAGATGTTTAGATGATGGTTGTGAGGTGTCAGAAAAAGCTTCTTTAATGACCGTTTGATTGGTTTCAAACATTGACAAAACTTGAAACGAAAGCATGTCGAGATCTTTTTGCAATTGACTCACTGCAATCGAGTAATTTAAGCGCGCCCGTTTGAGTGCTGATTCTGAAACTGTGACCCGTTTCTGAAGCTCGTTGTTAACCGAACTCAAATCGTTCATTTCGTTTTTAAGGTTATGAAAGTCGCCCAAAATCCGTTTTTGATTTTCTTCAAGCTCCTGTACAAGTGACTCGTAGTAACTCTCCATTTGACCCATTTTTTTAACAAGATTTTCCTTTTCGGCTTTCACTACATCCAATTCTTGAAGGGGTAGAATTGGTTCTTCACCAGATGCTCCATTCTTGAGATCTTGAACATTACTGAGTAGCACCTCGAAATCAGACTGTAAACGACTCAAATCGGTCTCGCGAACACCGGTTAAAATCTTTTCTTGGATTTCCCGAATCTGAGCCTCCACAAGTAAGACCCCATTGACTTCCTTATCGAGCTCTGTTTTCTCTATTTTTCTTTCCATTAACTTTGAGCTCAATTTCATGTCTATCAAATTTTGTAGATCGTTTTTTAACTGTGAACATTCTGATTTTAGAAAGTTGACCTCTTTGACTAATTCTTGACTCAGAGCAATCTCAGTGGTGAGTTCTTGTGCAAACTTTTGTGTTTCGGCTTCCATTTCATTAGCATGACTCTGCAAAGATGTTAGTTCTTGCTTGAGCTCGGAAATTGACAACTCAGCAACTGCCAAGCTGGCTCTAAGCCTCTGATTCTCTTCATAAACAACTGCCACATCATTCTCCAACTTGGCATGATCAGAACCGCCCAATTTTTCTGCTGGTGAATCATGCTTGTCAGCAGAGTAATTTTCTGATGTGGTTGATGACTCGTCACATGTAACTTGTGAATCTGAGTATTCTCCATGTATGCTTGTTTCTTCTCTGAGTTGCATTCGTGATTTAGCCTATTTAAAAATGAAACAAAAAATTTTGAAACATTCAGCATTTCAATATCTTAGTTTATCCAAAAATAGTTGATCATTTAACATGTGGATAGTAATAAATTACTAATGTTTCTCATTTTACCCTTAATTACTCTCGAAATGGTATTTTAATTTTTAGATGCACTAAACCTATTATTGTTATTCTGCTAAATGCTAACTAAAATAGGCATTAAAATTGATATCACAAATTATTATTATTATTATTCCTTGTTTGTGGACATTAATATTGAGATGGAGGACTAACCTTATTAACCAGATCATCGGGTATCTGCAACTCAGATGATGATGACTTGGCATTACTATTTTCAGTCACTTTATTTACATTGTTGCCACTCTGCAAGCCTTTATCCCTCTGTTGCTCAAATTCTCTGTATTATATCAACAAATTATTTAACAGATAGTAATTGATAGCACCACTAATCGTTATTTCAAGAACATATAATACCTGAATCCAGTTTTAGAAGTCAGCAGCTGAACTGTAACCTGAAAACATAATATACAGTCAATCGAGACCAAATACACAAAATATTTATTGAAATCCCGGTTATAGAATTAAGATTTCTCACATGCAAAATGGTTCCATGATCGGTTCCGTGAAGAGGGAGAGCAACAACAGACGGCTGTGATGCATCAGCATAATCAGCAAGATTGATTGTAGCCTCACCGAGGATGGTAGACCGTGAAGTACCCTGTGCTCCAAATTTAGAGCCAAGTTATAGTTAATCACAATTAAGATTGAACCGTTGTAACAAATCGTGTTGTCAGATATAGTGTTCGGATGTGCTTCTGATACTTTAAGTTGTAATAATTACTTTTGATGGTGTTGATTGTTTGGCCAACTCTGATTAATTAAGAAAGTAATAGATAAGAGGAGGGCTAACCATTACCCTGCGAGATTTGGTTAACAATCACAAAGCAGTTGATTTTGTAAGAAAAATCATTTATTTAACCACTTTTTTCCTAGTTAGTACCAAAATAATTATTTGACCTCGGTAAGCAGAGGTAAGTTACATAAACACTAGAAAGTGACTGCAATGAGATAATAACTTTCAAAACACGCATCCAAACACCCACTAATTCAAATGAAAAAATTAGCATAATGTAACGCATAAAAACTTATAATCCTAGAGCAGAAGTGATGAATGATCAAAGTTCTATATACATAAAGGGAAACTTACCATTCCTACAACAACTTTGTAGAGCTTATCATCATATTGTTTGGTCTTAGAATCTAAAAGAAGCCTTGTAGTTTCATAAATGGGGTCTGCCCATTTACACGACCCACCTCTCACAGTTGTTTTGCTAGTCTTTGCAGTAGCCTTGCCGGTTTCAGTAGGAATAAAAGATATAAATAACTTGTCCCAGCCATTTTGCGGTATCTGAAACATAAACATCTTTCAGATTGGCAAGTCTTCGGTGATACTTCTGTCTTTCATGTAATAATGATCCTAACACCTTATCTTAAACATTCAAGCATCATAACTTATAATAATCACAACAACCAAATAAGTATAATTAAATGATTATGGAAAAGAAGCAAGTAATTTTTGGGTCCTTCAACCGTCTTACTTATAGGGATTCAGTTACTCCACAGTTTTTAACAGGTTTATCGTCAGTGGAGAATATAGAACAGAAGTAAACAAAAGTAAACAGAGGGTAAAATCGTCAAAACAAGTGAGTGGTGCAAATTACCACCCTTTCCATATGTTAGTTATAAATTCGTTTAATACCCACCTATATCACAAGGATGAAAATGGAATTTAATGTTACATATTGATTCTCTCTAATAAATTCATTCCTTAGTATGCCAAAACTTGTTCATTTAATACAATTAATACTACAAAACAAGGCAGAACTCTCTATTATATATGTGATAAATGGTGCCCCAAATGCACATCACTTGCAACTACCATATACAAATTAACTAGTGCAAATGAAAGGAGATAAAGGAGGAATTACATGTGTCGCATGAAATTGCAGCCGAAAAACAACTTTCACTTTAGCTTTCTCGATTTTCCATTTCGTGACCCTTGACATTATTGCATAACCAAAAATAACACAACCTGCAGATTGTTGGATTCACAGAAACATATCAATATCACTGCACAAATTAGACTATAAACTTTAGAGTTAACGGGTTGTTTCTGATTGCTTATTAAAACTGTTTATCTGTTAATTTAAAAGTTAAAACAACTTATTCCCCCTACAAATAATCAGATAAATGGCTTGGAGCCTTGGATAAGCAATTTTAAACACCCTAGTTATCTAAAAACTTAATAAGCAGATTAGTGGTTTTTTAATATGCACCCAAACACCAAATAAATGTCATATGATTTGTCAATATACACACTCAGTTAACAGTTTTGGGTGGTAAAATGGGCACCTTGAAACTAAATCTAGTATCAATATTCCGTAACTGTTTAGATCCAGAAATGTTTTGTGCTTTAGAAGTTAATCTTTTTACATTAGAGGCCCCATGGTTGATTACTACCCCATATATGTATATGATGAAAAGTATATTAATAAAGCATAAAGATCCCAAAGAAAATAAATCATATTCTGATACTAATAGATTTCCAAAAGGCAAAAAAACAAATCTTACACGAAGCAATAATATAAAAATACATAATGTGGTGAAAACATGATTAAGATATAATTTTTAAATTAACCCTAGATTAAACTTTATTCAAGTGGGAGAAAACAAATACTACCCCAAAATCATACAGATTTGTGATTCATAAACCTAGATCTTTACTGTTGCTATAATAATTCAAGTACTGCAAGCAACCCACATTCAATTTCTTCATGATCAGACAAAAAATGAATTCAAAACCAGAGTAAATGCATACCTTCTTCAACTTATGACGAACAAGATTCTGATCCAAAACCCTAAACAGTATGAAGACGAATGTGAATCAAGAATAAAGTTTAAAAAGAATCAAAAAGGAAAGAAATTGACAATACCCAAAAATGTACAATCAAAATCAAAGATTGTAAAAGGAGAAAAACCCCTTTTCTTGAAACAGTAGCTCAATGCTGAGCTCAAGAAAGCAGAAATTGACAAGAACAGTGTAAGCCCACTTCATAATTCAATTAAAATAAGTTAAAGAAAACATTAACATCTTGTTCATAGTTGAAACATGTACATCAAATTTAGCAGACCCACTTTAAGAAACTACTGAAATTGTGAAAAAGGAAACAAAGATGAAACATCACAGTCAAAGTGTAACTTCAGAAATCAAAGTAAGAGGTTGAATCGATAGATATGAGCATTATGTTACCTAACAATGCGGGATCTGAGATGGGGAACTTGCAATGGAAGCAAAATTAGGGAATCTGACAAAGATAGTGGCGATAGGAAGCGTGAGAAATCAGTAAAATTGAAATGGGAAAATGATATTTTAAATCAAATCTGAAATCACCATCAAAATGATGAAAAAGATGTGAAATAGGAGAGACAAGAGAGAGAGAAAGGGGGAGAGTGAGTACGCTGTTGAAAAGGTTGAAACTTGAAACTTGAAATCATTAATTGGTTTATTTTTATTTTGTTGTTTTTTATAAAAAGTGAAAAAGATGAAAAAAAACATTTGGGATCCCGCCAAAGCTTGTGAATGTACTGAATTAAACCATGTTCTTGTGGTTTTACTTTGGTTTGTATTCATGTGATTTGGTGGATGAGTTTTCATGTTTCATGATAAATAGGAAAAACATTGTCTTTCTTGTGATCATGTGAGCTAAAATATTTACTTTCCTTTTGGATTGCAAGTCTTTAATATTTTTTCCGGAAATCTAGATGAAAAATAACTTCTAAGACTAGAATAATTAGAAAAAAACCATCATCTTTCATCAAGCTTGATGGAATGCGATGTAGATAAATTGATTCAAATAAACCGGATGATCTGAGAGTCGTAAAAAATACTTTCAAATTGAAATTATTTGGGGTTCAATCCAAAATTTCAATCGGATAAAACTCATAAATTAAGAACGATATATGAATTGTTTGTAGAGTTTCTTGAACCAGAAAATGAGAAGAAGAAATCGATCATGTTTCAAATCCGTAGTTTACAGGGATGGTTCGGCAGTTAACATGTTTAAAAACACTCAATTTTTCCCCAAGTTTCACATGTGAAACTTCGAGAAAATTAATTTTTTAATACGTTTTTAATAAAGCAATTTGTATCAAAATAAAAAAAAAATTACGCTGACCTGGCAGCTCGACCCCAGTCAGGGGCTTAGCCCTTTGGACCCCTCCAGGGGCTGCCGCCCCTTGGACCCCGCTCCTCCTCCTGACTTGTTTAATAAATATCGTAATCACATTGATCGACTAGTCAATCCAATTACACTAAAATATATAACATGCGACTTCCGATTTTAGTCAAAAGCAACACTAATCAAGTTGACTAGGTTCATAAATCAAGGTAGAAACTTAATTTGTATTTGACTCCGAGTTTTCTCATGGCCCAGGTAAATCCGTTTGTTTTCTATTCTTGAAACAAGGTTAATGAGTATATGTTTTAGTCTACACGTCTCAGAAAACATGTTAATAGCAATATCATATTATAATTTTGAAATAATAAAGGGAAAACTTTAAAGTGTTAAATTATTAAACAAAATAAGAAATCAAGGTTGTGCTTGAAATGTTATACAAGTTAGCTACCTTTATCTTTTAGTCAGCTTATAAATTTATACGAGTCAAACGGCTCAATCTAAATCAACTCAAATTTAGTTTAATCAAACGTTTAACAAGCTTATCATGAGGGTGTGCGAGTCGAATGAGTTTCACATAGAAAGTCAAAAATCAATTAGGCTATATGTTATATCTTAGTGAGTATGAGTAAAAAGTATAGCCAGATAGACGTCACGTATACAATGGTTGTGGTTACATTCACTCGGTAAATATGTGTAACAAAATAATGAGTGTGTAGGTTTGAGTAGGAGAGTTTTGATTGGAAAAAAAATTAATGGTTAAAAGTGGTAAAGAGCCCAACACCAATAACTATGGTCACGCGAAGGAGGGCCATGCGTAAGGGGGCGATGTTTGATGACCGTCATTAAATCATGCAAAACCTAAATATAGATAGCAAACTAAGAATGCATAAACAGACGAGAAACATAAAAAACGAAGGTCGAATTGCAAAATCTAGAAACAAAAGATCACTAACGGTTTGAGGTATAGTAATGAAATTGTAACATCTTGTCTTCGTACCACCAATATTGTCAGTTTTGCCCACGAAAAACTCACAGGTTTACTTTTATTTGCTCGGGTGATAAATGTCGAAGTCTATTAAAGTGAAACTAAAAAAAGCACCAAGTGTAAATTTTAAACCCATCTTATTACACATATAGTACAAATCACGATCAGTATAAAATGATTATTGAAGCATAATTGTATTCAAACTAGTGGCATACCCTGTCGACATGGTGGTAAAATTTGCAAGGATCGGCTATTGACGACCTGTAAGAAAATTTCACATGAAAACACTGATAAATTAATGTAATAGGAAAAAACTATATATAAAAAAACCTCTTAGCGGATTTACGACTTCTACATTTGTGCTTCGGCAACTATACATAATCACGCACAATTTTATTCTTGAAAAAGTTACATCGTAACGTAGATACAAAAAGCACGTCGAAACATTATATT
Source organism: Flaveria sonorensis (assembly GCA_025506505.1). Lineage (NCBI taxonomy): Eukaryota > Viridiplantae > Streptophyta > Magnoliopsida > Asterales > Asteraceae > Flaveria > Flaveria sonorensis. The sequence goes on along the minus strand of CM046439.1, from coordinate 1,389,648 downwards.
AAGAATTTATAAGGCCTCATATTTTAAAAGTTATAAGAGAAAAAATAAAAAAATATATACGTATGTGCCACGTCTCATAACTTGGTTGGTAAAAAAAGAAAGAGAAAAATCAATATGTGTCATGTCTCATAACTTGGTTGGTAAAAAAAGAAAGAGAAAAATCAATATGTAAATGATAACTTTATTAAATTTAAGGGTTGCAGTCTAAATTGGTTAAAAGAAAAGAAAAAAGAACGTTATGACAGTTAATACATAATCTAACATAATTTAACGGCTTAAGTGTGAAATGATATGGTAGATATGGAATGTGGTCGGTTTGAAAAAAAAAACACAAAATGTCGTGGTAAGTTCATAAAAACCCAACTGTACATCTGGTATAATTCAAATGCTTAAATGCAAAATGACATAAAAACAAAATTAGAGTGTGGTCAATTTGCATACATACATATATATATATATATATATATATATATATATATATATATATATATATATATATATATATATCGGTAACTTTGCACAAACCGAAAAGTATACTATTCTTTGTTTTAAGTTTATATATATATATATATATATATATATATATATGTAAAAATAATGTTGCAATGCATTCAAATCCTTACTATCCAATCACTTTCTAATAGATAATGGCAAATACTTATATTCGTAATTAAAATTCAAAATAGAACTAAGAAAACGAAATTATATATTACAAAAGTAGAAGAAAATTATAAAACTAGTTATTTTTAGGTTTGTTACACTCTTATATCCAAATCACATTTAATGATCATTAATGCATACGTAAATGCATATTCTAAGCAGGTCATATCACATTTTCACTTATGTAGAATAAGAAAGAGTCTATTATCTTGAAATTGAAATTGCATCAGTACTGACAATACGCTATACATGAACACTAGCGTCGTATCACAAAAAACTTTATTCCTTTGCTACATAAAAGCATGAATTATAAAGACAATCTATCTATTTAAACTCATATAAAGGATAAACACATGTGTCGTTGAATCGGTTGGAACAAGAACTATTGTAAATCAACAATTAACAAACGCTAAATATCTATTAACTGCTATAATTGAGCATATATACTTGAGATATAAATAAGTAGTTGAAGTTCTTTCAAAGTATCCTTCACTGAATGCTTTGCACAATTACAAACATGTAACAACAAAATCAAGTGGACAAAACAACAACCTCTAAACTGTACAAGTATTAGGTGATTATACTGTCACACCCCGATTTCAGGGCACCCCGGGAGCGCGACCGATTGGTACGCATTATTGTTTACTTTTTATTTGCTTGTCTTGAAAAATGTTTACGCAGCGGAAAATCATTTCACAATTTATCTGATGATTTATAAAAACAAACTTTCGTATATTCGTTGGGGATTAAATACCCAAAATTTTACATAACATTGTTCAACGCAAAGTTTACAAAATTTTCTGTCTACTGACAGATATTCAAAACTTGCCACAAGGTCTATGCCTAGGAAACTTTAGTCCTTCCGGCACTATTCTTGCTACTATATTCATCATAGGGTTTCCATGCCTATGATTCATAGTTCATCCAGCACTAACACCTTACTAAACATACTTAATCATGTTTACCTGAAAATATTTGAAAATAATACATCAGCAAAAAGCTGGTGAATACATTTAATTTGACACAAAAATATTTCGGCATGAATAACGATAAACAGTTAATCATAAATTAAAGGTAAACCACACATTTAGCAGTCTATTTCAACTGGAAGTCCCCCCTCCATATATACTGGTATTGATGCTCAGGCAGTCTTACTACGGGACTCTCTGGATCTGCACTGAGTTTGATCCAGCCCCAGTATAGGATTTTCACCCATCCCCAGGATATAATTTGATCAAACATACATATACTTCTGGTCTAAATGTTTTAGCAGAATACCTCTATGCATTAACATGGTTAACGTACTAATGCCATTTTCGCAAAATAAAATCATTTAAATGTTTTGAAAGTATTAAACGTATTCACCTGGTAAATTGAACAGAGCCTCTAAACTTGATAAGCTTTTGTTTCTAAACCTCGAAGTAACTTAAGGATTAAGTCACGAGCCTCTAACACCTTGATTAAATCAGAACTTCTATACTTGTTGTCTAGAGCATATACACCGGTTTCCTAATCTCGGTATGGTGTTTAAAAGGTAGTAGAGAGTTTCGTGTGTGAAAGTAGGGAAGACAATCAAAAGGTTATGAAATGAAATGAAGCAAGAGACATCTATTTATACATGGATATTTCTTACTCATTAAATATTTCTTACTTATTAAGTTTTATCCAAACTTAACTATTAAGTTCAAAACTAGCAATTAAGTTTTATATTTTATTCAAAACTTAGTCATTAAGTTTTATATTTTATTCAAGTCTTGGCTATTAAGCTTTATCCAAAACTTAGCCGTTAAGTTTCATCGTAATTTTATCTAAAACTTAGGCATTAAGTTTTATCCAATACTTAATTATTAAGTTTTATCCGTACCTTAATTATTAAGTCGTATCTCAAGGCTTAGACATTAAGTTTTATCTAAAACTTAGTCATGAAGTCACGCTTGAAACATAACCATGATTATTTAATTGACAAAAATAATATGAAAATTCCGCAGATGTTACATCCTCCCCACATTTATTTAAATCTCATCCTCGAGATTTATTGGAATAATTGTGAATATTTCTTTTTTATTTCCGACTCTAATTCCCACGTATATTCAGGACCTCGTCTAGAGTTTCATTTTACCTTTACCAATACTAGCTTCCTTCTCTTTAAATGTTTTTCTTGACGGTCTTTGATTTGAAGACGTCGTTCGATAAATTTTAACTTTTCGTTAACCTCTACATCTTGTAATGGCATTGCTAGCGATTCATCATAGGGTTTGACACATGAAATACATTGTGTACCCCATTCATCTCATTTGGCAATTCTAGTTGATAGGCTACTGGTCCGATTCATTTTAAGATTTTAAAGGGTCCAACAAATCGAGGACTTAATTTTCCCTTCTTTTCGAATCGTACAATGCCTTTCCATGGTGACACCTTTAGTAACACCTTGTCACAGACGTTAAACTCTAGTGGCTTACGTCTTTTGTCGGCATAACTCTTCTGACGATCGTGAGCTGTCTTCAATCTTTCTCTGATCTGTATTACTTTATCAATTGTCTCTTGGACTATTTCAGGTCCAGACACTTCATTCTCTCCGACTTCAGACCAGCACACAGGTGTTCTATATTTCCTGCCGTATAAGGCTTCAAATGGTGCTGCTTGGATGCTTGAGTGATAGCTATCATTATAGGAGAATTCCATTAGAGGTAGATGATTATCCCAACTGCCTCCAAAGTCTATCACACATGCTCGAAGCATATCTTCTAGCGTTTGGATCGTTCATTCGCATGCCCATCCGTTTGCGGATAATAATCAGTGCTTAGATTTAATCGAGTTCCTAACGCTTTTTGAAAGCTTTGCCAGAATCTAGACATAAAACGACTGTCTCTATCTGACACGATGGATAATGGCACCCCATGTAAAGTCACTATTTCATTAACGTACAATTGTGCTAACTTATCCATGCTAAACGTTTCTTTCATTGGAATGAAATGGGCGGACTTAGTTAGTCGATCAATGATAACCCAGATAGTATCATTCCCACGACTTGTTCGAGGAAGTTTAGTAATAAAATCCATGGTTATCATTTCACATTTCCAGACAGGTAGTTCAAGTTGTTTCAGTAGACCCGAAGGTTTCTGGTGTTCTGCCTTAACTTGAGAGCATGTAAGACATTTTGCAATATACAATGCAATGCTCTTTTTCATACCTATCCACCAGTAGTTAGTTTTCAGATTCTTATACATTTTATCGCTCCCTGGGTGCATTGAATATCTAGACTTATGAGCTTCTTCAAATATTCTTTCTCTAAGATTAACAGCAATTGGCACCCAGATTCTCTTATTTAATCTGATTAGTTCATTGTCTCCTTTGACCAACTGATCAAGCATTTCCTTCATTCCTTCTTCTTTTTCTATCTCTTGTAGAGCTATTTTATGTGTATGCTTTAATTGACTAAGTCAGTCAATCTGAAGATCAAGCCTTAAAGCACGAACCCTTTTTGGCTTTTCTTTTTCTTTTCTACTCAAGGCATCAGCCACAACATTGGTTTTACCTTCATGATAACAGATTTCACAGTCATAATCGCTTAGGATTTCCATCCATCTTCTCTGTCTCATGTTTAGTTCCCTCTTACCAAAGATATATTTTAAACTCTTATGGTCAGTGTAGATATTAAATTTAACTCCATAAAGATAGTGTCTCCATATCTTTAGCGTAAAGATTATGGCGCCCAACTCCAAATCGTGAGTCGTATAATTCTTCTCGTGTGTTTTTAGTTGACGTGATGCATAGGCGATAACTTTATTTCTTTGCATTAACACACATCCAAGACCAATGTGTGAAGCATCACAATAAACGATAAAATCTTCAGTACCATCTGGTAAAGTCAGGATGGGTGCATTTGTTAACATTTCTTTAAGAGTCTTGAATGCTTCATCCTGTTTTGGTCCCCATTCGTATTTTGCGGATTTTCGAGTTAAAGATGTAAGAGGGGCAGCGATTTGAGAAAAGTTTTGAATGAATCGACGGTAGTATCCGGTCAATCCAAGAAAACTACGAACTTCAGATGGGGATTCAGGGGTTTCCTATTTAGAAATAGCCTCAATCTTGGAAGGATCTACTTGAATGCCTTTAGCGTTGATAACATGGCCAAGAAATTGTACTTCCGTAAGCCAAAATTCACATTTCGAGAATTTAGCGTACAATCTCTCGTTTCTCAGTACTTCAAGTAGTATTTTAATATGGTTCGCGTGTTCATCTTGAGTTTTGGAATAAATAAGAATATCATCATGAACACGATTACGAACTTATCTAAATAGGGTTTACAAATCCGATTCATCATATCCATAAAAGCTACAGGGGCATTAGTGAGTCCAAAGGGCATAACTGTGAACTCATAATGTCCATATCTAGTTCGGAATGCAGTTTTAGGAATATCTTCTTCTTGAACTTTGAGCTGGTGATAACCTGATCTCAGATCAATTTTAGAAAAGTAACATGCTCCCTGAAGTTGATCAAATAGATCATCGATTCGAGGAAGTGGATACCGAGTTTTGATGGTTACCTTGTTCAGCTCATGATAATCAATACACATACACATTGATCCATCCTTCTTCTTTACAAATAGAATTGGAGCTCCCCAAGGCGAAGAACTCGGTCGGATAAATCCCTTCTCTAACAGTTCATCTAATTGTTGCTTTAATTCTTTCATTTCAGTTGGAGCTAATCTGTACGGGGCTTTAGCTATTGGTGATGTACCCGGTACCAGATCAATTCTAAATTCAACTTCTCGATCAGATGGAATCCCTGGCAATTCATCTGGAAAGACGTCGGTAAATTCGGCTACAACTGGCACGTCTTCAATCTTTTTCTTCGTTTTGTCATCTGATACAGTGATCAGATATGCTAGACATCCTTTCCTTAAGCATTTGGTTGCTTTTAACATTGAGATTATTCCAACATGATTTGTTGGTTTGTCACCCTTGACAATAATCTCTTCTCCGGTAGGCGCACAAAGTTTAATAAGCTTTTAATTACAAATGATATGAGCTTGGTTCGAGGCCAACCAGTCCATACCAAGTACCATGTTAAATCCTGCTAATTTAATAGGTAAAAGTTTCACAGGGATGACATGATTAGAAAGAGTAATCCTACCGTTATCTAAGGATTATGATATTTTAACTAGATCTCCGTTTGCGATTTCAACTTCATAGGATTTGTCTAACTTTACTAGAGGTTCATTTAATAAACTACAGAACTTATAGTCTATGAAGCTTTGGTTTGCACCAGAATCAAAAAAAATTCTAGCATAAACGTTATTGATAAGATGTGTACCGATAATGACGTCCGGCAAGTTAGCAGCCTCACGAGCATTCATCACAAATGCCCGTGCCGTCTTCTTCACACCAGGATCTGTCTTTGTTCCAGATCCAGCACCGCCTTCTTTATTAAGCTTTGGGCATTCAGACTTGTAGTGCCCTTGTTCATTGCAGTTGAAGTAAGTTATCACCCTTTTCCTGTAGCAAGTCTTAGAAGTATGTCCTGAAGTCTTGCAGTAGTTAGTGGATCTAAATCTTCCTGTGTGTCTCTTCCCACACGTTTTGCACCTGGGGAGAGAGTATGAATCTTCTTTCTTTCCGGGCCCTTTATCAAATTTCTTTGTCTCTATATTCGGTTTATAGGCCACCTCTTTCTTCTTATTCTCTTCCTGGGTTCTAACCATTCCATCTGTCAAAAGCCCAGCTAACTCTACCGCAGATTCTATTGTCTGTGGCATGACCGCCTTCACCATATCACGAATTTCATTGACCAGTCCCCAAATATAGCGACTTATCATGTTGCATTCGGGTGTCACAAGATGTGGCACCAGTCGGGCATGTGCAAAGAATTTGGTATTATACCCCTTGTTATCTAAACCAACCATTCGAAGATTCAGAAATTCATTGGTGATTTTCTCCTTTTCGTTCATTAGGCAGAACTTTCGAGTTACCAATGGACGAAATTCATCCCAAGTCATTGCATAAGTCTTATCTCGTCCCTTCGACTGAATAATAGAGTTCTACTATTCCAATGCCTCATCCTTGAAAGAATGTGAGGCGAACAGAACCATGTCCTCATTAGCACACTTACTAATGGCTAAGACTGCTTTGATCTTTTCCAGCCATCAGATGGCTGTAATTGCTCCTTCGTTGCCTGAAAACTCAGTAGGTTTACACGCTTGAAATGTTCGATATGAACATCCATCATGTTTCTTCCTTTTCTTAGGCGTTTCATCTTTGGAATTTTCGCCACTCGAGCTATAACGATCATCATCTTTCTTTCTAGATCTTGAAACTTCTTTAGTTTGGCTGGGAGGTTATTTCTCTTTCAATGCTGAGATTATGGTAGGAATCGCGTCCTTAATTCCCTTAGCAATCATCCTTTGTATTTCGGCTTTCTGGGCCACACGATCTTCATCTTCGTGAATTATCTTATGATTCCCTCTAGTATACACCGCGGGTCTACTTTCAATGTTCTTTGACATTCTACAACGAGAATAAGAAGGAGTATCTTAATACTAAGATTCGAAATTTTTGTTAATAGTATTATTGGATACTTCGATAGGTATCTCCATCATTTAAGGCAAATAAGGTTCGTTTATTATGTCAGTATAACAAGGCATCTAGCTACTTTTTCTTAGTAAGCAATATTTCTAATATTGGTTAAAGCCTAGATACTAAGGCAAGTATCTAATTCGCTAAAACCTGTGGCTCTGATACCAACCTGTCACACCCCGGTTTCAGGGCACCCCGGGAGCGCGACCGATTGGTACGCATTATTGTTCACTTTTTATTTGCTTGTCTTGAAAGACGTTTACGCAGCGGAAAATCATTTCACAATTTATCTGATGATTTATAAAAACAAACTTTCGTATATTCGTTGGGGATTAAATACCCAAAATTTTACATAACATTGTTCAACGCAAAGTTTACAAAATTTTCTGTCTACTGACAGATATTCAAAACTTGCCACAAGGTCTATGCCTAGGAAACTTTAGTCCTTCCGGCACTATTCTTGCTACTATATTCATCATAGGGTTTCCATGCCTATGATTCATAGTTCATCCAGTACTAACACCTTACTAAACATACTTAATCATGTTTACCTGAAAATATTTGAAAATAATACATCAGCAAAAAGCTGGTGAATACATTTAATTTGACACAAAAATATTTTGGCATGAATAACGATAAACAGTTAATCATAAATTAACGGTAAACCACACATTTAGCAGTCTATTTCAACTGGAAGTCCCCCCCTCCATATATACTGGTATTGGTGCTCAGGCAGTCTTACTACGGGACTCTCTGGATCTGCACTGAGTCTGAACCAGCCCCAGTATAGGATTTTCACCCATCCCCAGGATATAATTTGATCAAACATACATATACTTCTGGTCTAAATGTTTTAGCAGAATACCTCTATGCATTAACATGGTTAACGTACTAATGCCATTTTCGCAAAATAAAATCATTTGAATGTTTTGAAAGTATTAAACGTATTCACCTGGTAAATTGAACAGAGCCTCTAAACTTGATAAGCTTTTGTTTCTAAACCTCAAAGTAACTTAAGGATTAAGTCACGAGCCTCTAACACCTTGATTAAATCAGAACTTCTATAATTGTTGTCTAGAGCATATACACCGGTTTCCTAATCTCAGGTTATCTTTATGGTGTTTAAAAGGTAAGTAGGGAAGACAATCAAAAGGTTATGAAATGAAATGAAGCAAGAGGCATCTATTTATACATAAATATTTCTTACTCATTAAGTATTTCTTACTTATTAAGTTTTATCCAAACTTAACTATTAAGTTCAAAACTTAGCAATTAAGTTTTATATTTTATTCAAAACTTAACCATTAAGTTTTATATTTTATTCAAGTCTTGGCTATTAAGCTTTATTCAAAACTTAGCTGTTAAGTTTCATCCTAATTTTATCTAAAACTTAGGTATTAAGTTTTATCCAATACTTAATTGTTAAGTTTTATCCGTAGCTTAATTATTAAGTCGTATCTCAAGGCTTAGACATTAAGTTTTATCTAAAACTTAGTCATGAAGTCACACTTGAAACATAACCATAATTATTTAATTAACAAAAATAATATGAAAATTTCGCAGGTGTTAAATATACTATGAAAACTAAATACTAGAATTAATCATGATCATCTATTCTAGGCTTAGAATCAATGGCAAATTACTGCCACTAATCTACATATTATGACATACCATGAATGTGTATTTCTACTGGTTACATGAATTATACAAAAGTAGACAAACAAATCAGTAGAGTAAATATTCAGAAGTTGCAAGTTCATGGTTGCACCACTACGCTTCAGCACTGACATGTTTGTTCAAAAAAAAGCGTATCAAATATACAACTGTTAATTGACAGACGTAGTGGATAAGCTGAGACATGGTTCTTTGGCAAATTAAGTCTTTAGTAGGCAGACTTGATCTTCATTACTTGGACTGCTTCAGCAAGAGCTAGATTGCATTTTCATTCTTGATTAAATGTTTTCGGTAGCTTTATCCTTTGAATATCGCAACATACGTATACAGATAAAGGGAGGGAGAAAGATGTGTCTCATGCGTACTCCTATACAAGCAATTAACTTAAGTGATGTTTGGAGTCTTAGCATGGAGATCATAGATCGACCTTTGCAAGAGACTTACTATTACTTGTTACTTAATATCTTTTATGTCATGTTTGACATTTAAGTTCATATTTTTAACACTCTCTCAACTTGGGAAAAAGGAATACTTATGTGCCTCCATTCCAACCACCATACTATGCTAAATAATGTGTGTTCTTAATTCTCAACATTATAATAAGTATGTCATTGGTGTTCACACATTCTCAACCTTTTATAAGTTAACATCACCCATGTATAAGGAATGTATACATTCTATGTTGTTATGTTAATTCCCATCAATTATTTCCTTATTAATTTAGCTATTGATCTTAAGATATGAGGGCTAGTTTCTATTCAAATTCCACACAAATGAGGAAGAACTTGCTTAAAAAGAAAAAAAACAATCACTATACTTTAGGTGTATAACTTGTCAAAACAAACTGGTACGCACACCTAGTAAAGTGATTTCGGATATAGTTCTCTTATGTTGGACAAAAGGACTCTAAGCGTACACTAGTGTACAACCCATGATTGAATCAATTTTAAAATTATGTCTAAGCCAAAAAAGTTATAACAATTTATATGCTTTATCAACTTAACATTATATTAGGATGTATGACCAACAAAAACATGTGTAATGTGTCGTATTTATAAGCTCGAGTATCGATAGTTGATAACATTGTCATCGAAATAAAGTTCATAGAGTTACAACACGAGCAAGGATAATGGGAATGACTTTTAAGGAGTTAAAAGGGGCATTACACAGATTGATGATGAGGCGAGATAATTATATATTAAATAAATGTGTAGGCTATTTGAAATAACAACGGGTGAATCTATATTTGAACTTGAAGTTACAGATAATTAATCCAATAAAATTAATTAACTAAAACTTAGAATTTGAAATTAGAAATGACCGTAACTTAATTAAAGTTAGTGTTTGCAGTTACATAATTAAGAATTAATAATATATATTAGATGTAAAATTATCTCGTTAAATTAACTAAGTTGTTATACTAATAGAGTGTAATTATATGATACTTGCATGTGTTGAACTTGTAATCAACATAACCATAACCCTAATGATCACATAACAATAATTCAATGTTTAATTGATCTAAATGCATGGACTTACGTTATGATTATGGTAAAATGAGATGACTTTGTGTGAGTTTGGTTTTGTAGGTTTCGTAGCTTAAGGAAGTATATTTTGAGTGAAACAAAGGAAAACACGAGACTACAAGGATTGACGAAGCAAATTACAAAAGTTACAAACAAGGCCCAAGCCGGGGTAGGCCGGCGTATAATACGTGGGGCAGCGTATTTGTGGACGTATTTGAGAGAAGAAATAGAAAGTTGGGTGTAGGAAGATGGAGTTGGGGGTATGATACGCCAGGGCTGGCGCATCATACGCCGGTAGCTGGACAACCACTAGATTTTGTGGAATTTCAAGTTTATTTAGACCTATCTGATCCCAACCCAAAAAACAACTTTCCGTACGTGAAATCTAACAAATTCAAGGAGATTTTTGGTGCTTTCAAGCTCCCCAACTTATTCCAGATCTTCACTGATCATCATTGAAACCAAGATTGGAGATTTAATGAAGATGACGTGTGGCTAGGCTTTTCTAGATTGCTTTTGGGAGTACGGTTTTTGTCAAGTGAGACAATTTGGTATGCTTTGATTAGGTTTTTATATTGAACATTAGATTATTGATTGAAGTGTTATGTTTTGATTGATTTAAAAGGTTTACTTGTCAATAAAGTTGTGTGCTTGATTATCAGTTTTCGGGTTCCTTGCATCGTTAACTCATTAAGAAAAGTAGACAACTTGATATAGGTGAATTGGTAATCTTATGAACAAACGAGTCTTAAAAGATTGTTCTTTGTTAATAACTTTAAACAAAAGTAAAATCTTGAAGTTAAGTTCTTACAAACCCTAGGTTAAACATATCAATTGTTAATCTTATGGAATTAGAAACCCAGAAGTGATTGTTTCTCGGTAGTTAAGCAAACTAATTCCAAAGTTTATTGTTTTTTTCACTTGTGTTCGTGAATTCATCCAAAGTTCTAAATTTTAATATTAAAGTTTGTGTCTATAAATTAGCAGAGTATTGTTTGTTAAACACTTTCCACCAATTCCTTATAGAGATGACCTTACTTACTCTATCACAATAAAAGTAGCTAAGGCCGGTTTTAACTATTTTTGATCGATTCTCGACAACCAGATCACCTAACATATAGATTAATTAGGATTATAAATAGGTCATTAGGGGTGTAGAATATATATACACACTCCACCCAAAGTTGTAAGAGTTATAACCCTAGTTCTCCCTTCAACTTGTTGTTGCTATTGTCTAGGACCATCGTGGTACGGTTGGGCGTCACCATCACCTCCTATATCGTCACTGTTGCTTGCTAATGTGACATCGTAGTGTAGTTTTCGTATGTCCGACCCATGCGTGCCTGATATGCCGCTGCTAATTGCCGCACACATCATTGCCTCTGACATGTCATCACTCCCGACTTTGTCATCGATGGTCTTGTTATGAGATCGGAGAAAACTGGATAAATATTTTAAGTTTAGTTTTGGGTGTTCAGATCAAACTGGATAATGATCTAGGTTTTGGTTTTAGTTCTGGCATTCATGTTTTTGTTTGTCTTACATGATTTAGCAACAAAATTGTTAATTAGTAATGTCTTGTTTAGGTTACGTCTCCAATTCTGGAATGAAACTAAACTCCCTATGGTTGTGTTTTGATTATTAGTTTGCATCTAGACTTTTCATGGGCGATCTAGGGTTATGGCCTAGATTTTTCATACATATCCTTCCGCAATCTGAAAATTAAAATATGTGTATAACACAGTCTTCTTTGATGAGATGATGAAATATCACGTACCCCACTAAATATCACAGTGCCAACGTAGTAACCATTGATTGACTATATCCTTTCATAATCAAGGTTTTATGGTGCCATTTTTTTCGTGATAATAATTGACAGAAGTTATCTTCATGGTGATCATGAGAAGTTTTCAACAATGAAAAATCAAAGATTATTCCCCTAACACTAAGTACACAATTAAGCTATATAATCATAAATAGACATTATCTTTTTAGGGCATACGGAGTTGGCATCGAGGAGGGTGGGGGAAACCCGACACTGGGTGGAAACCCACCCCCAAACCTGGTAAGGAAAAAGACCTTGACTCGGTGAAAAATCTCCGAGCATCACCGATCATCACACGACCCTTTCTTTACCATTGCGGACCATCGCATAATAGTCATTCGACCGTTTCATTTTGAACTTTTATAAATAATTTAACACTATAAATATCACTTAATCCCGCTCTTCTTTACACATTACTTCTAATCCAATCAACTATCTAAAATATCACTCAATCCTTTATAATTTTCTTTAAACAATATGTAATCATCATCCCGATCGTCCAAAGAAAAACACGATTCTGAAAGCCTCGACAAACAAAAAACAAACCTCACAACCACCGTCTCAACAATCTCTTTCATTGACATCTCAACGTACTATCCATAATTCCAACCACCACCATACTACAACCTATACGCACACTTATCCCATGTCATAATCATACTCAAGCAATCTTCAAGACTATTTTCATGAATACTGTGATTCTAGTGACGAAACACTTCCTCCGTCGAGTGAGGAGATAGAGGTGTTAGGTAGGAGGCGTTGGCGGGGGACAATGATGAGTTACTAAGTTAAACGCAAAGGAAGAGCAGTGTAAAAGATAAGACAAAGCTAAAAGATGGACCGATAAAAATTGAAATGGCTTTTAAAAGAAGGTCTATATTTAATTTTAATTTGTTTAAATTCTATTGTTTTAGTTTTAATTTGCTTAAATGTTAATGTTCTAATAATCTTGTAGTTTAGAGGGCACATTCAAATGAAAAGCGATGATCGAAGTCTGGATCAACTATATTTAAATAAAGAGATCTAAATCATGCTATGACAATATATAGCTCTTTTTACCAATAAAGAGTAGGCGCTTTGTGGTGTAGCAGCAATATTGAGAAATATGTGATTTAGAAAGCCAATTAGGGCTACAAGGAGATTTGCAACAAAAATATTTTCCACACATGGAGGCGTGAAGGATTGTAAGGTCTTACTAGCATGAGCTATTATTCCTACAATAGGTAGTGAGTCACAAGCGAAAACAAAAGATAAAAAAACAAATGAATCTACCCATTACCCTACGTCTTCATAAGCTCAACTTCCCAACAACAATATTAACGATGATGAGAATGTAGAAACCGAGAGATTGACTAGGAAAGGCAAGAGATTGGTCACATTATTAACATCACATGAATAACTTTTGGCGAAGATCAAGAGCTTTAACGCCTTAAGTCAAACCGAAGTCGAGCATTGATTATGTATTCATGACAAGAAGTTCAGCCTTATGCAAGATGAACAATAAATTCAAGATGAATAACTTTAATTTTTTAACCTTATTAGGGGTATAATGGTCATTTTTCAAAATTTAACGCTCAAAACCAATGGGCATCCACTTCAGGGACCAATCCTGTTACGGTTTGGTAAACAGTTGGGACCAAACCTGTAATTTCTCAAAAGTTAAAACCAATATTGCAATATGAGCAAACCACAAGGACCAATCGTGTAATTAACGCATTTATCAACTTAGTTTCTACGGTTCGTATGCCTGATTCGTCCACGTGGGTGGGATCCGGGTGGCTATTTTTCTTTAGTTTTTATTTTTCCTACAGAGGTTTTATACTATTTGTTTGCATTTTAATTTAGTATTTTCTTTTTGACTTAGTGTTTTGTATGTCACTCACTTGCCCATGTTCTTTCTTGAAACATTTTTTTTTGTTAAAATAATTTGAAGATTAAAAACATCCCGGATTATATTGAAATTGCGGTTAATGAAGCCGCGCGATGTGGCCTTTTGACGAACTTTTTTATGAGATTCGCGACGTTGACATTAATGTTGTTAAGTATATAAAAGAAACATATAAGATTGTGACGACTCAGTTATGAAAACTGAAACATAATTAAAAAATATTATGTCTCGTATATCACAGATCAAACAAAAGTTAACATAAAAATAGAAGTTAACATTGAAATTACAATTTCGTTTAAAAAGTTAATAACAAATAAGAAAAAGAAAACGAAAAAGAAACCGATTACAAACCCCTGGATTCAAACCCATGACAATGAGAAAAGCATAAGTTGCAGCTAACCAATAGGCTTAAGGATAACTCATCTTTAAGTTGAAAATATGTTTATTTATGTATTTGAGCATTCTAGAAATTAAAAAAAAAAAAAGAAAAAAAATCCCACCGACATTCCTTTTTAAGATATAGTAATAACTAGTATTAAACCCCCCGCTTTGCGGCGGGAGACGTAAAACCATGTCAAGTAACACTAATGGCACACGACCGCCAATAACCACCAACACCGAAAAAGACATAAAAACGAAAAAAAACAAATCGAATGAAAAGTAGACGTAAAAACGTTGAACCGCGCAGTGACGCAAGCGGAACATGAAACATATGAAACAATGAGTAATCGATCTAGGACCAGCGATTGTGACGAGGGCGTTAAATGGGGATAAAATAAGAGAAAAACGTTGAACCACACACGCACATTGCGGCGTGTTAACTCGTAAAATTTAGACCGAAATGTAAAATGAAAAATTTGTAAAATATAAAAAGTATAGAACCAAGTTGAAGGTAAAGAAAATATTGAGGCTATATTGTAAAATATGTAAACGCTTACAACAAAGTCAAAGATTAAAATAAAAAGAAAAAAGAAGTTGGTACAACTCATAAAACACACAATACAACGTACAATGCATACAAAATTTGATAATTTATTACCTCTAATAAACTAAGGTTTTCTAGGGACACGTGACAATCAACAATGGTTTCTAGGGACACGTGGCAATTAACGAAAGACTCCTCAATTGAGTTTTCTCACCTAAAATTTATTAAATTGTGATTGCATTTAATTTTGGAAGTTATGATTTGTAATTTAAAAAAAATGTATTTATTAATCATTTTTAAAACAACACTTACCATAATTAACATTTTAAATACTTTTCATATTAGAAATTGATATAATTTAAGTTCTATATTATTACCATATTACCACTTGATATCAAATAAAGTGTATTGAATTATTAGTTATACGTGAATTTCTTGATGTTTAAATTGTCTTAAAATTTTATATATATTAAAGAAGTAAATGTTTCAAAAATAACACCTTAGTGCAATAAAAATACAATAAACTATCATTCATTTAAATTAAAACTAAAAATTTATATTAATATTTAAGTTAAAGACAATTTATAATCAAAATTATATGATAAATTATCATTCATTATAAGCAATTTATGTCATAAAATGGCAAATTGTTTTAGAAATAAAATTCAATGATCTATGAACAAAAAATATTAAAAAGTTGATACTATAGTAATCTTCGGATTTAGACATTATTTAAAAAAAATAATATAAATTTGATCAAAATCATCTTTGTATTTTTGAATGAATAATTTAAAAAGGTGAGTTTGGGACTTTATGATAAAAAACTGTTTTTGTTTACTTATATTGTTTTATGACATTATTTCACAAAAAATAGAACTGAAAACTTTTACTTTTTTGAATGACCTTGACATGAAAAAATATGATCGCATAATTATAGTAGAATAATTAGACTTTGAAAAAAAATTAATGTTCACAAGCAATGTGAAATATATTTATTGATGAACATGTACATTTTAATTTAATTTAATTATTTATTATATCTATTCTTGGACAATTTAATACATAACTTTGTAATTAAAATATTTTTTTTGTAATTCCAAGATATCAAAATATAACCCAACGTATGGAACATAAAATTTATAATGTTTAAAAATGATCTACATGAAAATAAATATTTGTTATTTATAAGTTATTGCTTAATGAAAAATATTTAAAATTTAAGCATTTTGATAATGAATATATATTATGCTTAAATTTGAAATAACAATTACAAAACGTATTAACTTTCTAAGCTTCAAATATGATTTTAACCTCACTACCTTTTAATCTATTTTGGATCATTCCATTTCTCAAAACTAGAATTGATTTGTTTTCTAATCTCAAATTAATTATTATAATTATATTATTTTTAAAATTTCCTACACTAACAATATGTAATTTATAAAGTCGGTGTATATTTACATCTTACTATGTAAACATAAAAAAGTCAATTTAAATTCAAATCTGAATCTTAATATATATATTATTGTAATCAGTCGTGTAGTACACGGGTCCTAACCTAGTTAGTATATATACAATAATAATAATTTTACGGACAAGGAACCAATAAGTTTGATTAGACATGAGAGATTTAATCATCAAAGATCCACTATAAAAAAATCTTGAATCAAATATCAGCAGTTAAGCATGACCTGGCCCATAATATGGGGCTTCAGTTCACGAATAAGCATTGTGACAGGGCTTTCAATTCGCCCACATGATCCGGTGACGGACTAAAAAAGTCAAACTTGATAGCCCATTTGATTCTTTCTTGGGCTACAAGCAAACATATCACATATGTTTGGACCTAACCTAATCACACACTTCTCAACAAAACGATTTGATTTTATTTAAGCATAGTAACAGCTTTAGGTTTTTTCTTGTTTTATTCAACTTGATTTTATTTTATTTAGCATAATCTAAAAGTTATAGATTCAATTATTGATCATATTTTTGATCATGTTTAATCAATCAAAGGAAAAGATGTTTCATGTGATCATACACGAAAATTGTTCTTTTATACATATAATAGGCGTTGAAACCTGAAGCCATCAAGATTACAATGATTCATCGTAAGGAAATACCATGATACAATAAACACAAACTCTAACGACTACTGACTCATACACAAATACCATGAACTACTACTATGTACTAACTATATAATCATTTGCGACAATCTAAGTGTCACAAATGTAGATATTTTGGGACACATAGAAGGCGTTGGTGGAAATGGAATATGGCTTTTTCTCATTCAGCAAACATTGGGGCCGAATCCCATAAGCCCGTTTGTGGAGTCGAAAGATATCTGAATTCCTTCTTGTTGGATGTTGCCAATGATGGACAGTCCTGATGAAGTTGGGGCGAAGGCGAAACAGAATGTTCCCACGTCGTCCACTGGAATCAAATAATTCCTAGCCGGAAGTGTTAAAACCGGCCACCGGTGAAGTAGAATGAAACGGTGGGTACTTGAACCGTGACAAAACCATTTAGGTCATAGCATGTATCAAATATGGTAACGGGTCGAGCACGAGGTAGGTTGGCGGTTTGAGCGATGAAAGCGTCACGAAAAGCGGTATAAGCGGCGGTTGGGAGTCTGGTGACGGCTGTCCCCGTATCCATCACGACTCCTCCATGGCCCATGTCACTCAACTTAAAAATAGGTTCAGGTATGCTCACCTGAACCCCTCCCACACCAAGACCCCAAAGCCCGACGTAGTAAAAGGTTGGGACCCTTGAATTCTTTAACAATGGGACCCAAACCGCACTATCTGTCGGGAGAGACTCTCTCCCGAACTCCAACGAGCCCGGGGAGCCAGTTCCCCGGCTAACAAGACAATAGCTAAAAGCACCACCGGATGCACCGCCAAGTTGACTCACTAATGACATCGAGCCACCACCGATGCCAAGTACCCCGGCCGCGCCTATAAACAACCCTTGGTTTCTATGACCACAACCCATGGCAACCTTTTGGATGAACGTATCCCCGAAGGTAAGTGTCTCGAGGGCTAACGACCCCTTCGTGTAGGACCCGTCACCGTATGAAACCTCGTACCCGCACCAGCGACCACCGCTGCCTCCTCCGTCACATCCAACGGCCGTCTCAGCATGCTCACAAACACTTGACCCACAAGACACAGCTTCAAAAGAAGTTGAGTCAGCCGGGTCAAAAAAAAAATCCGACTGTTGATAACATTGCTTGCATGGCAAGCATTGGACCCACACAACATCACTACCAGAGTCAACCACCATGTATTGACTTTGGGGTGGGCTTCCCACCCCTATCCTCACAAAATACTCTCCACTTCCCTGTAGCATGCCGGAAACCACCTCGGAACCGAAATCCTCCACCTCGAACCGCCCTCCTCCACCACCACTACCGATGGCGGTGTGACTACCATTAATAATCCTGGTATTCAAAATTGCCACCCTTTTCACATCCCTCTTCAACCGAGCTTCCATCCGCTGTCTATGATCACCACCATGGTCTGACAGCTTGTCTCGGTGGACAAGGTTGAGCTTCCACCGGCTGCTGCCACGAGAGTAGTCGGAATCTTCCAGTTTTTCATGGTCAAATAGTTGTGTTTGTGGTGGGCGTGAGGGTGGTTTTGTGGTGTGTATGATTTGTTGGACGTGGAGGATTTGATGGGACGACGGTGGTGCTGCGGTGGCGGTGGCGAGTGGCGGAAATAGGAGGATAACCACCACCTCCACCACCGTGATTAGCATGGCGGCTGTCATCATGGTTGCCTTTGTTATGAATAGGTTAACGAAGAACACCATCTCATGGTGTATGCGTATATAAAGAGGCTCTTTAACTAATAATAATTATTATTATAGTATTAAAATACAATGATGATATAGTTGTATAGTATGTATAACTACTATTATTAGAGTAAGGAAATATATGTTTAGTTATACGGGGTACTTGATCGATAGTATTTACGTTAGGGATTAAAACATGCATATTACAGAATACAATATTCAACACCAAGGATTATTTATGTTTTGCAAAACAAAAGAAGTACGTAAGTCAATGCTATTATTATTATTTTACTGTTGTTATTATTGAAGAAAATATATTATGTAGTATGCGCGCTATTGACTTCTTGGAAAAGAAAATCTTTAAATTTTTGGAAGTGTCCTGATATACAATCCTTAGACATACACATTTATCACTAAATTATACTAGTGATAGTTCTTAAAAACATAATTGAGTTAATATATAATGTACGATTATTATCATAAAAAATAGATTTTTTTTTAATATTAAAATCTTTCTACTTGTAAAAAGTAGATGAAGTAGTCACTAAACTAGTGTTTGTGTTTTAAAGTCATGGAACTTGTCTAAAATAAACAATCTTGTGATTCTTCATTAAATAACGATTTATTAACTCTTATGTTGGTCAAACTTTGGTAAAGTTGCATTATAACATTTTAAAGAAAACAGAGCTTCTTATTTTTACCAATTAAAGACTTAAAATCATTATTCTAAAAACCTTTTCAAATAAATGCGTTTAAACAAGTTTAATGTATAAAAACTAGTTTAGTGTAAATTTTTACAAGTTGAGTGAGTTTGATATGTTAAAATTAGTCGGGGGGGGGGGGGGGGGGGGGGGGGGGGGGTTTCATGAAAAATAAATAAAAAAATTATACATGTTTTTTCTTAATAATATATTAGTTAATTTGTAGAATCAGTGGCGGATCTAGAAGAGGGGTAACAAATTTTTTTTTACCGTACATTTATATTAATAAAGGGGTTTGAAGGAAAATCATTCGAATCAACTCCATTTGGTATCGAATGAATTGAACTCAAAGGAATTGTTGACCAAATAGCATCATCGTTATTAAAAACAATAATCTACTCCTAAAATTGTCTTTTAAAACAATTGCTAATAAAACTTGTTTTTTCATCTTTCAAATCCCTAATTTTATAACAAATAACACAATAAGATTACAAATTACACTTACAAATAACACAATTCAAATACCTAATTTTAATATTTAATTTCAATATCAAATCTATAATTCATCTTTCAACCTCTATTTTATATATCTAATTACATAAACCCTACATGTTAGAAATTGAATCAAATAACAATTAATTTTTATAACAAATAACACATAAATATTTGAAATTAAACAACATAAACCCTAAATCTTTAATTTCATAGTATAAAGAGAAAAAAAACTAAAAATGTAACCT
Organism: Flaveria sonorensis; assembly: GCA_025506505.1. Lineage (NCBI taxonomy): Eukaryota > Viridiplantae > Streptophyta > Magnoliopsida > Asterales > Asteraceae > Flaveria > Flaveria sonorensis. Next base: position 1,369,330 of record CM046439.1, on the reverse strand, counting down.
TGAAGTGGGCGATGAATTGATGAAAGATCACATGTGGGCGGTGGCAAGGGCCGCCGCAGTAGGCGGCAGTTCGGCAGTGGTCGGCCGGACGGCCGGCGGTGGAGACGTGGGGTGATCGGCGGTGTGGGTGGATGGTGGCTGACTGGTTGTGGCCTGTGGAAAAGGACGAAGGGTCGATGGGGGAATGGGGCGATGGATGATTATTTTATTATTTTATGTTTGATTGAGTTATGAGTATTTAGGATAATTAGCTGGGCTTTTTAAGTTGTTTAATGTTTTTATGCTTATTTTGGGCTTGTTAATTATTATTGTATTGGATTATTAGATATTTTGTGCTTATTAGTTATTTATGTTTTTATAAAATATAAGATTATTTTTTATAAAATTTAAAACTTTTTGGTAAGTGTTGAGTTTAAGAAAAATTTATGGGTAACGTAATATTTTTTCAAGGGTAACATAAAACAGTAAAAAAGATATTTTTGATATAAAACCGTAATTTTTTTTACACTACCCGTTTAAAATTGAGGGGTAGCGGAGGCTACCCCTCAACTTAGTGTATGCCTGCCTGTGTGTAGAATAGTAATAAGTCTTAAAATTGTTCCAACAAAGTCACTCAAAGTTTAAAAGTGTTTTAATTAATTCACTAGCTTTCATGTTTTATTTAAATTTTAGTCTTTAGCATGGTTTTTTATCGTTTCAATTAGTGTTTTTTTTAAATCTTCTTTTAAAGATGATATGGAGTAGTAACGTGAATTTTATGTTTTTATTTTTCTTAATATAATTAGCATGTTTTTAATCTTTTTAAATATAGTTGTATGCATTGAAAATTCCGACCCTCGTATCTTCTCCTCATTTCTATCTTGACACAAAAAAATCTAATGATAACTCGGTTTTATGGTTCAATGACTATTTTAAGTAAAATATGCATGAGTGACCTAATTATAATACTTTTAAAACTTAAAATCTATATGTGATATTTTCTCCAGTAGAAAATGATACTTTTATTTATTTTTCTTACTTATTATATTACATTTAAAATAATTTAGATACACTTTTGAAGAAGCATGTCCAACTAATCCACTAGAAGTTGCTTTCAAGCATGCTGGCAAAAAAATTTAATCAAACCCGGCACTAAATTTATATTCTTCCATATAAAACAAAACTCTAAAGTAAGTTAAATGTTTTGAATTTATTATACTGTGTTATATGAATATCAATGCATGACCAAATTTCATTTTCACTTTTCATTCTAATGAAACTATAAGCTACTTTTATTTACTCGTGTTCCCGTCGTTCCATGATAACTTGCAGTTTTGAGATCTAGATTGCTAGATCTAATCATTTACGATAAATTTTTTTTTTACCTAATTCAACTATTACTAGATTACTCGATTCCACGTAAGTGACTTAATTTCAACGGTCCAATTAGAAATTCTCACTAATTAACGCTGTCTCTAATGGTCGGAGAAAAACCACACACAAACGTGTCACATCAGCTGTCATATCATATTTTCACTTATATTTAGAACTCTCATAGTTGCTCCAACAATTTATAATTTTTCAAACACCTCTATATCATTTTTTTGAACGGCTAGATGTTATACGGTCTATATATATGGTCCATCCAATCCATACCACTACTAATTTACACAAACTAAGCATAAGGGGGACTCGAGTCCTTGATATCAAATGGAACTTTACGAATTTAACTTTAATCACTTTAGCACTGGACCCAAACAACCCCCTCCACCATATCAGTTAAAAATATGACATCGTTCGAAATTCCAGATGTCATAAACTAAACATCACACTCGGATGATATTTTGGCCAAGGTGGCCTATGTTTGATGTTTCTGGGCACCATTGGAGGTACTCTAAATAAGTGATCTTACAGAGCACCGATTACGATTTTAAAAACATGATTGAGACTTTAAGTACCATCCATCAACTTGTCCAAGGAATGCATACCGAATAAGTGACAAGCAAGATTCACCGATTCAGTTTCAAACATGATTGAGACAAAACAAAATATTATTCATAGTATAACATAGTTAACTCGGTTTGTTTACTAGCTAGTTACATATATAAAGTCAGATTGAAACATTACTCGTGCGATTTTTATATTTCTCAACGACCAAACATATATAATCTCCTATGAAACTCATAATAGTTAGATAAATGCCATCCGTTTATTAATGGTAAGCTTGGTATGTTAATAAAACAAAATAACATCAGAAAATGTTTATGTATTCAAATAATTGAGTGTGATTAAATAAGACAAAGATAAACAAAAATGGGTTGAGAACAAATAAATAAGACAAACTAAAGAAATAGTTATTTATCAACAAAAATTGAAAAATAATCAGTTATTAACAAAAATAAAAAGCTTAACGCGAGTGGGAGGATAAGTAAAAATAATAATATGATGAATATGGATTACATAAGACATGCACAATTGTTTCAATTATTGAGCCATCATTAATCCAAAAAGTTCCCTTTACTAGAAATTATTAAATATTTGCATAAATAAATAAAATGTCTTTTAACTTTTCTATTTAATTAATCGAAAATGTTAAAGATTTTTAAAAGCAAATGCATTATAAGTTATTGCCATAATGTTAATTATTATATATGTTTTACCATCAAAACACCATCTATAGTTCTAAATCTCCTTTGGCCAGAAGGAACACATGACGTTCAATGATCGGACAAAGCGTTTTTTTTTTACCTTCTTATTATTTTTTTTATTTTCTTTAGTTTTTTTTGTATTACACAATACAAAGAGGAGAATTAACACTAAAACGGGACGTTAATCCAGTAGTAAGGCGCTTGTTGTCTGCCTTTCCACCTAGGTACGATCCCATGCGCATAATTTATGTTTATATAGGAATGTAGTGATAATATTAAATGGATTAATTAAGTAAAGAGTAATTACATAAATAGTCATTCTAGTTTAGCGGGAATCACAAGTTAGCGTATTAACTTTTGTTAGTAACAACTATGATACTTGAGGTGTAAACTTTGTAACACCATGGGGTATTTGGCACGTGAGGGCATTATAGTCAATTCTTAAATAACATTTGAGTAATTAATTACAATGATGGCTCTTGTGGTTTGGACAAAACAACGTATTTAGGTATTAAGTAAAAAAATAATAATAATAACATACTTGAATACTACTTTTAATTTTGTAATAAGTTTGACTACTAAAACTAACGAACGTTTAAAGTGAGGTCGTTGGAGTATCAAGCTAAAAGTTAGTTGTGGGACTGTCAAGGCAATGTGTCGCCAAAGTACCAAGCTTGTGTATTTATCGGAGTGTTGTTGGGGAAAGAGGGGGGGGGGGGGGGGGGCGCTAAATGGTTAAGAATTGTTTAAGCTAAGAAGTTGCTAAAACAATACATAAAAAAACACGTAGACTTAATTACATAATTGGTCCCTCATATGAAAAAGATTGAAATGTCCTTCAACTAGACAGAAAACTTAACATATTTTAATGTTACTACTCAAACTCGTTATGAAATTGTAAGTTGGTACTCAAACCATATATATTTTGTTTAATACCTAAACTTATTATTATACCCAAAAGACCATCTATGTAATTAACTCAAATTTTATTTGAGAAGTGACAATAATATTCTCATGTGCCTGGCACTTGAGGGGAGTTACTCTGTTAAAAGTTAACAAATGTTAGCTCTAATACCTTAGGGTGTTAAAAATTATAAAACTCAAGTTTCACAGTTAAAAAAAAAATTAATACCTAAACCTATGATTCTCCGTAAACACCAAGACAATTTGTGTACAATCTTTCTTACTTCTTTTTTTTTTTTTTAAATTCAAGCTAAATTTACTTATTTAAATTTCATAAATTAACTACTGAAAATAATACTTATTTAATTTCATAAATTGATTATTGGAAATAATACTTTGTTGATATGAGTATTAATATTCTTATATTGTTATCAATAAAATATTAGTATTTAACCGAAATCAGACAAGAATCCTTTGAATATTATCTAATCAAATCTTATATTTTAATAAACTATATAATCTTGAGATTTACTTTGTTAGGTCACGATCAAGACATTAGGCATTGTGGGCTAGTTTCTAACCATGACCAATTTGTCAAAAATGAAAACATCCATGTGACCATGTCCGTTATAATTTATTAGTAATTATATTCCTGTAATCATACAAATCAAATATTTCATTTGATTGTTATCAGCATTAATAAACCAAATTAATAAAAAAAATAATAGTAATACAATAAGAAAAAAATGAGATGACATTAACTTTAGCATGCCATAATGACTAAATATATAATCTTTGATAGCATGATACCTTGGTATCATTTTAATCTCATTGAACAAATAACATTTTATTAAATTCTATTGGTTAATAAAGTATTGATAGGTTTCAAAAGTTTTACGGTAACAGCTTCTCCCTAGAAAATAACATGACAACAGATTTTCCGAGTCGAAAAAATTTGTTAGAATTACTACACCAATGCATCTCATTCTTAGTCTCCTCACCTTGGCTTGATATTTGACAAAAATACATGATTTACAACTAGTGTAAAAACGAGGTTAAGTAACATATTATAGCAGCACTATGACTAATGTTTCTAGAAACGGATCAAACAATGAACAAGTTGTCTTACCGGTCCACTGGTAGGACCGATCGAATAGGCTTAAAAATCAGATGACATCATAAGTAATAGAAAAGTATAAATATTTTTATATAACAAATTTAAAACAAAATATGAAAATAATACAGGTTTTGGTGTGGATTTGTAATTTTAATAAAGAGTTAATTACATGAAAGGTCCTTGTGTTAAGACCTGATTTTATTTTGAGTCCTTAACAATGATAAATTATACAAAAGGTCCAAAAATGTGCATGTTCGTAATAGAAATGGTCCCAACAATGAATGAAATGTTAACTTTTTTGTTAACTGCTTGTAAGATGACAAAATTATCCCCAACTTTCTAATAATACAAATAATTATAGTTTAACCAAATAAGAGTTATTATGGTTGGTAGAAGTTGAATGGAGGAATTGATCAACTGGCTTGCTACTCTACAAAACGAACTAGGTGGGAGGTAGTGGTTTTAGTGTAGGATGGCAATGCGGGAAGAAGGGGGTTAGGGTGGAGGGGGTTCTCATGCCATAAACATTCACCACACCATAAAACCCATCGATAATAATATGCCATGTCAAACCATGCCGTACTACACAACACATCCATATTTAGGGGAACTCATGCCACACCACACCATGCAAAGTAGCCGTTGAGAGGGTGGGATTTGACCACCACTGTCGGATTTTGGAAGCAGCCACGACGAGAACATGCCGTGAAACCGACGGTGATGTTCGGGTGCCACGCCGAGGCATGCGGCAAGGCCCGATGAGGGCGCCCCCTTCACCCTTACAATGGTAGAGATTAGGATTTAGTTTTGTAACTTAATGGTGAACTAGAAGATGAAGGGTTCTGGTGGTGCTCGTGATGGCTTGAGTGAGAAGGAGTTGTTCAGGTGACAACAATGCGATCCTTCGGTGTCTTCGAACGATGGAGGGTGGTTAAGGACTCCGGTTGTGATAATCGTACTCTTGGTTGCGAGTTTTAGATTTAAAGGATGAGCTAAGGTGTTCTATGGTAAATGATATGGTGGTGGTGGTTGTCGGAGATAAATGTTTGTTGAAGGTGTGGCAACAATAGGAGGTTGTGGACATGAAATGGTTGAAGCCGACTGTGGTAGCAAGGGGGCAGACGATGGTGGTGATGGCAAGGAGATGTGATGGTTAGGGTTGAGGTAGGTGAGATGAAGGTGTATTTGCTTTATTTTATTTGTTTTTTAATAGGGGTCATTATCTTAAAAGTTTACAGAAAAAGTTAACCCCATCCGTACTCGAGACCATTTATGTTAATTTCTTGTATACTTTGAACATTCCTTGTAATTTCTCAAACTTAAGAACTAAAAATGAAATCAAACCTTAGTAAAAGGACATTTTTTGTAATTAACTCTTTCGTATAATATTAAGACTTATATAATTAAAATATGGATTTTAAAATAATACATTAATACGAAAATGAGATTTTAAAAGAAAATAAAAAAATTAAAATAAAATCTGGTTTGACCACCCAATCCGGTTTGACCACCCAATCCGTTTCGACCGGCTCATCGATCCAACCAGCAACTGGAAATGATCCAAATAGACATAACCGGACCGGTTCTATGACCGGTTTTGGAAGAATACTACACACCACATAAAACAAATGAAGCCAGAACTACCATCTGTACTTTCCAACAACACCAAGATGAACCATTTCATGAGCCTTGGACAAGATTCAACAAACTTTTATGAACATATCCCCATCATGACATTCCTCAATAGGAGTTGATTTCATCCTTTTATGAAGGATTGTCTACCGAAGATGTCCGAGATATCAACTCAACCAGTGCGGGCATATTTATGACCAACACTGAGGTAGAGGATTGGTTTCTATTAGAGAAGTTGAGCATAAATTCAAAAAAGCCAAGCTCAATCCCACAGGAAGTCTAGGAATATAATTGAAGTAGATTTCAATACCACTGCTAGAGTTGATGCACTAGAGCAAAAATTCTCCAATTTGGGTCAGTCGGGAGGTAAGGCAACTGTTAAAGCTACTAGTTCTTTCAGTGTATGTCAGGGATGTAGAGAAGCAGGGCATGTTGCCCGAGATTGTCCATATTTAGCTGTGGAATTGGAAGAGGTAAATTATGTGCAGGGTGATAGGCGAGCGTATAACAACATGAACTCCAACACCTATCACTCAGGTTTGAAAAATCACCCAAACCTCAGATATGGTAACCCAGACAACCAGATGAACCCGAATTTTCAAGGTAATTCTCATCAATAGTATTAGAATAAGTCAATGGGTCAAAATGGTCAGAACAATCAGGGGAACTAGAATCAGGGTGGTCAGAGGAACTATCAAAGCAATCAAGACCAAGGCATATCAGGAATAAACTCAGAACCAACAAACAGAGAGCTCCTGGATTTTTTAAATTAGATGAAGAAATCTAATGAGGTTTGAGACAAGAGTCATAAGGATTTGACCAAGCAAGTTGGTCAACTAGCAAAAGAAGTGGCAGCTCTTAGGAAAGATCCGGGCAAGCAACCAAGTGATACAACCATGAATCCACAACATCACAGCCATAAAGAACATGAGAAATATCCATATTAATTCGGTTAGTATCCTTCCTAATTCTAAAATTTTCAATGACGACATTGCTTCTTTTTCAAAAGAAGTTGCAGGTAAGGAAAATAAAGTCTATGCAGTAGAAGAGAGTGACTCGGGAGCACCCGTCATTCTAATCAAAGTGGGAAAGTTCAAGATAAAAATGGCACTCTTGGATTATGGGGCAGGTGTTAGTATCTTGCTAGGTGCGTTATATGATCAATATGAGTTTGGCCTTCTACAGAAGGTTAACACCACCATGGTGTTAGCTGACTTGACCTTCAAAAATCCTTTGGGGATGGTAAAAGATGTGATAATCAAATTGGGAGATTTTTACTACCCGGTGGATTTTATGGTGCTTGACTATACACCAGTGAGAACAAACGAACAACTAAAGGTTATTTTAGGTTAACTATCAGAATGGAACAATTGATATGACATGTGAAACCCGTAAGTTACGTTTTGATGTGTTTTCCAAGTCAATCACTTATTTTGTTAATGACAAACTTTTTTAGGCAGATTTGACTAACGTGTGTGTTCTTCCTACATCTCATGTATAAGCAAGCACATAACTTTTGAGAATGGTTTTAAGTATGATAGGGCTAAGCAGGTGGACTTGAAAGAGTTTGTAGATTCAAAAGAAAAAAAGAGCCAATGATGAAGATGGAAATAAAGTATGAGAAGACAAAATGAAAGAAAAAAGTTAGTGATCCAGCTGATCCTAAAAATGCTCGAGTTAAGACAACGATGTTCGGTCCATGTTTGGATGACGTTAGGAACCCACTAGATCAACAAAATCAACCAGTTGTAGAACTCTTAAAAAACAAGCACCACTTTCGACCACCATGAATGGTGACATGTATGGTCTGGCTGAAAACCTAAAACATAGCGCTACTTGAGAGGCAACCTGAGATGTTTGTAATTTTTAGTTTTTTTATGATCTTAGTTGTTTTGAACTTTATGGGTGTGTTCACTATAAACCCTCACGAGACTTCACTCGTCCACTCGAGCCTATCGAGAGGTTTAAAAGGCTTGTTGCATATGCTAAATGCAACCGTGATTCCTACAAAAGTGAGTTTTATTATTATTTTTAGTTTTTATTTTGTCGTTTTTAGTTTTAATTAGCCGATGAAAACATACAAGTGTGGGAAAGCACGTGGAATTTTAGGAGCATATTTGATGATGTGCTTGGCAGGTTTGCCCACAGTCTCCATATAACAATATTGAAGTACTATCAAATCATCTGCCATCAGGTCCATTTGAACTTTCTATGACTTTATTTGCTATTTTTGTTTTGCACTTGGGGGTGTTACGCAACTATATGATCGGGGTGGAGTTATTTTATTGTTTATGACTATGGTAGTTTGTTTAATCATGTTATATTATGTGTTTGGGCCTAATGGGTAAAGTGGAATGCAAATGGGGATTGTAAAATGAATTAACTTATACATTGGGGATAATGTATCCCAAGTGTGGAGATGGGTGAACCCAGGCAGACATATTTTAGAAAAATGGAAATTTAGACAACATTAAATATTTTTAAATTTTTTCTCTAAAATGCTAACCGTTGGAAGAGGTTCTTGGTCATAGTTGATTCCTTTAATATTTAAAACCCGATATGTTTGTGGAAGTTGGAAAGGTAATACCTAACCAGGGGTAGCAAACCTTTGGTGTAGTAAACTTGCACATTTTATGTCGGTAACCCGAATCCACCGTTTCTATTTGTGAGAAGCCTGTTTCTTTGTTGCATATCTTAATTGCTTAATTGAGTGTGCAATGATGTTTGTTAGTGGTAGAACTTATGGAGCACGTGCATTTCAAGACTCGAGACCAGGATTCACATTGAAATGATTGAGGCAATAGGATTATGTCACACCCCAACCTTAACGGTAGAAACGTCGAGATGTGAGGGTTAAGATTGTTCATGCCACATAACGCTAACTTAAATATGACAATATTATTAAATAGCAATATTCATGACATACATCTAAGAAATAACAAAAGTTCAAACATTCAACAATACATAAGATTTCCAACATCATGTGATAATAATTGTCTTTTTATTTTTAATCTAGGTCTAATCCTAGATGTAAGCAAGTCTTCAATAACAAGCTAAGCAGTACCATTTCCTGAAACATGTTAGAAATAATGTCAACAATATGTTGGTGAGTTTCCATAGATTTTCATACATAGATATATATCAAAGATGACAATTCACGTCATAGGTTATTGAATAAAGTAAATAAAGATGGATGAACAATTGTAACAATCAAACCTTGACAAATATGGCCATTACAAGATTAAACGATTAGCTAAGTGTAATTGGGTTCCCATAGTGCTCAAGAATACAACACTAGGAGCCGGCAATACCTCGGCTTTAACACCAAATAGGCTTGTCAAGCCCATAGATCTATGACGTCGTCAGGCTAGCAATAGTTAATGATTGTATCTTACAAGAGTCATCACATGATAGTTACAAAAGTTCAAATAACCATGACAAAATAAGATGAATTGCATAAGTGTTACAAGAGTAAAAACGTGTTTACAAGTGTGTTACATATAAGATTAACATGCTTCACCCCAAAAGTGTGAAATAATATAAAATGAGGTATGAAAACTCACATGAATAATAAGGATGGGCAAATAAGAAGTCTTGTATATAATGCCAAGGATTCGTTAATGTTCAACCTAAATGAAACGTCATATTAAGTTAATCATGGTGATTATAGTGGTATATTTATAAACCATTTAGTCCATGATTTTAAATTATTAAATCGATGCCATTTATCATTGTTTTGGTATTTAAATGATTTAAATAAGGATTTTAGTGATAATTACTATTAATAGAAGTTAGATGTTTATGATCAAATGGTTATTGTTTACTATTTAAATAGTAATTTGTGGATTTAAATGTTTTAAATAATTATGTTAGTTACAATGAGTGTACATTCTAAATATGTACTTATATATTTATTTTCATAAATAAATATGAATAAATTGTAACTTTATTTTATCATAATAAAGAATTTATTCAAATAAATATACTAAGAATTAAGTGGAACTCATTACTATTTAGGATTAAAAATAAAGAGTATTTTGTATAATTTTTTTATAATTTTTAAAATAAATGAAATGAAATTTTTTTTTCTTAATTAAATTTTCTAAGAAAATATAAAAGAAAATGATTTGTAGGTTTTCTGGTTAAAAATAGTTTTTAAATGACTCATAATAATATTTAAGTATTTTTTAGAATTTTATTATTGCAAAAAACACCTTTAAAAAAAATGTGGCAGGTGCCCAGGGTCGAACCCGGGACCTCCTGCTCAACATCTATGAATTACACCGGTTGGGCTAAGCCCTGTTTGGTGCTATGGATTGAAAACAAAGTTTAAAACCAATTTTTAGTAGAAATCCCCAAATTACCGAAGAACCCTAATTTCGAAATCGACCAATTGATCATCCAATCGATGATGATAATCAAATTAACCATAGGGCTTTGGTTCCCTATGATTAATCGAGTGTGTGTATGTGTTTAATTTACCTGTTGTGATCGTATTCTTGTGAAACCTCAAGATGAACAGGTCGAAGAGGTCTCGAATCGAGAAATCAATGCGGGTGTATTTCAGGTGAAATTGAGTGCACAGATAGATTAGAAAAGTCGATTAGAGGTTTTACCCTCTGTTTATGTACTTCAATGAAAACCAATTTGAGTCTGATAAGCTTAATTTTCAATCGAGGGTTACGGTTGGTTTTTAATTGGTTTAAAGACGGTTTAAGATGCAATTACTCATATCAGTAACTTCGATATGATTAGATAGACGTTTGTACAGGTTTAATTGCATTGATAACACTATTTGAAGGGTTGAACAGTTTTGGTTTCACGAGGCTTTCGGTTACGGGTTCGCAGACCCATCAAACCGAGATTAAACTCCAATTAATAATCATATGTGGGTTTGAAACAGTCTCACGATTCGAATGGTGTATATTAATTCGATTAATATGGGCTATATCGAGGGTGGGAGGCGGTCGGAGCTCCGCCGGAGCTCGGCCGGAGCCCTCACGGAAAATCGGGGAGAGAGAGGGTGGGTTTGGGGTTTAAATTTCACATTTACACTTTTAGTCCCTGTGCTTTATAAGTTATCAATTTAGAACCAAAGTTTCAGTTTTAGTTACAGTTCAGCCCTTAAGGTTTTAGATTTTATTATTTTGTGTACAAACTTGTTATTTACAAGTTTTAAAAATATTAACTCATTTAATTTCAAGATTAACATTTTTTTTAAGATTATTTACATTTACTAGTATTATTTGTTATTATTTTATTATTATTATCATTATTACTATGATTACTATTAATTATCTAATTATTTAATTACATCCAAGTTATAATGATTTCCAAGAAATTACAATTAAGTCCCCGTACTTGCATTAATAACAAAACGAACCCTTACAAGAGATAACGATGTTAATCAAACGTTAAATAAAAATACGAGAGGTCACAGTCTCCCAAACTTTAAGAAATTTTGTCCCGAAATTAAAGACAAGACTAAACGAACAGATAGGGATATTTCTTCTTCATGTGGTCCTTGCGTTCCCAGATGAATTTTTAGGGCACGTTTAGAATTCTAACGAACTGTGATTGGTGTTTGGTTACGGGTGAGTTGCTTCATTTTGCGAATTTTGGAATTTTTACAGGTTTCTTGACGAGATGCATGCAATTTGAACTCCTCCAATGGAATGCGAAAGTTATCGTTGACAAGATAAATCTTTGAGATTCGACACATAAAAAGAAGACATCTTGATGCTGATGGAAAGACCTGTAATTTTTTTATATTTAAAATTTGATCAACGAAAATTGAAAATCCCAAGAGCTACTAAATAAAATGACACCAGCTCAATGCATATCTTGAAAAGTTGCATCGTTCCTTCAGCTTCGGTCAGCGAATAATGAATTTGTACTAAGATTGTCTTGTGTTTTCAAAGACGATTTAAAGGCTTGGATAGAACGAAAGATATGTAGACCATCACGATTAAAGATTGTTAAGACACACCGCGGCAGCTGACTATTTCGTTGATGTAGATACGAGTTAATTTCTCGGCTCGATATTCCTCAAAAATTGATATGAATTGCACCGGTTTAGTCATTCGACCAACGATGAAACAAATATTATTATGATATCTAAAAATAAGAGGCAAATTAGTGATGAACTCCATGGGTAAATGTTTCCTTTTACACATAGAAACTTCAAGTTAAACAAAAAAATTCAGAGGGATGCCGATGTTTGATTTTGACTTTTGAGCAGGGGAGGCACTTTGACATATACCAAGCTATGTCCTCTTTTCCTTTATGCCAACCATGAATACTAATCGCGAAAATTTATGAACCTTTTTATCCGTATCGAGATGAATCTAATAACGAGTCTTGTAAGTCACAATCATGATAGAGATTTAGAGATTAACAACATTAGGAATTCAAAGACGATCCAAGAAGTGATGTAAACAATAGGAATTGCATTTTTAGTTATGGTTAAAAGATAAACAAACATGTCGTTCAGGATCGGATTAAAATTTAAATAATTCAGAATATAGTCGTTCATGATCGGATAACTTTATCTTGTAAGAAAGATTGTTTTAGGAGTGTTATCATCGTGCAACTAAGTTTGATGATAACCCGACTGAAGATCGATAAGTAAGAAATAAAAGGTTCCATAAAGCTAGATCAGACGACAAATTGAAACATAAAGGCGTGAGAAAATTCGATTAAGATTTAAATGTTCCAGTCGTGGAACTAAGATTATCCTAAGGTGGTCAGGACGTCTTTTGAGTTCAGGAATCATGCTTTGACTTGATAGGTTGGAATACTATCGCCAATAAATCAGGTAACGATATTCCCCCATTCAAGTTACCACATGTTTCTTGTCAATAGATGTGACATCCGTCACCAAAATAGGTACGTTGACTTTGCCTTTGATTTGGATTTTGACTTTTGACTTTGACTTTTGTCACATTTGGGCTTGGTCTTGATTTATGGTTCATTTCTTGTTGGGCCCAAATTTTGGCTTAATGGGCCTATGTTCTTAAGATGGGCCTGTAGTTTATATCATAATGAAGCCCACTGGGCTTGTCATTGTATGAGGTCCTACGCATTGAGCCCAATCAAGGTTTTTCCTAAAAAGTAAAACACGAAATTACACCGAAACCCAACTAACTCTATATCCATGGGCTTTGCCTAAAGCCTGATAAATAAACTTAAATTGGTTCAAAAATATAAATTATCCCAAACTCTAGGGCATGTGATAGCCCGTTGGAACCGTTATTGCGCGCAGAATTTGAAAACATGAAAATTAGTCGACGCGCGGGTCGGGACGAGACGGATTACACGAGACGGGCCAAGGGCCCGAAGGCCCTTGTCCTTTCCCTCTTTCGGCTGCAAATGAATAAGGGGGGGGGAGTATTCCCCTTTGTTTTGGCCTCACTTTTGCAACTCAAGATTTTTCCTTGAAACCCTAGCCACCACAACACCAAGATCCTCTCTTCTTCTTCTTCTAACCATCGAAAATTCTGAAGTACTAGAGCCATTCATCGAGTTTTTGGTAATCAAGGCATCCAAGATCTTAAACTAGGCTTGAATCATTCATCTTCGAATCTACGGTAAGCAAAATCGTTTTTGATGATTTTAATTTTTGTTCTACTAAAAAATCGATGATGTTCATCATCTAAATGCAAAATCTTCATCTAATATTCTCTCATTCTTGGTTTTGGGTGCTAGATCATGAATATCTAGGTGTTTTGATTGTCGGAATCTCCATTTGGTAAAAACCCCTAATTCTTGGACTTGTATGGTAATCAAATCTATAATATTGGGTTGTAATCTTGGATGACCTGCTCTTAATTGACATTTTGGACCTATAAAATGTTTTGAAATAATTGAAATTGTTCCTTGAAGGACTTGACGTGTCGAACGAATTGAAACAACGAATTTACCACTTACCGTGGCAAACCGGGAGACTAGGAAACTAACAAACTGTTTGGGACTGAAAATTTAAGTAAAAGAAGTATTTAATTGAAGTTTTGGATAACTATAACTGGAATGAAAGTTCTTATTATATTCGGGTTGTTAACGGGCACATAATGGAACTTGGGACGTAAATGAACAAAACAAATGAACTGGACAGCTTGCTGTCAGGAAAATGGGTCATCTTGTACAGGTCGTAACTTGGTCAAAACACGCCCAATTGGGGAAAAATCTGGGTCTAAATTTAATACCTATGAGTCCTCTAACTAATCCAAGTTGTCTCGCATCGTTTTGACATTGTTTGGTCCTCCAAACGCAGCAAACAAAACTGAAGGTCAAAACTGACGAATCTGGGCAACAGATTAGTCGGTATTCCTCGAGTCATAACTTTCTCATAATTTGTCGAATGGATGTGATTCTTTTTCTGGTGTTTAACTAAAAGTCTCCTCTTTCAAGTGATACCTTTTACACAACGATTCGTTATCGTTTCGATCTCCTAACAGTCTATACAAGACTGATGCGCAATCAGATATGTACGCTGAATTATCTTGTTAAAACTTAAAAGTAAGGATTGGAACTAAATAATCTAAATTAAGACAAGTTTTGTATATAATATTGATTAAATCTCTTTACAAAAGAATTAATTTAATAAGTGGGATGATGGAAAACCTTGATTAGCGTTAAGGGCTGGACTAAAAGGATTACACCCATATTAGCCATCTATATTTGGTGATATATTAATCCTTTTGTGTATTATATATTTTTAGAGCTTACTCTGCGTGTTGTGGGATTTGAACTGTGACATTTCAAGGTGAGTTTCACGGCCCCTTTTTAATGTATTTTACTTGGGGGAAAAACATGTTTATGGTTTTGGACTATGCCGTGTTTTAAGAATTATTTTGGGACATTGTATGTGGTTGGGTCATGGTTTGAGTCTAGGTATTCAGTCATGAGTGTGTACTGTGCTTGTGCTTGTGTTCGTTCTTGGACTTGTTGACTTGGACATCATGGAGAAGTATTGTTAGTACTAACGGGTTGACACCCCCACCCATGTTGTCGGTATACTAGTCGAGACCGACTTGGCCGGGGCTTGCCCTTGGGTGAATATAATCCGGATATGTTGGACTTGGACTTATATTAGACTTGGAATGATATTGGACTTGGAATGGCCTTGGACTTGGATTGAATTTGGACTTGTGTTGATATCTTGACTGCTATGTACTTCATTCACATACAATTTTCTGTACATGTTATACACGGCAAAACATTTATACTTTTAAACCTGTGAACTCACCAACGTATGTTGACTTTTTAGAGTATGTAATTTCAGGTAATGAGACTTAGGTGCTTGGCTGTGGACATTAGTCAAGACCACTCCTTTGGAAGCAATAGACACTTCATGAGACGTTTGGACTTGTTTTGGGCTTGTTTGTTTTGTTGAAGTGTAATTGTTGTATTTGTACTTGGGATTGTGTGATTCTTGTGATGACATGTTTCCGAATGGAACTTTGGATTATTTATGCATTTATGGTATGACGTTTTGGAATTGACTGTACTTGACACGTGTTCATATGTGTCGGGCGACGTCATGACCCATTTACGGAGAATACCTTTAGTTATTCTCTTAAACCCCCAATGTGTTATGACGATCCCATCCGTCGCATCCTTGTGTTTCCGCTTCTAGCGAGGGTGTGACAGATTGGTATCAGAGCCATTGGTTATAGAGAATTAGGTGGATTATTCGACCTAGACTATAACCTAAGTACCCACATGTAGTATGCATCATAGGATTATGTGTGTACTGTTATACATGTGAATGTTTTATGTGTATTATCTGCCGTGCTATGTTGCCTGCCTTATGTGTTATCTGTGATCTTCTTATTTGGAGAACTTTGGTCGTCGTATTATCTGTGCATGCCTTGAGAAAGCATTAGGTAAGAACGTCCTCTCATTATGCGCTTGATTATTATTTGGTCTGGAGTGATAAGTGCAGCTGTAAGGATTCTTTTAAAGGACTTTGGGCGTTAAGCCAACCTTTATTATGTGCTTCTGCTGGTGTTAGCTATGTTGTACGAGGTCTTATTTACAAATTGTGAGTTGGATATTGGGAGATGGACATGCTAGCTTACTTGACAACAACAGACAAGGGCCATGGCGTATTCGGGTTAGATGGCAGCTTTATTGGATCTCGGTCTACACTAAATGAACTCGTTTGACCGTCCCTTATCTAAGTGAATGCTTTCTCAACCGATTCCTCTGTACAACCTCGATCACTTAACCTTCGGTTAGTGACCATATCCTTGATTTTTCCAATCATAGATAACACTCTGTACTTAACAAGACATGTTAAGTCTGGTAGGAGGAGCTAGTGGTGACCATGCAATGCAAATTACCATTATGGGTGCACACGTAATTGCAATTTGCAGTGCATACGAAATCTGGCAAACATCTTCGTGAGATAACAGTCATAGTTAGTACGAATCTTCCATTTTATATATGGGACAGTGGAGTTCCTGTTATTATGATAATCTACGATGTGGAAACACGAATCCCTTTAATCCTTGAATCAATACAAATAGATCTAGAGCCTTCATGGGAATCATAATGGACCTTTTAGCCCGGTATCTATGAGACGTTTCTCTCACTTTTGTTTCTATGATCGTGGGAATTGATTACATGTTCAAAATGTACTTGGTCTTTGAAGAGTTGAAGTAGAGAGGTGAGACTCCTTGCACCTATGCTGCTTTGTTCAAACTGATCTTAATACTTGGAGAATTGGTTGTTGAGATATTCTAGCATTATACTTGATGGAGTAATCATATAACCAGTTTAGACGTCATCCTTGGTATATCGTTGGTGTGGTGGGAATGCTGCGGGGAACCCTATACATAAACATCTTTGGTATACTAAGGATGTGCCTGAACTGGGCTGTGTGATGATCCTAGAGGATTAGAGTTGGACATGGTGAGATTGATAACATGGAAGAAAATGGCACCAAAGTCAGGATTGGTTGTACGTGCATGAAGTTCATGACGTGCAAGCCAAAAGAGTATGATGGGAAGTTGGAACAATAGCCATGACCCGTTGCATTGAGAAAATGGAAACGAATATGGACATCAAGATTGGTGCAAATAATCAAAAGGCAAAGGGTGTTATTTGGCAACTAGTGGGCAAAGCACTAACATGGTGGAATATCCAAGTTCAAGTACGAAGTAAAAAAAAAAAAAAAGTTGTGATGGCCATGATTTAGGATGAGCTTAAAGCATTAGTGACTGAGGAGTACCGCCTCATGGACAAGATGCAAAATATAGATCATTAGTCTTGGAGTCAAATGCAATCTGCACCAACCGACTATGATGTCATGACCTGTGTGTTTCAATTTCAAGCAATTGGAACGCTTAGCGAAGAGTTTTAAGGTATTTGTGACCCCCAGTTGTGTGGAAACAAGCTATGTAGTTGAATTGGCTGACGGTAGCCTAGTAGAGACTAGACATGTAATTCGGGACTATACCTTAATATTAGATGACCATGCTTTTAGAATAGATCTTATACCTTTTGGGCTTGGGAGTTTCAACGTAGTGGTGGGCATGGATTGGCTAACTAATAATAGAGCTGAAATCGTGTGCAATGAAAAGATTGTGTGCATACCCTTACCAAGTGCCAGGACGCTTGAAGTACATGGAGAGAAGCCTGAAGTGAATAAATAATTCATAATAGACATGAAAGTGGCGCAAATAAAGATTGAAGACATACCTGTCATGCGGGACTTTCTAGAGGTGTTTCCGAAGGATTTGATAGGATTGCTCCTCCAAGACAGGTGGACTTCCAAATTGATTTGGTGCCTGATGCAAAGCCTGTGGCTAAGGCTCCTTATCGACTAGCTCCGTCAGAAATGCAAGAACTGTCTAGTCAGCTCCAGGAGTTGCTAGACAAGGGTTTCATCCGACACAGTCATTCACCGTAGGGAGCGCCAGTGCTCTTCGTTAAGAAAAAGGATGGATCCTTCAGAATGTGTATAGATTATCGAGAATTGAACAAGTTAACTATTAAGAATTGTTACCCATTTCCAAGGATAGATGATCTATTCGATCAACTTCAAGGGGCGACCTATTTTTCGAAGATTGATCTTCTTTCAGGATATCATCAGTTGAGGGTGCACGAGGACGATATACCAAAGACGGCTCTTAGGATGCGTTACGGGCATTATGAATTCTTGGTTATGCCTTTTGGGCTAACGAACACACCCATAGTATTTATGGACCTAATGAATAGGGTGTGTAAACCCTACCTGGATAAATTTGTCATAGTATTCATTAACGACATCTTGATTTATTCAAGGAAGAAAGAGGATCATGAGGGACACTTGAAAACAATCCTGGAGTTATTGGGAAGGGAGAAGCTCTATGCCAGATTCTACAAGTGTGAGTTTTGGCTGTGAGAGGTGATATTCCTTGGACATGTAGTGAATGAGAAAGGAATTCATGTGGATCCTGGAAAGATAAAGGCAGTTAAAAACTGGGAGGCACCTAAGACACCTTCAGAGATAAGACAATTCGTTGGACTAGCAGGCTATTATCGGCGATTTATCACAAATTTCTCAAGGGTTGAGCGACCACTCACACAACTGACGCAGAAGGATAAAAAGCTTGAATGGGGAGCTAAACAAGAGGACGCATTTAATACATTGAAAGATAAGCTGTGTAACGCACCGATATTGGCACTCCCTAAGGGTTCAGACGGATTCGTTGTGTATTGTGACACGTCGCACCAAGGTTTAGGTTGTGTGCTCATGCAAAAGGACAAAGTGATTGCATACGCGTAGCGACAACTTAAGAATCACGAAAAGAATTACACCACCCATGACCTGGAGTTAGGCGCGGTGGTCTTCGCTCTTAAGATCTGGAGGCAATATTTGTATGGTACAAAGTGTGTCATTTATACCGACCATAAGAGCCTTCAGCATAGTTTTGACTAAAAGGAATTAAACAAGAGACATCGACGTTGGATTGAATTGCTTAGTGATTACGACTGTGAAATCCGGTACCACCCAGGTAAAGCGAACGTAGTAGCGGACGCTTTGAGTCAAAAGGAAAGGGTCAAACCTTTGCACATCCGGGCACAACGAATGACCATTCATTCGGATATTAAGACTCATATTATTGCTGCTCAAGTGGAAGCAATAAAGGAAACAAACGTACAGAGTGAATTGTTGAGAGGCTTGGACAGACAGTTTGAACAAAAGGAAGATGGAGGGTTATACTTTGTGGGTAGGATTTGGGTACCTATTACGGGGAATGTACGGGAGATCGTATTGAACGAGGCGCATAGGTCGAAGTATTCGGTACACCCTGGTACGGATAAATTAGAGATTTATACGGGTGGCCTGGAATGAAAAGAGATATAGCGGTCTATGTTAGTAAGTGTTTAACATGTGCGAAGGTCAAGGCAGAACATCAGAGATCATCAGGTTTATTGCAGCAACCTGAATCCCCGAATGGAAGTGGTAAAATATCACCATGGACTTTATAACGAAACTACCAAGGACTAGTAGTGTGCATGATACGATTTGGGTTATTGTGGATCGGATGACCAAATCTGCGTATTTCCTGGCTATACGCGAAGACTACAAAATGGAAAATTTGGCAGTGATCTATATCAGTGAAGTTGTGTCTAGACATGGGGTACCTGTGTCAATCATCTCCGATCGGGACACACGATTCACCTCCCGATTTTGGCAATCCTTGCAGAAGTCATTGGGGACACGTCTTGACATGAGTACTGCCTATCACCCTCAAACCGATGGTCAGAGTGAGCGTACGATTCAGACCTTGGAGGACATGCTAAGGGCTTGCACGATTGACTTTGGTGGTAACTGGGACACTCACCTTCCATTGGTGGAGTTTTCGTACAATAATAGTTACCATACGAGTATTGGATGTGCACCATTTGAGGCATTATATGGGCGTAAGTGTAGGTCACCGGTGTGCTGGGCAGAGGTTGGGGAAAGTCAGATGACTGGACCCGAGATCATACAAGAG
This sequence comes from Flaveria sonorensis, assembly GCA_025506505.1. Classification (NCBI taxonomy): domain Eukaryota; kingdom Viridiplantae; phylum Streptophyta; class Magnoliopsida; order Asterales; family Asteraceae; genus Flaveria; species Flaveria sonorensis. The sequence continues at coordinate 1,349,060 of CM046439.1, read as the reverse complement.
ACTACCGACAAGGTGCAGATCAGGGATAGGTTGAAGGCGGCCCAAGATCATCAGAAAAGCTATGCTGATAATCGAAGGAAGCCATTAGAGTTCACTGTTGGGGGATAACGTTCTATTGAAAGTGTCGCCTTGGAAAGGCATTGTTCGTTTTGGCAAAAGAAGCAAGTTAGCACCAAGGTACATTGGTCCGTTCAAGATTGTTGAACGAATTGGTCCTGTTGCATACCGACTGGAATTACCACAGGAGTTAAAGGGCATACATAACATATTTCATGCTTCAAACCTCAAGAAGTGTCTTGCTGATGAAACGTTGCATCTGCTACTAGAGGAAATTCAAGTGGATGAAAAACTTCGATTCATTGAGGAACCGTTGGAGATCATGGACCGGGAAATAAAGACGTTGAAACGAAGCAAGATTCCAATTGTGAAGGTAAGATGGAGCTCAAGAAGAGGCCCTGAGTTTACCTGGGAACGAGAAGATGGAACGAGGACTAAGTACCCCTACGTATTTGCGGATGGCAGTGCAGTTATTAATTCTATTTGAATTTTGAGACAAAATTCTCTCAACTGGGGGATACTGTGATATCTGTCACCAAAATAGGTACGTTGACTTTGGCTTTGATTTGGATTTTGACTTTTGACTTTGACTTTTGTCATATTTGGGCTTGGTCTTGATTTATGGTTCTTTTCTTGTTGGGCCCAAATTTTGGCTTAATGGGCCTACGTTCTTAAGATGGGCCTGTAGTTTATATCATTATGAAGCCCACTGGGCCAGTCATTGTATGAGGTCCTACGCATTGAGCCCAATCAAGGTTTTTCTTAAAAAGTAAAACACGAAATTACACCGAAACCCAACTAACTCTATATCTATGGGCTTTGCCTAAAGCCCGGTAAATAAACTTAAATTGGTTCAAAAATATAAATTATCCCAAACTCTTGGGCATGTGATAGCCCGTTGGAACCGTTATTGCGCGCAGAATTTGAAAACATGAAAATTGGTCGACGCGCGGGTCGGGACGAGACGGATTACACGAGACGGGCCAAGGGCCCGAAGGCCCTTGTCCTTTCCCTCTTTCGGCTGCAAATGAATAAGGGGGGGGGGTATTCCCCTTTGTTTTGGCCTCACTTTTGCAACTCAAGATTTTTCCTCGAAACCCTAGCCACCACAACACCAAGATCCTCTTTTCTTCTTCTTCTAACCATAAAAAATTCTGAAGTAGTAGAGCCATTCATTGAGTTTTTGGTAATCAAGGAATCCATGATCTTAAACTAGGCTTGAATCATTCATCTTCGAATCTACGGTAAGCAAAATCGTTTTTGATGATTTTAATTTTTGTTCTACTAGAAAATCGATGATGTTCATCATCTAAATGCAAAATCTTCATATAATATTCTCTCATTCTTGGTTTTGGGTGCTAGATCATGAATATCTAGGTGTTTCGATTGTCGGAATCGCCATTTGGTAAAAACCCTAATTCTTGAACTTCTATGGTAATCAAATCTATAATATTGGGCTGTAATCTTGGATGACCTGCTATTAATTGACATTTTGGACCTATAAAACGTTTTGAAATAATTGAAATTGTTCCTTGAAGGAATTGACGTGTCGAACGAATTGAAACAATGAATTTACCACTTACCGTGGCAAACCGGGAGACTAGGAAACTAACAAACTGTTTGGGACTGAAAATTTAAGTAAACAAAGTATTTAATTGAAGTTTTGGACAACTAGAACCGGAATGAAAGTTCTTATTATATTCGGGTTGTTAACGGGCACATAATGGAACTTGGGACGTAAATGAACAAAGCTAATGAACTGGACAGCTTGCTGTCAGGAAAATGGGTCATCTTGTACAGGTCGTAACTTGGTCAAAACACGCCCAATTGGGGAAAAATCTGGGTCTAAATTTAAACCCTATGAGTCCTCTAACTAATCCAAGTTGTCTCGCGTCGTTTCGACATCGTTTGGTCCTCCAAACGTAGCAAACAAAACTGAAGGTCAAAACTGACGAATCTGGGCAGCAGATTAGTCGGTATTCCTCGAGTCATAACTTTCTCATAATTTGTCGAATGGATGTGATTATTTTTCTGGTGTTTAACTAAAATTATCCTATTTCAAATGATACCTTTTACACAACGATTCGTTATCGTTTCGATCTCCTAACAGTCTATACAAGACTGATGCGCAATCAGATGTATGCTGAATTATCTTGTTAAAACTTAAAAGTAAGGATTGGAACTAAATAATCTAAATTAAGACAAGTTTTGCATATAATATTGGTTAAAGCTCTTTACAAAAGAATTAATTTAATAAGTGGGACGATGGAAAACCTTGATTAGCGTTAAGGGCTGGACTAAAAGGATTACACCCATATTAGCCATCTATATTTGGTGATATATTAATCCTTTTGTGTATTATATATTTTTAGAGCTTACTCTACGTGTTGTGGGATTTGAACTGTGACATTTCAAGGTGAGTTTCACGGTCCCTTTTTAATGTATTTTACTTGGGGGAAAAGCATGCTCATGGTTTTGGACTATGTCGTGTTTTAAGAATTATTTTGGGACATTGTATGTGGTTGGGTCATGGTTTGAGTCTAGGTATTCAGTCATGAGTGTGTACTGTGCTTGTGCTTGTTCTTGTGCTTGTTCTTGGACTTGTTGACTTGGACGTCATGGAGAAGTATTGTTAGTACTAACGGGTTGACACCCCCACCCATGTTGCGGTATACTAGTCGAGACCGACTTGGCCGGGGCTTGCCCTTGGGTGAATATAATCCGGATATGTTGGACTTGGAATGATATTGGACTTGGAATTGTCTTGGACTTGGAATGGCCTTGGACTTGGATTGAATTTGGACTTGTGTTGATATCTTGACTGCTATGTACTTCATTCACATACAATTTTCTGTACATGTTATACACGGCAAAACATTTATACTTTTAAACCTGTGAACTCACCAACGTATGTTGACTTTTTAGAGTATGTCTTTTTAGGTAATGAAACTTAGGTGCTTGGCTGTGGACATTAGTCAAGACCGCTCCTTTGGGAGCAATAGACACTTCATGAGACGTTTGGACTTGTTTTGGGCTTGTTTGTTTTGTTGAAGTGTAATTGTTGTATTTGTACTTGGGATTGTGTGATACTTGTGATGACATGTTTCCGAATGGAACTTTTGATTATTTATGCATTTATGGTATGACGTTTTGGAATTGACTGTACTTGACACGTGTTTCTATGTGTCGGGCGATGTCATGACCCATTTACGGAGAATACCTTTAGTTATTCTCTTAAACCCCCAATGTGTTATGACGATCCCGTCCGTCGCATCCTCGTGTTTCCACTTCTAGCGAGGGTGTGACAATAGAAATCTTAAGACCTTGGTAAAACTGAAATCAAGGAATGGAAACAGTCACCAAGGTGTGGGTTTCACTCCTAGCTTGGTGGTGTAGTTCTCAAAACATGACTCTTAGCTATTAAAATGAGAGCTTGATCCTAACTCATTGTTAAGGATCCACGGGAATAAGGTGAGGTAAATTGCTATTAAGGTAAGGAAAATCACTCCTATCTTAAAGGTGAAAATTTGTAGAAATAACATATAGCAAAGTCAAAGTATATAATTCACTCCTACTTTGAGGAGGTCATTTCATTTGAGGAAATACAAATCCATAAGATCTAGATGAGTGAAATTATCATCAAGGTATGGAATGCACTCCTATCTTGATGATGAAATTTCATTAAGAAAAAAAAAACAATCGAGAATTGAAATTTGTCACCAAAGTACGGGATTCACTCCTATTTTGGTGAGGTCATTTCATTCGTGAAATACAAGTCCATGATAAAAATAAATAAAATTTGTCCTCAAGATAAGGAAATCACCCCTATCCAAAGGATGAAATTTCATAAAAACAAACAATAAAAAAAATTTGAAACCATCATCGAGGTACGACATTCACTCCTATTTTAATGAGGTAATTTCATTGGTAAAATACGAATTCATAAGAACAAGAAGAAGGAAATGGTCATCAAGGTAAGAAATTCACTCCTGTCTTGATGAGATAGTTTCCTTTAGGAGATACGAGTGTCCTTAGTCATAAGTTGACTTGCAAACTCTTGCATTTCCTACGGTGCAAAACGGTTAAAAGATTTTATCACACAATATTATTACAAAGCTCGACTTAGCAACCGAAAAGAAAAAAAAATATCGGTTAGAAATTTAGAAAACTTCAAATTACTTCAATGTAACATTAATAGGATAAAGAAGATCATGCTTGCTAGGATTAAGGTTACAGTTCGGAATTACTGAATCAATTGTGATAGGTTTTCAAAGCTTGAACGGTTTAAATCTAGAAAACAAAATCAATGACAAAAACTATTCAAAACAGCAATGAGATGCTCCAAATGTAAACGTTCGTTTCGCAAACCAAAGGAAATACGTTGACTTCTCAAAGTGTTAGGTCAACCACAACTTTATTGAAGACATGCGTACCTATAAGCGGACACTCACCTCATGGGTTCCCAGGTAAGGTAAACAGACTTCTCAAAGTGTTAGGTCAACCACAACTTTATCGAATTGGACTAATATGGATACCTTGCCTTGACAAAACATCCCGAGATACAGGTATCCCACTTCTGCAGCATCGCATGAATTCAGTTATGGGACATACTTTAAGGAGATTTGAAAACCATAAGTAACAATTTAAAATTTTGAAAACCATTCGATTTAGGCACAAAATGCCTTTAAATATATATTAAGATTTATATACGCAGTGATCAAGGTATAGGGATAGTCACATGAGACACATAACGTTTAATAATGTTTAAACATAGGAATTGAGGAGTAAAACGAGTTCAATAATAACGAAAACATTCCATAAGATATAAATAAAGAAAAATATTAGAATTCGGTGATAAACCAGTTCAAGAAATCAAGAATTTTTGATATATATCTTTTTTTTTAAATAATAGCCGGATGGTTCCATTTGGTACCACATAGCCAATAGGAATATGGACATGTCGAGGTGACTTAATCCCAATTACCTTGAGGAAGATGTGTGTGTTGACCATAATTTTGCACTCATCCCGAAAATCCCCAGGTAAGCATAACAGGTCTCGTAATGAGATTTATACGAAATGCTTGCCTTAACCCGAGGGCCTTTTGCCAGAAAATCCAGAATACAGGTGTTTATGTGTCACACACTTTCCTAAGGCTATTAGAATTAAAACCTCGATGAGATTTTTCAAGATTTAGACATATCGTCTAAGGAAATTTTTTTTCCACTCGATAAGATGCGTAGTATTCCACACGTAGTCAAGAATATAATTTAGAAAACATTAGACGCGGTAGAACTTAAAGGCATAAGAAGAGAATTAGGAAGTTAAGGTAAACAAGGTTCAAAGCATATTCCTAAGGCACTATTTTCTAAATGTAAACAAATAGCACATAAGGAATTGATCATGTAACATGAGATATGCATATAAGCGTACTTACAAGATTATAGCAAATGTTATGTAAAGGGTCCCAAGTTTAACCATAGTCTAGGCCACCATTTCTAATAACCTAAATCCCTATAGTTATGGGCTCTGATACCAATCTGTCACACCCCAACCTTAACGGTGGAAACGTCGAGATGTGAGGGTTAAGATTGTTCATGCCATACAACGCTAACTTAAACATGACAATATTATTAAATAGCAATATTCATGACATACATCTAAGAAATAACATAAGTTCAAACATTCAACAATACATAAGATTTCCAACATCATGTGATAATAATTGTCTTTTTATTTTTAATCTAGGTCCAATCCTAGATGTAAGCAAGTCTTCAATAACAAGCTAAGCAGTACCATTTCCTGAAATATGTTAAAAATAATGTCAATAATATGTTGGTGAGTTTCCATAAATTTTCATACATAGATATATATGAAAGATGACAATTCACATCATAGGTTATTGAATAAAGTAAATAAAGATGGATGAACAATTGTAACAATCAAACCTTGACAAATATGGCCATTACAAGATTAAACGATTAGCTAAGTATAATTGGGTTCCCATAGTGCTCAAGAATACGACACTAGAAGCCGGCAATACCTCGGCTTTAGCACCAAATAGGCTTGTCAGGCCCATAGATCTATGACGTCGTCAGGCTAGCAATAGTTAATGATTGTATCTTACAAGAGTCATCACATGATAGTTACAAGAGTTCAAATAACCATGACAAAATAAGATGAATTGCATAAGTGTTACAAGAGTAAAAACATGTTTACAAGTGTGTTACATATAAGATTAACATGCTTCACCCCAAAAGTGTGAAATAATATAAAATGGGGTATGAAAACTCACATGGATAATAAGGATGGACAAATAAGAAGTCTTGTATATAATGTCGAGGATTCGTTAATGTTCAACCTAAATGAAACGTCATATTAAGTTAATCATGGTGATTATAGTGGTATATTTATAAACCATTTAGTCCATGATTTTAAATTATTAAATCGATGCCATTTATCATTGTTTTGGTATTTAAATGATTTAAATAAGGATTTTAGTGATAATTACTATTAATAGAAGTTAGACGTTTATGATCAAATGGTTATTGTTTACTATTTAAATAGTAATTTGTGGATTTAAATTTTTTAAATAATTATATTAGTTACAGTGAGTGTACATTCTAAATATGTACTTATATATTTATTTTCATAAATAAATATGAATAAATTGTAACTTTATTTTATCATAATAAAGAATTTATTCAAATAAATATACTAAGAATTAAGTGGAACTCATTACTATTTAGGATTAAAAATAAAGAGTATTTTGTATAATTTTTTTATAATTTTTAAAATAAATAAAATGAAAAAAAAAAAGAAAATTTCTTAATTAAATTTTCTAAGAAAATATAAAAGAAAATGATTTGTAGGTTTTCTGGTTAAAAATAGTTTTTAAATGACTCATAATAATATTTAAGTATTTTTTAGAATTTTATTATTGCTAAAAACACCTTTAAAAAAAATGTGGCAGGTGCCCAGGGTCGAACCCGGGACCTCCTGCCCAACATCTATGAATTACACCGGTTGGGCTAAGCCCTGTTTGGTGTTATGGATTGAAAACAAAGTTTAAAACCAATTTTCAGCAGAAATCCCCAAATTACCGAAGAACCCTAATTTCGAAATCGACCAATTGATCATCCAATCGATGATGATAATCAAATTAACCATAGGGCTTTGGTTCCCTATGATTAATCGAGTGTGTGTATGTGTTTAATTTACCTGTTGTGATCGTATTCTTGTGAAACCTCAAGATGAACAGGTCGAAGAGGTCTCGAATCGAGAAATCAATGCGGGTGTATTTCAGGTGAAATTGAGTGCACAGATAGATTAGAAAAGTCGATTAGAGGTTTTACCCTCTGTTTATATACTTCAATGAAAACCAATTCGAGTCTGATAAGCTTAATTTTCAATCGAGGGTTACGGTTGGTTTTTAATTGGTTTAAAGACGGTTTAAGATGCAATTACTCATATCAGTAACTTCGATATGATTAGATAGACGTTTGTACAGGTTTAATTGCATTGATAACACTGTTTGAAGGGTGGAACAGTTTTGGTTTCACGAGGCTTTCGGTTACGGGTTCGCAGACCCATCAAACCGAGATTAAACTCCAATTAATAATCATATGTGGGTTTGAAACAGTCCCACGATTCGAATGGTGTATATTAATTCGATTAATATGGGCTATATCGAGGGTGGGAGGCGGTCGGAGCTCCGCCGGAGCTCGGCCGGAGCCCTCACCGGAAAATCGGGGAGAGAGAGGGTGGGTTTGGTGTTTAAATTTCACATTTACACTTTTAGTCCCTGTGCTTTATAAGTTATCAATTTAGAACCAAAGTTTCAGTTTTAGTTACAGTTCAGCCCCTAAGGTTTTAGATTTTATTATTTTGTGTACAAACTTGTTATTTACAAGTTTTAAAAATATTAACTCATTTAATTTCAAGATTTAACATTTTTTTAAGATTATTTACATTTACTAGTATTATTTGTTATTATTTTTATTATTATTATCATTATTACTATGATTACTATTAATTATCTAATTATTTAATTACATCCAAGTTATAATGATTTCCAAGAAATTACAATTAAGTCTCCGTACTTGCATTAATAACAAAACGAACCCTTACAAGAGATAATGACATTAATAAAACGTTAAATTAAAATATGAGAGGTCACAGATTAACCATAAAACAACCCCATAGGACCCACCTACTCGATATTTATCCATTAGTCACCGATTTTGAGCCTGTTTCCTCGTTTCTTTTGTTTAAACCCAATATTATAACCCTTTAAGCCTTTTGTTAGCCTTTATGTTTGTTTACCCTTGTGATGGAACTTGAATTAGTAAATTATGTTTGAGTGGTAATTAATTTTGATCTTAATTACAATAGTCTCGTTCACTCCTATTAGATCTAGTTAAACCAATGTATCCCAAGTCAGGGTTAAGATTGGGTGGTTAACGTAAGTTGGGTATGATTCGAGTAGTTCTTTTACAACAGTCTCGTTCAATCCTATTAGATCTAGTTAAACCAATGATGGTTATGTCTATGTGACATTCATGAACATCTAGGATAGTTGCAAACCTGAACCCACAGAGGATTATCTTTTCAATTATTGTTTATAACTAATCCAATCTCAAATCAATTTTACTTTTAAAATCAGTTTTCTTTTCAATTTGATCTTAATTAACTTTTAACCTTAAATCAGCTTTTCATTTTTCACATATTTCTTGTGAAAACAACCTTACTTAGCCTATCTATTTAGGTGAGCTAAGATCATAAAATTAAATTGTTTTTTATTAGGCCTGACAAACCGCATTAATCATGACTTTGTTATAAAACCATAAAACCACCTAAACCAATTGGTGTTATGTTTTACAAACGGTTTTGTTATTAATATTTGGGTGGTGACTTTCAAAACTCTCAGACTGTAAATTACTGTCTGATATATAACTTATATAAAAGCCGTCTGTGAAAGCAAGACCTAACCATAAAGTTGAAATATTAATGTTTCTTTAAAATACTTGATATATAGTGTGCGCGCGCGCGTGAGCGTGTGTTATGTATATGTATATATACACACACCTTAAATTCTAATCAGGCTACTTAGAACATTCGTTGTAGGTTTTTTTCTTTATTCTTATAATTTAATTAAAAATCATTTTTATCCTTATATTTTATTCATCTTTTAAAAACTTTTCACATCTCGTTATTTATTTTTATCTCTATTCAGTTAAATAATATCATTTTAATAACTTTTTTACTAATATTTCTTTTTCTTCGACTCACATAAAAATTATAAGAGATGAATATTAAGTTGGTAAATATAAGAACATATTATTCAACCCATATATATCAACCTTATAATTTATGTACAAGGAAAACTATAAATAAGAAGATCTAGTGAAATTTTTAACTATTCCTTATATTTTTAAGATAAAGATGTTTTAAGGACTATAATGTGAATTCTCTTTTAATAAAGACTTAATAGGTAGATAACAATTTTTTAAAATGATTTATATGACTTTAACATTCTTTATATCAATCCATCACATCTTGTTCTTGACGAGGTTAGTGTGAACAGTAGATGTTTACTTTTTAGGTGATGCTTATTTCTTCTTCTTTTTATGTTGATTTCTAATCTTGTTTTATGCATTTCCATGTCCTGGCTTTTTTATTTTATATTTTATGCATATTATATAAACACCAATAAAGTTCAAACATCCAAATCTAATCGTAAGTAAGAGTTTTAAAGTTTAACGATTGGTTTTGGTTCTTGATAATTAAAAACCCACGTAATGATTTAGTTTAGGGTTTGATCTAAAACTGGATTGTGAACACCCCTAGCAAATTTTTTTAGGGATTTAAGTATTGATGAACACATAAACACAAACGTAACTGCAAGAGAAAAGTAAAATAAAATATATACATGTAAGATTTGCGTGATTCGGTTGATATGACCTTCATGCATGAGTTGATACCACAAACACAAACGTAACTGCAAGACATAAATATATATAGGCTAGTATAGGGTTTTAACTTAAGGAACAAGAACAAATAAATGGACGAATAATAAAAAATGGATGAATAATAAAAATATTAGAGCGGGCCCTATTACCACCCTTTGCAATTTCCACGTAGGCTCAAACCACTAACAAGCCAAATCAAGACTCCACAAACCTAACAATATCCCATTTGAAGGCTTGATAATCTTCACACTATCTTCCACTATGATCACTTGTATCTCTTGTAATCTTCCTAATATTTCTTGTTGAAATGATATTCTCATCAATTACCTGAAGTTCTGTTGAAGCTTCCCTAAGCTTCAACACATCAACCATGGCTAAAGTTATCCATGACCCATACTCTGTCCCTAGCTACTAGCTCCTACTAACATGAATTGTTGGATCCTAGAACATCCTAAGAACAATCAACATTCTCCATATGTAGTAGGTAATCCTATATTAAGACTTTAACCACCGGAACACTAGTTCTTTTAACTCAATATCTGGTAACTCTGGCTGAAGCTTTGACTAGCTGATTGCGAGTGCTCCCACTATCATAAAAACCCCTGACTAGTTTCTCTAAACCTATCTTAACATGTTCAAGCTGAATCTGACTTGTGGCTCTAGGTTTATCTCCCGCAAGACAAACCTTCTATTGCCCACTAGACACTATAAACCGGATTTTGGTCTTCCTTTGAACAGAGATGGTTTCTCCTTCAAATGGTAAACTAACCATATAAAGCAGACTTCTCTTTCTTTCTCGAGCTATGACAAGATTTCCCTTGATAACTTTCACTGTTTGTTCCTGAATTTAACCTCATGTCCTTATTCATCCAACTGTCCAACGGAACTAATTGTTTCTTTAAGCATGGAATCACCATGTCATCTTTTAATTTACTTTGGAGGTCGACGAGTTTGAAAATTTTGATGTATTGGCTTGCTGGAAAGAAAAGGAATATCAATATCATGTTCTATCCATTATTGTCTATGATATACTAGTTGTCCAAGTTTCTACGATAGTTTCGAAATTCGGTTTTTCTCTTAGTGGCAAAGTTCTTTCTATCCGCAAAACAATGATCACTCTAATGTCGATAGAAATATGAATTTGCTTGAAAGACCAATTAGATGTGATGAAATGTGTATAAAATATTATAAGTCTTGAAGGCGAACTTGTCATGGAAGAAGAATTACACAATAAAGAAGTAGCAAAAGGAAATACACTTTCACTATCCGATGAAAAAGTTGCTTATGATGAACCAATCCGCTATAGTAGCCCCGAGGGCAAAGGACAAACACTAAATGTAGAAGATGATGACATTTATATTTCAAAAAAATAAATTGTATTCACGATTTCGTGTGTGTTTTTTGTAACAAAATTATGTTTCGTTATGTCTAAAATTTTTCAAAAATAAAAAAAGCTAAACTTTATTGAGTTTATTTTATATCTTTAGTATATAATTGACTTTGGTAAAAAAATATAATTCTTAGAAAAATGGTTTAAAACCGGTTTTTCTGGTTAACAGGTTCAGTTTTAATTCAAATGATTACATATAATATGTTTTTACACAATCACAAATCGGTTACTAACCAAGCCGATTATTGGTCAAATTGGTTTTGACCGTGTTGACCATTATCTTAACCGATTTCTTAATAAATTAATCGATTTGTGCACCTTTATGTTTTTCTTTGAATGGCAGGTTAGTAATTCGCTGTTAGTATCACCAAGTTAATAATTATTCACCAACGTCAAAGTTTGAACCCTAGATATTCAAGAGAAGCAAAGTCTCTCACCTTTATGTAAAGATGATGGGTTATGATTGGTTTATGTAAGCCTAATTGTAGCTTTTACTTGGGTTTGTAGAGTGGATTGGTTCAAGTGTGTATACATGTTCACTGTTCACATAGGATAAGATTAGTCAAGGCTCAAAGCCTCAAAGATATAATGCAGCCCAATGTGATAAATATATGCCTTGGGTCCAAGTTAGGTTGCATTTTGAGTATGGGTGATGCTTTAAAAAATTTATAGGGACTGCCTATTGCCCATAATCATATTTTTTAAACAACAACATTGAAATATATTCAAGCTAACGAGGAGCTGTCGAAACACTCATAATTGTGTATTCTTTGTTCTTCTCTAATGAATTATTTTAGGGTACCATTCCCCTTTACCTAACAAACATAACAAGCCTTATTTACCCAATAAATATAACAAGACTGGCTAATACATATTTGGCTAATGAAATCCAATTGTGGGTGTTTCATCCAGTAAATATCATAAGTTTAAATTCTGATTAGAAATAAATTACAAGTTGATAAAAAAGTAAATATATGTCAAATCTTGGAGGCTGTTTGAAAAACCTTTTGTTTAGCTATGAAAAAATCTGACTGAATAAAAGATAGTCTCTAAATCAATCAAAATATTTATAAAACATACCGATTAAGAGGCTCTATAAACTATTAAAAAGTATTTTTAATCGATTCATAGATAACATCTTAATAAAATTATTAAACGGATCTTATGTGTTAAAGATCAATAGAGAGCATGCATTTAACAGGAAGTATATAAAGCAGGGGCCAATACCGAATTTTCCTCTTCATAATGCGGCATATTATTCATCTTCATTCTTCACAATGTTGATTCTTCGAATCAAATCAAACAACAATGGCGTCACACTGTTATCATCCTCAATCTCCACTCTGCAATCCATCATTCATCCACATTACTCAACGAAATCAACCCCAAATCACCAAATCAACGAGCCCCATTTCATGGTCGATTACCTCATAAACTCATTGGGATTCTCAAAGGACCAAGCTTTATCCCTTTTAACAAAGGTAAGCCACCTCAAATCCACCGAAAAACCCAATTCAGTCGTTGATTTCTTCAAGCAATGCGGCCTCGACAAAACCCAGGTTAGAAACATCGTGTGTTATCGCCCTAAAATCTTAACTGCCAATGTTGATAAAACCCTAGTGCCCAAATTTAGGATTTTGCATGAATTAGGGTTACCTGGGCGGGGGTTAGAGAAGTTGTTTATGCGAAGTTCGAATTTCTCTAGTGGTAGATTAGATGCTAATGTTAGTTATTTGAGGAAGTTGTTGGATAGTGATGAGAAAGTGTTGAAGGTTGTTAGGAGATCATGGTGGATGATATCGTTGAATTATGCGCAGAAGTTGTCTGCTAGTTTGTTAGTGTTGGAGAAGAATGGATTATCGAATGATAAGATTGAAACTATATTGTTAAAGAACCCGGGGTGTCTTCTTCGGAGTCCTGAATGGTTGGAAGCAACCATAAAGAAAGTTGAACCTGTATTGGGGCTTTCGCCCCAATCGCCAAGATTCGTTGATGGTCTTGAAATCCTGATTTCGTTGAGTGAATCGACAATGTATATGAAATTTGAAATCTTTAGAAGCTTTGGGTGGTCAGAGTCGGATATACTTACGATGACTAGGTCTTTACCTTTTTGCTTGAGAGGGTCCGAGGCTAAAATTCAAGCTTCTTTGAAGTTTTTCATGAGTGAACTTGGTTATTTGGCTGCTTATTTGGCTACTCATCCGAAATTGTTGGTTTACAGCTTGGAAAAGAGGGTTATGCCCCGGCATAGAGTACTGGAGACTTTGAAAGAGAAGAATCTGTTGAAGAGTAATTTTTCACTTTGTTCTGTTGCTGCTCTTTCTGAGGAGAAATTTATAAAGGATTTTGTGATGCCATATCATGAACATGTGCCCCAGTTGTATGAAGCTTACACCAAGGCTACGGGTCATCGGCAGACAATTAAATGACCTCGTTTTCCTACATGAGGTAATAATCCTTTAAAACTTTGTGGTTAGCATGACTAACGTTGTTTCTATTTCATTGTATGATCGTATGTTTTCTTGAAAATTTACAATCTTGGTTTGTTAGTTTGCAAGAAATCGTGCTTACAAAAATATAATGCTAAGTTCAGTTAATATGATGATCTTGAATAGTGTTAGAAGAGAGAAATTCTCCGTAGGTTATTGAAATTGTTGGGTTATTGTATCGCACTAAAGTGACTTTTGGCCACACTTATGTTTAAATATAGAATGCTCTGTTACTATCTTCATCTAAAAAGCAAATTTTGACTTGTCACATAGTTTAATAAAAATCTTTGAGTAGTGATGGGACAGAATTTGGAGAAAAACATGTTCCACAATTCAACTTCACCATTATCTTGTAATGACTGCTAATGGCAAATAGCTAAATTTGGAACATAATATTTGCAGAAAGGAAAACATTTTTTCAAAGGAGGGAATACTTGAGTAAGCCAACTGCAGCTGATTTATATACCCCATGCAGACTACTATGCTGTGAAGTGACTCAACTTTTTAATTTTACCAAAACTTACTATTTTATTCGCATTGCTTTGAATTGTCAAACCTCAAACAACCATGCTTTAGTGATCTGTACATTTAGCAGTGTAAGTTATGCACGGTTCTATTGCCCTCGCTACTGTTTTTGTAGCTACGGAGAGTATAAAGTTTATATAGGGTTAGTTGCACACTTGCACAAACTTGTACTTTTGTATCATTTTACGTTAAAACATGTCTTTTTCTTAATTGTATGCAAGATATATTAAGTGTTTTTTTTCCTACTACATGTAATAGTTTGGTAAATTTGTGACCTTTACACCAGTTTTCTGATCATATAGTGGTGTGTCACATCACCGTTGATATGCTATAGAACGTGCTGCTATAAATGGCATTAGAACGTTACTTAGAACATCAAGAGTGGCAAGGCTGGATCCCACTCTATTTCTGTAGTGGTGATTATGTTATTCAACTAAAAGATAATTATTAAACTAAGAAACCAGATTTTAAAGGTTTACAAACTTTGAGTGAATATTTTATATTGTTAATGTTCATATACAAATTTTAAAGAAATGAATTTTTTTCCTTTTTTTTAATTTAACATTAAAATCAATTGTGGGGTTGTGGTTCCCACCATTCACGCATGTTGCCACCATCACACACCAAGAAATCACTAGCGGGTGCGATTGGGATTCACGCAATCATGGGTTCATGTACTCCCATTCCGTGTATGGTAAAAGGTTAGATATATGTTTATACTTTGTGCATATATTGACAAACATCTGCAGAACCCTTTTTTATACAAAAAGAGCTAAACCTGTTCCCATAAGTTAGAATAACCAAAAGGCAAGTAAGTATGCTTTAGTGATGTTTACATTTGCAGTGGAAGTCATACATGACATTTTAGAAGATTAAGTGATTTGTTTAAAGGGCTAATCATTTTGCTGCGGGTAGAATAGTCGAGTTTCGAAGCAACCATGGTTTAGCGACTTGGTACATTTTTTAGTAAAAGCTGTATATCGTTTTAGAATCCGTTCATGGACAAGTGCTGAAGCTTTTGCTCTTTTGAAAATGCAGGATGGACTGGGGGATGTGATTATTGATTGATTGCTTTACAAAGACTGTAGATTGAGAATGATGCCACAAAATGGTGCATTTTTGCTATACAGAAAGCTATATGGGACAAAGCCAATTAGTGATTTATGTGTCAACTTTTTTGATAACCTCATTTATGGAGGGCCAATTTACAAACAATTTTTTTTCCCGGGTGACTGTTATCACTTATTTTTAAACCGCTTAATGTGATCCAATACAATAGTAAGTATTTTGAAGGTGCGTGATTGTTTATTCAAACTATTTGTCAGGTTACATGTGAGTGAAATAAGTTGCTATTGCCAGTGTGTTTACGGTCTGATTTGACTTGTATTGATGAAAATTCTAGGCCGAACTTCGCTTCTAAAAAAGACAAACCAACCAGGCCGTTTGACTGTTTGTGTTTGATGGTTTTGAACCATTTTTTTCCCCAAAAGCATGATTTTGTATTTTGAAACTGATAAGGATGGTTTAAGAATGATAAAAATAAAATTTATTTACAGATGCTGAAAGACAAGTTTGGTTTGATACTTTAATAGGTGGCTTTGTTTTCAAATTGTACACTAAATCTTAAACTGTCAAAACTGAATCATACATATATTTTAACCGACCAAGTTGATTTGTTTGGGTGGTTAAATCGATTTTTATGGTTTATGAACACCTATAAAAACGCTATTTCAAACTAATATAGTTTAAAAACAAATCAACTTTTATTCAAAAATTTCCTTGCTTAAAATAATATTTTAATTAAAAAAATCATATTATAACTAGTAGACAGGTATTGAAAGATACCAACAATTAACAATCTAGTGATTGTTGAATTGTTGCATTAAAGAAAGAAGAATAATTGTGAGTCATTAAATATTATGAAGAATATTTACAAGAGGATTCCCACAATCTAGTGATGTTTGCACATAATCTCCTCATGTTGTGAACCAACACTTTGGGCCCATTTGGTGGGGAAATGTCACTTTCAAGATAAACTTTAAACGCCACCCATTCAACAAGCTAAGCCAACTCCCAATTGGTTACTATTTTCCTATAGATTACCTAAACTAAAAGGCTACAATATCTTCCTCTATAAACCCAACAATTTTCATCTATATAATGTCATGAATGGAAGTTGTAGATTTTCCAATGTACAAGATTTTTAGCTTATGGTTTGTTTAATCATCTTGCCATTATAATTTTAAAATATATTGTATAAATTTATCTAAAAAATAAAGTGAAGTGGTGGATCATTAAGAACACATATGCATGACATAAGTTGTTGTTTTCTTAAGTATTTAATGATGTCTTGGTATAATTAAACATAATGGTTTTTAAGTAATAAATAAATTCCATTAGTGATGATATGTAATGGTATATTAGATTAACTAGGCTAAAGACCCGTATAACACACAGGTTCAATCCAAAAATATTGTTGTTGTTTAAAAAGGTTCGTAAGTTATAATGTTGTTGATAATACTTTGTATATAGACTTTTGTGATAATATTATTAGCAGATGGATTTAAATGTATTAATTCAATTAAACAACAAAGTAACCAAAGATCTAAATTGATATACAATGCTTGCTGGTACATAAACAAGTTGCGAGTTGCAGTACGCATCAAACAATTTTCGCAGATACGTAATAAGTTTGAACTTATAGGTATATATGTTATGATTTTTTTCAACTTGCAGGTAGAATATCAAACAACAGACAAAGTAGCAATGAAAGTTGTATATCATTAAATAATTACAATACAACTCAGATAAAGTAATCATCTAAAACAATTGTTTGCATATAATCTAAAGTAATATATAACGAAAGGAACGATAACTTGATAATTGCACATAACTAAACAATTATAATACTACTCAGATAAAGTAAGCATCTAAAACAACCTGTTGTATATGAGTAAGTGGAAAGTCAAAAAATGTGCTTCATTGATGTTTATAGTAAGGTAAAATAATACAAACACAACAAAAAACCACAATAATTTAAACTAAATGTTACATCATAGTATACCGATACAAACAATGAGTTAAAAAGAGTATAAAATTTGACTCTTTAGTTAATATGCATAACATTTCATACATTCCACATTAAAAGGTTGTGTGAATTGTATAGATAGTTGTACTTATGTATATATATATATATATATATATATATATATATATATATATATATATATATATATATATATATATATATATATATATATATATATATAATACTAAAAAAGTAACTTAGGGGGACACTTGGCATATTTCTAGGCCCCTAAGTTTATTTTTCCCGTCTCTGTCTCCTCTTATTTTTAGAAAACAATTTTTATATGGCTCAAAAATTTTGTAAAACATTTAACTTTTTTTAAAATTTAAAATATTTTAAAATTGATATTTTAAAAAGTAAATTTTTTTATAAACTAAAAGAAATTAAAATTAGGAGTTATAATAAAATATTTTAAAAAATAACATTTTTAATACGGTTTGTTTTGAAAAAAAATATTTAACTTTTTTTGGAAAGAAAGTTTAAAAAAAGAAGTTAAAAAATTGATATCGCTATTTTATTACTTATAGTTATTACTCATATGTAATTTTAATCATATCTTATTTTAGATTATCATTTTATACTTCATAAAATTTTATTATATTTAATACTTTATTTTTTCAACCCGTATAATACACGAGTTTACTAAAGTTAGTATTAAATAAATAATAATCAACAACTAATCAGAGATATTATAAACATTTATAGCCCAATCTAGCCCGATCCATCCCGATTCAACACTATATCTCTATATTTGATTACAGGGTCAAAATAATTCGTAATTGATCTAATTATTACACATAACTTTTCAGTGTATATTATTTAAATCTAATTTTTCAAACTAATATCCTCACACCCACTCAATATTTAACTCACTATTTGACCCGTCAAAATTATTTCTTTTAAGTCTAAAAGAAGACAGTTTTTTTTCTGTATATTTCGCTATGATAATAAACAAAAGTCAAGGTCAATCTCTGTCAAGTGTCGGTTTATATTTGAAAGAGCTTATTTTTACTCATGATCAGCTTTATGGCATCTTAACACAAGTTAAGAGTAAAGATGAATTGAACCTTTTAGCTTTAGATAATGAGTGTAAACCTACTAATGTTACTACAAATGTAGTTTACAAGGATGTTTTTGTTCATTTGTGATCTTATAATCAAAAGTTGTTATGTCTTATTTAATATATAACACACTTGATTTTATTTTTATTTTTATGTTATTTAATAATTAACAATTTCATCAACGAAAGTTTAAAAAGATATTAATGTTGTTTTACTTGAAGTATTTACATATTTAATTTAAACATATTTTATATGAAAATATTGTTTTATATTTTCTAAAATTTTATACAAACTATTTGATATTTTATTTATTCAATGGGTAAGGTTATTCTGCAAAGTGTATTTTTGCTATAAAGTGTGAAAAGTCACAATGAGGCTAAAAAAGTCACAAAAAAAATTATATCTCACAATCTAAATCGAATTTCAAAAAAGTAATTCGGAGTCTCTGTTCCTCTCGTCGTCCTCTTTCAGAAAAAAAAATAAAAAAAATTTCATTGTGTCTTTCATAATGACACAATGACGTCATTGTGTCTTTCATAATTAGACAATAACGTCATTGTATTTTTCATAAATGACACAAAAGAACGTTAATTTTTTTATTTTTTTATTTTTTGTTTATTTTTTTTCTTAGTGAGGACGGCTAGGGGAACAAAAGCTCGGAATTCTTTTTTTGAAATTCGATTTAGATTGTGAGATATAATTTTTTTTTTTTGTGAATTTTTGACTCATTGTGTCTTCTCACACTTTGTAGTAAACATACACTTTGTTTTTGAACCTCTTTCTTATTCAATTTGTGTGTTACAAAATCGGGTATGATTTCATTTCCAAAAAAAGATACCCATGAATTCCTTCGAATTGAAGTGGAATTGATGAAGAAGTCATGATTCGAATATAAACCGAGCATTTTATGGATTTGAAAGTGATCTGCAGTTTTTGTAGATAAATTATTTGAAGAAAAAAGAATCATCGGGTTTGATTTCATTTTCAAAAAAAAAATGCACTCTAATTTAGGGTTAAATTTTCAAAATTTTTACAAATGTCTCTAAATGAATCTAGACTAACATTGAGAACAGATATATATTTAGACGGGAATTAAAAAAATAGAACATTAAGAGAATGTCACGTGGCATTAAAGTTATTGTTTTATTAATAAGTATAAATTTAAAAGCTTTGGATAATATCTTCTTTGTTATTATTAAACATTATGATTTTACATTGTCACATATAATTTTTGTATAGTGTGTTGTGGCATCGGTTTCTTTTGGGTATATTTTACTAGCATATTTTTGTCAACCAATCAAATCAACAACCACCAATAGAATATAAGTCCATCAAGCTCATATGTTATGATTGAAATCTTTAGTGATGTGTGATATAGTTTTCACCCAACAACCATCCTCTCAAACCAAACTATAGGTTCTCCGATTTGATAATAGGCCTCAAGATCCAACCATCATGTACCAGTGTTTCCAGTATTGGGACTTGTTGCTTGACTTTGTAATATCAGATAAACTTTCAATACAAGACACCAGATCCACTTGCTTGAACTGATCTACCTGAATCATTGACAAATTAAGGCGTCACATCCATGTCGCAACTATTCTAGACCGTAACTATGATACCTCTTTGTTGGGATTGTTCTTTTATAGGGTGCCCCTCCTCAAGTCCAATGCATATACCCAAATAAGTTTCACTTTAAAACCAAATGTTAATAAAAATATTAGTGCATCAAACTTATTGACACAGATTCTTTCTTTTACCGGTATGAAATTAAGTTTTCATTCAATAAATTCCTTACTGTTTTATAGACACTATAGTTCATACTATCTTACCGTTATAGATCATATCTTATCGGTACGAAAAAGGTAAAACAAAGTATTATGATTATACAACTTAAACATGTTAGTCTTTTACTATCCACTTTTGAAACAAACTTGATGTTGACTTTATTAATATACGAAAATTTATATTGACATTATAATAATATATTAATAGATAGTAGAACTGACGGCTCGGGTTTAAAAATTATCTCTTTCTAAAAAATATAGTCAAAAGTTACTTTGGTTCTACTTTTGTTTATATTTATGTAAACTATACACTTCATTAGTTGTCAAAACATGGAAGCAAGTTACTTAACTTTGTTGGGGGCTGAGATTTGCTTTTTACCAATTGGTATAACTATATTGATAAAAAGGATTCTCTCTTTACTTATCTTTTAAAAAAATATATGGATCCATTCAAGTAGTCTTATCGGTATCAAAAGAAACAATACATATATTTATATGATCTATATACATGAGAGGATTTTGCAAGACCCAATGTAAACTATGTGTTTATTTTAAAGTATTACCGTGTGGATGAAGTCTATGTAACAAGTGTATTTTAGATGATTGATGTGTGGTTCGTATTGTTACAAGTGTTTTTTGTGCACTGCTCTGTGCTTTAGCCGTACAATCGTTATAAGAGCTTGACGCACCTGCTTAATGGCTTAGAGACACCGTTGGAACTAGTTTAGACGTATCACTGTTATTGAATCATTCAGACGTATCATAGTAACTAGTTTAAGTGCAGTGTTACAATTAACAATGTGTCAGCGTTTCTAGTAAAATATCATTCTAAAAGAAGAGAGATAATAATACTATATTTAAGTAAAAGATAATGAGATCCTTGATTTTATGATAAAACTAATTAAGAAAATAAGTTGCTAAAAGTTCCATAGTCAAAAAGTTTGGTGAAACTAACATTTAAAAAAAGAGTTAACACACTTGATATGTGCTAATTTAAAATAGAAGTTTTACAAGATAAAAAATAGGCATGAACATGTAGGTGATACCTTAATCAAAAGAGCCTATGGTATTTACAAGTTTATTATATTTTTTTAAAGATAAGTCATTAATACCAATAGCGATATAACATGCTCTACAATCAGAAACACAATAAACAAAATGTAACATGGTAGTTCTCTAAAATACTTGACAATTTAGCTCTCTCAAATTAAAAAAAACCCAAGGTTCATTCAAATAGCATGTTATTTATTAGCGTTAAATGTGACAAGAATTAAAGTAACTCAAACTCGACCTGGCTTGATTTAACATGCTCAACCCGAGTGGGAAGCTGATCAAGTCGAATTGAACTTAAACATACTTGTGGTTTGATGAGTTTGGCTTGTTTTTCTTCCTAATATTTTTGTATATTATTGTTTATACGAGTCTTAAAATAGCAAACTATACATGTTGCAAATTACACAATATCAAATTATCAATATACAAGGAGAAGAAATGAGAAATCAAGGACGAGCTTATAAATTTATAAACGAGCAACCACTTTAACTTGTATTATGCTCGAAAATCATATGTGCCAGCTAGCTCAAACTTAATTTGATCCTTTTCTTAACATATAACAAACTAATATATGAATGAGTTGCAAGCTACATATCAACTCAACCCTAATTATATGCCCATCACTTGGAAGTCCCTAAATTTATTCAATCACCGGTTCACATATAAAATTCACCTTTAATAAACACCTCATAATTTGATATGTTTACTTGAATTGTTGTTTCTTCTATTGACTTTTCATCTTGCTAAATAATGTGAAATAGATTTGGAATTACTCATTTTTTGCGGTTACGGGCTTGTTTGAGAAGGTAACGCTTCGGAGCCGGTTTAATTGGTCGGTTTCAACATGTAGAACCGTTTTTTTTTTTTTTTTTTTTTTTTTTTTTTTTTTTTTTTTTTTTTTTTTTTGCTTTTAGTTGGAATTGTAAAATTTGAAGTCCTCTTGTGATTAAATCTAAAAACTCAGAATATATATTATTCATCATATTTTTTTTAATAAACCACATTTTATAAATATTTTGTTTTAAATTAATATGATTACAATTTTAATAGTGTATATAGTCTGATTTCTAAGTTCTAAACCTTAGGGTTAGGACTGTAGAAAAATCTCAAACCTTTTCAAACTATTATACTTCTAGCTTGAACACGACTCGTTTATTCAAGTTGAGTTTCTATCAAGATGAGATCCATCGATCCAAAGTTTGAAAACAAAGAAGCTTAAAATACACGATGAGTTCAGCTCAAACCTATAAGGGGTTGTAACATACCACCTTTTAACCTTCTAATACAAGTTGGTGGAAAAAAAAGTAAAGCATATGCAAACCATATAATGTTAGACTTAAAATAATAATGAAAAATATGAGGTGTAAATCACAACACATATATAAAAAGGAAAAGGTGTAGCGTCATAAAAGCATGAAACATAGAAAAATAACTACAAATTATTTCCAAGTGGGCATGTAAATATTTCCTTATCTAGTCTTTAGTTTTATAAATTATTAATATATGAGCATCGATTAAGAAAACTTTATATCATAATAGTAACTAAATCTTCTTTCTTAACAAACTCTTCAATACAGGGGTTCACGATCTAGTTTCAACAAAATATTAGAATAAATAAATAACAATGAATTAAAACCATATGAAATGAAATAAAATAATATGATTTTGTGAACTAAATATTTGATAATGATTTGTTTAATCTTGAAAATTAACTTAAATACTATATATATAATAAATTTATTTTCCAATACTATAAAGGAAAATTATATTTACTGTCGTATTTTCTTTTACATGAATAATACTTCATTTTGTTAAATTATTTGTTGCACGTCGAATTGCTCATTTTGATAATCTAAAACATATGCTTAAATAAATTATTTCACTTACAACTTTATTATTAAATACAAGTGTATATTTTTAGTTGCAATAACAACCAATATATATAAATATAGACACAACGCTAAGAAAATTATAAAAGCGGACATTTACCGATCCGTGTGTGTGTATATAAAAAGTTTATGCATATCTTTGAGCGATATTTTTAAGGTCATATAATTTAATTTATTCAACTGTTTTTATTTTAGACATATACTTAGTCTTTGTGTTTATTAAATAGTTAACATGACTTGTTAATTTTCTTAATAAAAAATAAATTAATTAAGTGTTAAAAGTCTTTAAAATTTTTTTAATTAAATCATTTAAATAAGATGATTGGTAATTATTTTACTAAAATTTATACACTAAATTATTAAATCTTAAATAAACTGAAACAATAAATAATTAAAACTAAAGAAAAACTATATATATGTTTAAAATATTTTTATTTTAGAATAATTTAGTAAAACGAAAAGTCAAATGATTGTTTGTATGATTTTCGTATTTATTAACAGAGAGAGGCGATAAAATAGGTTTTTTTAATGTGTTAGATTGATATCACGTAGTTTCTCATATGTGGAACTTTTCAAATTATTAATTGGCTATGTAACTAGTCTAAATTACCAGTTTTTTTATCTAGTGCTTACTTGCAGAATTTCAATAGGATTTTCATGAAAAACACATCTCACAGGCCATATTAGTCATATATAAGTCATGGGTGAAATTCAAAACCTAATTTTATACAAAAAAATAATGTTGGTCAACATTACCTTTTTTTCCATAAGATTCCATTACATGTACAAATTTATCATGCATGTTTAAAATTAGTCATGGGTAATGTTAGAAACTGTGATTTTATGTGTGGTTTTTCTAAAAAAATATTGATTTAACTCTCTCACACGCACACACATATAAATTTTGATGTTAAAGATTGTGGGTTTAAATCATACCAAGTATATGTATGGTGATACCCATGATTTAATTATCTAGTAGTATGATGTTTGCTCCCTTAATAATAGTGTGAATTTAAGTTCTTGCAAGTGCAAGATAAGTAATATTTAGGTAAAACTATTATGGTTACAAAAAACATATATGGTGATTTTAGCTGAAAAAGAAACAACCCGACACGAGGAACTAGGAACAACAGAAGAACTAGCAACAACAGGTAAAGAGTGTGTTTGTCGGTCCAAAAAATAAAGAAATTCTGATTCGTAAATTTTTTTTAACTTAAAGTAAATTTTATATTAATATATATGGCTTTACTCATATTATAAAAAAGGACGTTCTATTATCTTAAAACTTCTTTTGAAAACCACTTGACAAAGGGCTACATGTGCAATAAAATTATTATCAGAATCTTATAAAAAAATCTTAAACAAGTACAACATTATATATATTTATATTGATGAGTTATCCAACTATACATCTTGTTTTTGTTTTTGTTGTATGCTCAAACTTACTATATGCATAGCTTATGATATGGACATTTAATAATTTATTTTTATCATTTATTGAATCGTTTTCATAGGTTTACATATAATTTGACAACTCATTCTTTTAGAATGCGACTAATCAACATTTAACTAATTGACTATAATAAATTGGATCGGATTTTAGAGCTTTTTTTTTGTATTGCCCTCCACATGATACGAGTATATGATAGGCGTTTATGAATCAGTTTTCTTTATATGTTGTCGTACCGAATTTTTATTTTTTTATAGTTTACAAAGATCTATCCTAAATATTTATCACACATAAACTCAACAAATTGCCCTTTTCATAACCTGAAAAGGTAGATGGAGAAGAACGGTTGAATGTAAAGAATCGCCAATAATGAGTTGGTACGCATTTTCAAATATATAATAACCTCCTTGTCATTCAAAAGGCTCAACCTTTAGTCAGAACAATCTTGCTTAAACAACTTGTAAATTATGCAGTAAAAGTTGTAAACTATTCTGAATTTATATGTTTTTAGTCTTGAAAAAGTAGTTATGGTTTTTATATCGCAAAGATAGCACTATTATTGTTATGATCTATTATAATATTGCTTAATCTGTCAATTTATTTAGGTTTTTTCATTCTTTACACAACTGAGTGTTTTTGCTTTAAAGCCATGGATGATGGGTGGTTCTTGTTATCTTATATACTTTTATATTATAACTTGTTTGAGTTTTAATGGGTTTAATTCATTGTTTATAAAAACCCCAACAAAATTGGATCTTTTTTTGTTTTTCAAGATTTCCATCCTCCATTTAGCTCTTCATGCACAGGTTAGCTTTCTGTTCATTGTTTTTCTTGGAATTAAGTGGTTTCTGGTGATTTGTGTTCAAATCTGTGTGTTTCAGTGTTGATTTGTTAATATAATGATGCTTTTTAATATGTTTTAGTGTGTGAAGTTGTGTGTGTTGAAGAGGAATTGAAGGTTGCAAACTGCAAATTAGTAAGGTGAATATAGATAGATGATCTAAGTTACAATATTATGGTTGTTTTTAGTTTTCTTAGTGAAATCCCTTATTGCTTTTAATTAATCCTACATAAGTAGTACACTCTGCATCGTGTGTTGCATAAACACTCATCTTGATCCAGTTATGAAGTTACTGGCCTTCCAAATTTGTTGTAATTCTTTCTCATATTTGCTTATATATACTTCATTGAATGATCATGTTGACCTTTGACAAAGATTCAAACCTAGTATTTTTCATATTCAAATTTGACCAAGAAATTTCAATATTTTCTTGTTTGAATTCTGTATATGTGTAGTTGTTTATATAGTTTAGTATATATATTCCGGTTATGAAGTCGAAACGAAACAATTCTTACCGGTTATGAAGTCAACACTTAACTCGTTTGAAACTTACAAAGTCAACTGTCACACTGCATAGTTCTACTTAAAGGTGATATAAATCTGATTTGTGTTTTGTTTTGGTTAGATTCTGGTAAGCAACGATGACATCAACTTCATCTCAATTTGCAACATCAAGAAGGATGGGAATATACGACCCGTTACAACAAATCTGCATGTGGGATGACACGTTTGGACCCAATCATAGCCCGATCATGAACAATAATATAATGATACCAGAGGCTGATGCAAGACTAGACAATAAGGTTTTTGAATTCATCTTTTGAAACTTTTAGATTTCTATGTATTTATATGTATGCATAAACATATGTCATGTTACATGTTCATGTATCTTTCTGTTTGTATAAACATAAACTATGTTTTCAAGATTGTTAAGAGTTTGTTGAATCGATATGTATACATATAGTTGTAATAGAGCCATGATATCCATTCAGGTGTATCAAATCTACATATTTAATACAAATGCATAAAGATTGACAGATTGTATTCTTCATGATTATCTGATATTTATATGCATGAATGTGTGCATCTGTTTCTATGTGTATAGATCATGTTTTCGCGCTATTGCTTTCATCTAACCAATCTTTTTGGGATTCATTAGGCCGAATACAGTTCTCAAGGATCATTAGGACCATCACCAGACGCTGCAGCAACAAATACCATTGCAGATAAGGTGATAACATCATATACAGAAATATATACAAGTATGCACATTTAAATGTAAGTTAACTGATATATTTGGTTATTTGGTTGCAGTTACAAAGGCGATTAGCACAAAACCGTGAAGCTGCACGTAAAAGCCGTTTAAGAAAAAAGGTGCTTACAAATTTGAAAATAACTCATGATAACTTTGCTCCTGTTTTCTTTTTCTTTTTTTTTTCTAATTATTTATCTTCTGCTGTTTTAGGCTTATGTTCAACAATTGGAGTCAGGCCGTGTGAAGCTAGCACAATTAGAACAAGAACTCGAGAGGGCTCGCCGACAGGTTAAGTTACAATTAATTTGTATGGGTGTTGTAAAGTCTCAAACTTTCCTGAATTCCAACTGAATCTGATGTGTCAGCGGTTGATTGGTTGATTACAGGGCGCATACGGGGGTCTATTGAACACGGGCCGCGGTTTGGTGTCTGGTCATGTCATCAACTCAG
The DNA here is from genome assembly GCA_025506505.1 of Flaveria sonorensis. Classification (NCBI taxonomy): domain Eukaryota; kingdom Viridiplantae; phylum Streptophyta; class Magnoliopsida; order Asterales; family Asteraceae; genus Flaveria; species Flaveria sonorensis. The sequence continues at coordinate 1,321,756 of CM046439.1, read as the reverse complement.
GTACACCATCTACTCCTACGGGTACATTTTATATATGTAGATGTTGCATAATGGATGGTTCAAGAGCTGTATGCAATTCTGATGTGATGAAAAGTTTTGGGTTCTTTGGGTACAGGGATTGCTACATTTGAAATGGAATATGATTTGTGGGTTTCTGAGCAAAATAAGAAAGATGATGAGCTTAGGAAAGTGTTGTTGACTCATAGTAGTGAAATCGAGCTTCGTATATTCGTCGATAGTAGCTTGAACCACTATTATGACCTTTTCAGAATGAAAGCCAATGCTGCCAAAGCCGATGTGTTTTATTTATTGAACGGGTTGTGGAGAACTCCCGTAGAGCGGTTCTTCCAGTGGATTGGCGGTTTCCGGCCATCTGAGCTCTTATATGTAAGGCCTCCTTTGTGTTAGTGACTGACGTCTATTTGCCTATTGAAAGATATTTGTGGCAGCTTTGACTCGTTTACTTGTGAAATGAGTTGTTTTGGGTTATGCTTTATATATAACGGGTCAAACATATTATGCTTCATTTTGACCGGAGATAAGTATCATTTTGACCTGTTGGTCAACCTATCCGACCCGCCCATTTGGCCACCTTAATAAAAAAAACAGAATACTTTCCATAAATAGAAATGATAATAATCTGTGCTTTTGGCGCGCAGATATTAATGCCACAGATTGAGTTAACGGATACACAGCTTATGAAGGTAAGAAGTTTAAGACAATCATGTGAGCAAGCCGAAGAGGCGTTGAGTCAAGGCATGGATAAACTTCAACAAACATTGGCTCAGAGCATAACGATTGATATAATGGGACCCGCAAGGTACAACACGCAGATGAATTGTGCAATGGAAAGGCTCGAGGCACTTGAAATTTTCTTGAATCAGGTAACTTAAAATGGGACCAGTTTTGACTTTTGAGTCAAACCACATCCATGCTAAGAAATGAAATATGCCTGTTTGTGCAGGAAGGGTGATAACTATGTTTAACTAAATATAAAGTATTAACGTATAAGTATTTTGACTGAAAAGAAGCTTATGAAATCTATGCTGCATGCTGCATTTTAATTAGCTTAAGATCCCATAGTTGACTTCACAGAGTCAAACAATGACTTTTCAGTCAAAATACTTATACGAGTCAAACAATGACTTTTTAGTCAAAATAGTTAACGTATAAGTATTTTGACTGAAAAGAAGCTTAAGAAGTCTATGCTGCATGCTGCATTTTAATAGTTAACGTATAAGTATTTTGACTGCATTTTTATGTGAATTTTCTAAGGATAACTTCAAACTGATTGAAAAAGTTACGGTTTAGTTTTAAGTATAAAAAATTCCTTACAAAATATGGATTTTAAATATTAAAAAAGGTTGATTAAAGTTAATTGAAATTTGAGTTTAAGAAGTGTTAGGTTTGACCTAACATTGTAACATAGTCCACATTTGACTTTTGAGGAGCGGTTGATGTCTACTTAAACTTCAAATTTCAAAGAATTTAATCTGACCTTTGTAGATTCTTTACTAAAATTATAAGCTTGATATCGTAAGAGTCCATATCGACTTTTGAGAGTGAAGCGATGTCTTTTAATGAACTTTTCTTAGCATAACTTCAAGTTTTGTGAAAAATATTGATACTTATGCTCAATTGTATAACAGACATTGCAACTTGTATGTTTTAAGGATTTAAAAGGTAAATAACACTAAGTGGAATTTGAATTTGAAAAGTTTTAAAGTTTAACCTTACATGATAAAGCAGTCCACATGTGACTTTCAAGACTCGAATGGTTTCTAAGAACTACTTGAACATACCTAAGAATACAAATTACTGTCTTTTGCTGTATGTAAATGGATTACGTCAGTAAAAACTTGGAATAATAACTGAAAAAATCTTCATTAAATTCCCATTTTCAAAAAGTAAGTTTGACTTTCTTTCTTATTCTTTAACACGAAAAGTCGAAAATATTTTGCAGTCAGATCATCTTCGACAGCAGACTCTGCAGCAAATGTATCAAATCTTAACATTACATCAAGCAGCAAAAGCATTGCTTGCACTTGGTGAATACTTGCAACGTCTTCGTGTGCTGAGTTCAATATGGTCCGCTCGTTTTGTGACCCCACTAAATTAATTCCATAAATAAGATCTTTCAAGTTTTTCTTACCTTAAATTAGCAAACCTTAGAGATATTCACTAGCACCTTTCTCATTTAGTATGCTTATGATGGTGTTCTGGTAGGAAAATGTAAATATAATTTGTAACGTTGTGCATATACATATGTATACATGTATGTATGTATGTATACACAGTAGATCGAGTTTATCTGAGTGTTATTCTATATTATGTCACATAAAGACATTGATTCTTGCACTTATGTTTTAGTTTTAGGTTGTGTAAATAACAAGTGATTTTATAGGGAACCCGTTTTAAAAAAAAAAAAAAACACTCTAAAACACCAGAAATAAAGAAGATGGCGGAACCAAAACATTGCAACAGTTCCAGACAGTGAAACTATAAGAAAACGACATTGTTGGATACTTAAGTTAACGACAAATCTGACGGACATGACAGTATGAAAGGGAATATGTTACTATGTTAGCTTGTTGGAACATGATAAAATCTACCTCTACAAAAACATCTGTAAATGACAGGACATGACTCTGTCATTAGACACTTATATCCTATCATCACCCTTCGGCATGGGAAACATGGTCCACACGCGTGTGAGCAATCTGGTATGTTTGACCCTGTTGGCAACAAGTCTGCAGTTTTTCTCTCCTGCAAACCATTCAAGAGTTTAGGTGTAACTCATAAGAGCAATCTGGTATTGTTTTCTTAAATGGTTACAGATCTCAAAGTCCATTTGACGTTGACTTTCACAGTCAAAGTCAAACTAAAGGATTAAACTTGACAAACCTACCTTTAGGTGCTTATGAACTTGGTCGTCACCATAAGTAATTTTTTCTCTGCATATGACTGAAATGCACAACACAGAACAGTGAGTAAAAAATAGTAGCATCTTTCTCTTTCACAAATATAAGCTATAGTGATAAGAAATAACGATTTTACTCTTACAACAAAGAGAAAAAAGACCTCCACTGTGACTAATAATCATAAAAAAACACGTGCAATCAACGTGAATTCCTTTTTTTATGAGAAACATGTTTTTATGTTTCTTTGGGTATCTTTGAGTAGATGCATATCTAGAAAATATGAAATGACGGTTTTACCCCTCGAATGATGAGGACGAAGACTTTCACCATGGTTAAGTATCAAGAAAACAATAATCACAAAAAGACTTTCACAATGGTTAAGTACATGCAATGTATATATGAAATGACAATTTTTGCCCTTACATTGCTCATGATGAATACTTTTAACATTGTTAAGTACCATGAAAATAGTTATGGCAAAAACCCAAGTATGGAATTCAAGTGAATAGGTGTTCTTCATTCTCTAAACTCTTCTTTTTCTCTTAGGGTTTTTCACAAATCAAAATTCAAGAAAGATGTGTATGTATGGAGGTTAGAGAAGCAGAAAATGGTCAAAAGTATGAAATAAGTTGTGTATGTGTGATATATGTAGTGGGTTCATGTAATTAATGCCAAGGCTACATTTGATGCACTTCACATGATTCTTGACCACACCCTTATTGCATTTGAAGCTGTCACATGTTATTGTGAGTTCTCCCACAATAGTTGGACTAAATAATTATTAAAATAGAAATAATAAATGATGGATAACATTGATCAGTCTTGACTTACAGACAACCATGCATAATTTGACTGTATGGTTACAAAATGATAAAGCATTGGTAAGTGAACTGTGTAAATGAGGAATGTTAAACACTTAATGAGTAATGTACACATTAGAAGCATTGATGGCTCTATACATGTATACCGTAGAGACAAGATCAGATAATAGTATAAGCTGAAATAAAACCATAAACACTCTAAACAGGACTAAACAAAATTCATCAATCTCAAAGACTCGAGCAGTTCCATTCCATAAAGGGCGACGAACACTAGGTGGGGCCCATCAGCTAACATGGCTAGAGATTTGGATAGGGCTAGTGTGTCCCATATCCTCACTCTACCATCCACACACCCTGTAGTCGCATATCAAGTAGCACCTAGTCATGTCAAACATGTCACACCATCCTGCAATATAAAAAAAATATTGCAACATTGGCACGAAATTTGTATACATATTACAACATAATAATATTTGTCTCCAAGCCTAACAAATAACCTTTGCTTCATATAATTAAAGTTAGCGAAAGACATACCTCGTTTAAACTACAAGATCAATTCAACTCAAATGAAACTAATCTAAAGATTATATGAGTATACATACATATAGATATACATATTGGTTCTAATAAGTTCAATATCACAAACAATTAAAGCTCTTAAAACCCAAAGTGGCAGTTTTATTGAATCAAAGGAGAATAAGAGCTCCAATTAAGAAAAGTGATAAAAAATAATCATTTCGCACCTAAGTAAAACCACAAACGAGAATACAGTAGCACACCAATAACATCTCTAAGGATTTACAGAAATTGAAAGCAACGTAAGACTAACATAATCAGAAAGGAAATGTACGATTTCTTTCCACTCTGAAGGTTTTTCTTTTACATCGTTGTTGGGGACTTGGGGTTTATTAATTTTAAAGTAACCTTCGTTTTTACTTCCTGTGGTTTGGTGTAAATAATCGTTTTCATTCAAAGGTTTAAAAATCTTGATTTTATTTCTTGTGGTTTGCAATCCGTCTTAATAAACTCCAACCCACTAATGCCGTTAAATAATTTTATTTAAATTCAGGGGCATTTATGGTTTTTTTACATACAAGAACTAGTTATGTAACTTATCAAACTAACATAAAAACTATTTCTGTTAATTAGTTAGGGGCTGTTTGATTACCGCTGACTCAGTAAGATCTGACCGAGTCAGAAGCTGACCCAGTTAGAAGTTCTGACTGAGTCTGCATCTGACTGAAACTTGACTGTTTGATTCAGTATCTGACTGACTCTGCTGAATGATAAAAATAATCATATTGCCCCAAAGTTTTGAGGAGTTTGCATTTAACTGGTCTTGTATAATCAATAAAAATAGGCAAAATTTTAAAAATAACACAATAGCTTAAATTCAAAATGTCATACAAAATACAAGTTAAACATAAATCAAACATAATCCAAATAAACAAATCGAATTTCAAACATATTATAAGAGTTTGCATACAAAACTAAATTGAAGCATCGGAAAGCAGTTGATTAGCAATTTGATCACGTAAAGTAGCCATGTATTCAACGCCTTCTGAACCTCACTCTATCCCTTGTGTGTTTTGACCCTCACTTTCTTCACCTTCACCAACATAAAACCTTAAAATTCACCAACATAATTTCACCAACATAAATCACCAACATAAATCAACCACAAATTCACATATCAGAATCTCTTACAGGTGACGAGAAAGAGGACCGGGAGTCGCGACGTGCAGCAGTCGATGAAGAGGACCGAAAGGAGGGCGGGGTCGCGAGCACCTGCGGGGAAACAGGAGGGGAGGGGTGGAGGAAGAGGACCGGGAGGGTGATGAAGAAGATGAAGAGGACAGAGGGGAGGGGCGGAGGCGATGCACCTGCGAGGGAGACGGAGACGGGAGGAGGGCCGATGAAGGGGAAATGAAGACCGGGTCAGACATTACAATGAAAAGGTCCGGGTCAGTGAGGGAGACCGGGTCAGCACCATTTGGAATGGAAAACAAACGGGCTGACCGAGTCAGGGTCAGCCCGGTCAGAAGCATATTAAACACAGCCTTAGAACCAAACCAAACTTTCTTTGACAACCATCATCTTATCCACCAGACCACCCCCACCACAACCTTCATTTCCAACACGACCTTCTCAAACCTCGATCGAACCCTAACCTAGCCCAACCAGAAAACGCCTCCCCTGACTACCTCTTTCACGACAAAAAAAAAACTAAAAATCACAACCTAAAATAGCTTATCCTATGGTTTTACTCTTTATAAACAGAAGTAAATAAACAAGGTTTATCGAGCTTGTAGTTGATTTGTCCATAGATTTTACAACAATTTGTATAAAGGCTAAATGGGAGGGGACATATGCAGGTGTTACGAAACGTAAAAAGGGGAAGAGGGCAACAATCGCAAGAAATTTTTTACAACGATTCAGTGATGGAGAGGGCGATTCCACCACCACTGCCATAAGAGGGTTAGGGTGGCGACGTTAACCTTGGTGTGATGGGTGTCTTGGTGGTACGATGGCGAGGGGTGTGATGGGTTTGAATTACTGCAATGGTGGTGGTATGGAGAAACATGGTGAGTGCCCGTGGTTAGGGTTACAAATTGAGTGCGAAAAGGACGATGGTGACTGAAATGGTGGAGGTGGAGGTGGAGGTGGAGGTGGAGGTCGACAGTGGTGCCTAACTTGGTGGATGTGAGGTCGATGATGGTGGCTGTGTTGGTGAAGATGAAACTTGAATTGGGGTTTGCAATTTAACTCTATATGCAATTTACTAAAATAGTCCCTATGTTAAGTTTGACTAATTATATAACTAGTCCTATGAAAAGACGTAAATGTCTTTGAATTTAACTGAATTATTTAACGGTGTTAGGAAGTTAGAGTTGATTGAGAAGAATTACAAATCACAAGGAGCAAAGTCAAGATTTTAAAACATTTGGATGAAAATCGTTACTTACACCAAACCACAGGAAACAAAAATAAAGTATACTCTTAATTTTATACAGATATTGTGGTATCTAATCAGATAAGGGTTTACTAAATCGGATTATTCGATTTGTAAACCTTGTGACATTATTCAAAATTTGATTTGAACCAAATTGAGGTTGATTATATAAGATATGAATTGAATCGGATCTGGAATAAGCCAAATAAACCAAATAATAATTTTTTCTAGCTTTTTAGTGGTTACTAACATTTTAGTAATTTACAATTACAATAGAACATACAAAACTGAAAAATACAATGGCTATTAAGCTATAAACATACAGATAATTAGGTAACGGGTTTTGGGCCAGAAATACAATGGACTTTATATTTGGTTTAATTAAGTATCCGAATAACCTAAATTTAAAAATTTTGATACTTAAAATCCTAACTGAAATCCAAATAAGACATTCAGATTCCAATATTATCTAATTTGAATATTGTATTCGAATCGGTATTTTCTAGTTTCAGATACGGTTCTAATTACATGGTTTTTTAGATTTCAAATTTTTTCTCACTTATATAGTCGGGTTGGTGTAAACTAATTATGATAATAGAATTAGAAGTTAAATAAATTTGAGTTGCTCTTAAAAGAATATAAAAAACAATCTAATTTACAAATTCCAGTATTGGAAAATGCAACTTCAAAACCAATCCCAAACACGAGGGTTTATACAAATACTAGGTTAGTACCCCGTGTATTACACTGGTTGAATAAATAAAAGATTAAATAGTTATTAATAAAAATTAATAAATTATAAAACGACCTTTTGATATAAGATATGATTTACATTACGTACGAGTGATAAAATGACGATATCATTTTTTAAACTTTTGTTTATTTTTTTTGTTTTTCTCGAAAAAGTTAGCTTTTAAACAGATTGTTTCAAAACAACCCCTTTTTTTAGAAAAGTGTTATTTTTAATAATTTCTTTATTATAACTTTGAAATTTAATTAATTTTATTTCATAAGAATTTTATTTTTTGAAAGCCACACGATGTAAAATATATTGTGTTTTTTAGAAGTATGATTTTTTGAAAATGGGTTGTTTTGAAACAATCTATTTAAAAACCAATTTTTTTGAGAAAAGAAAGTGTTACAAGGACCTGAGATACTTTATACTACATCCTACAGCCGTTCATACTTTGAAGGCCAGCTGAAAACACTAATCTAGACAACAAGATCAATTTAAAGTCAAAAGGCAGATTGGCTTTTGACTAGTGACAATGACATGCCATAGCTCACATCCTAATATATTATAAAAGGATAAAAGGTACGCAATAGGAAGTTATAGACTCAAGACCATAATCTACAGTTTACTAAAGCATTGACCTTTTTACCAACTCATGCAAGTTGGTGAGTCTCTAGAGTTGCAGTAGAAAGTAAGTCACCTTTATGGAACAGTAGATCAGAGAAAGCATGTACTCTCTGTCTTCAGAAGAAATCAGTCTTCACTTCATTGGCTTCGGAAGACTTTGTATTTGAAGCTTCGAAAGACTTCATCATTGGCTTCGAAAGATTTGGACTTTGGCTTCGGAAGATTTTACACTTAGAATAATTTCTGTGATGAGTGTAAAACTTTCGAAGTAACTTCTACCTTGTACATCAGTGCATGCATGCAGGAAGCTCCTTGGTTATTTAGCTTCTTTGGTTGCATCAGCCTTCTAATATAACCTTACAAACTCCCCCTAGGCTGATGCTACCAAAACAGAGAAGTTATTTAGATGTTGACAGCGCTCATTAGGATCAAGACCATACCTTTCTTTATGATCTGGTCAAGATCCCTCAGACTCTCATAATACCTTCTCATGTCATAGAGATCATGCAGAGGAAGATCAAGCATGTCCTGCCAGAAATAGACATCTTGACCTCCTTGATCTCTGATGACATACCATCTGTCTGGATTAGCAGCAAAGGTCCAAGACAAGATGGGTCTTCCAGTTGCAAGAGGCTCTACTTGAGTTGGAGTTGGTTGAGTAGCCTCTTTACGCACTACCTTAGGGTGCTCTGACTCTTCCTGAGGGTTGGAGGTGGATGCCTTTGAATACTTCTTGGGAATACTCTTCATGGCCATCCTTTTCCTCCTCTTTGAAGTCTTTAACTGAGAGGACTGGTCTTCAGCACCAGGTTATTCTACTATGTCTCTCTTAGTTGGGTTCTCTTTTCTCACATGTTCAGAAGAAAAGGAAAAAGGACCCTGCTATGGATCAGAAGATGAAGTTGGTTGAGATTCAGCTCTAGGTCCAGGTTGTGTTGTCTTACGGGGTTCAACCTTTACCTAGGTTGAGCTGGACTTGGTGGAGAATGCAAGTCAACAAGCTCTCCCTTCTTAATCTTCTGCTTGATCACTCTGATATGCTCATCCATAATGGATAGAGACATTGGACCAAGCCTCCTTCCGGAGAATCCATACAACTTCAAGAAGTTTATCATCCTTTGTCTGTCAACAAACTTCTTTTGGCTCTTTTGGATGATGGCTTTTGACTTTGTAGATGCATGAGTCCTGTGGCACTCAGGTAGTTGATCATGTTCAGTCTATCAGCTTCCTGAGGTTGTGCAGTTACCACAGCCTCTATCTCAGGACTTTCTTGAACTAGGGAGAGGGTAGGAGCATGCTTGTAGAGCCTTTTCTGTCTCCTTTCTTCCATGTTTTTGAGGAGCAATACTACATCCTCTGCCTCCTTCCTCTCTTTAGACAATTCTTTGTCAGCCAGTTCATTCAGTTCATCTAAGGGGAGAGAGAGTAATTCAACCATATTGTAGTTTCTGGTCCCCAAGTAGTTTGTCCTGGCTTCCCTTAACTCATCATCCTGAGTATTTGGCCTGGGGGCAGCCCTGATGGCAGCTTCCATGAAGCCTGGAGACCTTCTTGAACTTTCTCCCCTTAGCTTCTCTTCCTCTCTCTTTTCTCCTCCTCAATCTCCTCAAAGTCAGTTTCCTTTTTCCTTTGTCACTCACAGGCCTTCGTGACTCAGGGTGGAGAGAGCTTTGGCCTTCATTGCTTGATTCAACAGTCAAGCTCTGGCCAGAGAGAGATTGTGAAGCACCTTCACTAGCTGGTGCCTCACTAAGGGTAATAGATGTTGAAGTAGTTCCTGTGACAAGGTTCATAGGTTCTATCACTGGGCCTTCAACCAAGGTTTCCCCTTCAAAGCTAATTTTAGGGTCCACCTCAACATCCAGTTGACCAATGACATTTCCTGGTTGACTTTGTCTTCTTCTATATATGAACTCTTCAACAATCCTGTCTTAAATCCTCTCAGCCAGTATGTCAGCTTGACTATGTTGACTTGGGTTGGCAAGTGACATATGGAATAGAGAAAGACTGTCATAGTAGTTCAAGGTTGAAAGTTGAAGACCTCTTGCTACCCCTGAAATCTATGTAGTATCAGGGCTCTTCTATCAGCATCATACCCCCATCCTATGATTGGGATCTCAGAGTGATGAGATGGGGATGACATAGCCCTTAAAATACCCTCCTTAAACAAACTTTGCATGAGTAAGTCAACATCCATATAGACTTAAGGAGGTTGCTAAGTATGGACAATTGCAAGTAAGGGTGGTGAATCATCAAAGTCCATACTCTGTGAAGAACTCCCAGGTTTTGTGATTGTTTGGACTTTCTCCCCCTTTTTGGTAGCATCACCTTCTTGCATAAGTGAGCTTGGGGTTGGGTGTCACATCCGCACGTTCTTGTGGACCTGGTTGAGTTCTCCCAAGTGGTCTCTCAGCTAACTTGCCTTTGAGATCGGTGATCTCAAGTTACTGGTCATTGACCCTCCTTTGTAAGACAGTCACCTGAGATTCTAGGTGACTTATCTTTGAGACTAAATAGGTTCATGTTTTTGTCAGTTTTTGCACCTTTAGTTTTAGACTCCCCTCATCTTCATCAGAAGAATCACGAGGGGATTAGAGAATAGGACCAAGGTCTTCTTCCTCATCACCAGCACTTTGTTCTTGGCTGCTGGATTTCCCCTGCACCATGACATCTTCAATTGAAGTGTCAATAGGTTGGGTTGCCATGGTTGAGGTCTTAATGATGTAGTCACTTACTGAAGTGAGATCCTCTTCCATATGGATCTCCTAAACAGGTTCAGGGAGATCCACCTTAGTAGTAGGTGGATGATGCGGGCTAAAGATAGGAGAAACAGGAGTACTCATCTCTCCTTGAGCAGGGGTGGAGAAAAGAGACTCATGATACTCACTGAAGCCCATGTCTTAATCATCTTTGAATTCAAGGTTTAGGATTGGTTGGTTTAGATCAAGAGGCTGGGGATGGTAACTATCCCCTGAAGGTTGTTCACTAGAGTTTTGAGACTCTGAGTGAAGGCTTAAGGCTGTGGGAGTTGTGAGCTCATCAGGCTGAGCATGAGGAACCTTGTTGAAGCGCTTAAAAGATTAACATTTTGTCTTTTGCGTTTTGTCATAGTATAGGAACTTATTTTGTAAATAAATGTGCCTTTGTTTCTTAATTGTATAAATAGGATATTTTATGTATAGTGTAGGGTAATTGAGTCAGTCAAACTGAGTCAGTCAAATTGAGTCAGTCAGTGAGTCAGTTAGAACAGAATGCACTGTAACCCTCTCACATTGTATCCCGTGCATTTGCTATCAATGAAATCTATGAATTTTTTTTGATGTAATTGCATGTGTTTGATTATTTTTTGTTTGAATTGATCATTGCGTTACGATATCATCACAGATTCGATCCTTTTAAACCGATCAATTGGTATCAGAGCCTTCGGTTCAGTGATCAGAGCTTATTTGCATTTTTGAGCTCTTTGAATCACTTGAAATCTATGTTGATTGCAATTTGATCGATTAATTATTGTTTTCAGTTGTGTTTCATCCATAGAAACATGATTTGAATCATAATTTGGTGTGTACTTCATTCAGATCTGAGTAATTGATCAAATTTGTGTACGAACTGTGTTCTTCAGTTTCGGACTTCAATTCAATCAGAAAACTGATTTGTAGTTGTTGTTTGATCAAATTGAAGATTGAGGATTGTTAATAGACCTAATTACTACCTAACTGGAAGTTTTTAGATCAATTGAACAAGTTTTGAAGATTTTCATAAGATCTGAGTTTGTTGGAGAAGATGAATTAGGCGCATGTGGATGAAAAACTGCTGAAAATTGTCTAGACGCATTACCACTGTTTGGACATTTTAGCACTGTGTAGGCGTTTTCAGTACAGGCGTTTTACCACTGTTAGGACGCATTGTGAGTTTTTGGACACATTGTGACTTTGCTGGAACAAAGTAAATTCTGGGCGTTTTACAACTGTTCAGGCGTTTCTCAACTGTTTGGGCGCATCACCAGTTGGGCGTTTTCAGAATTCATCTAAGGCATTCCCTTAGGCATTTCTACTTCAAAGTCAGACGTTTCAGAACTATTCAGGCACTTCACCACTGTTTGGGTGCTTGATAACTATTTAGGCGCTTGAGCACTCAGACTTATCAGTAAACACTTAGAAATTTTTTCAAAAACTAAAATCCAAAAATATTTTCATTTCATAGTTTATTTCAAAACTTAAAGACAACAAAAACAAGTCATTTTCTTAAATTCAAAAATACAAAATGGTTAAGTCTGAAGATTCTGAGAACAGGGTTCCAAAGCTAAAGAACAGAGCTGATTTCAAGAACTGGTCTTTAAGGTTGAAGCATCATCTAAACTCTATTGATAGTGACTTGTGGAAGTCAATAGAGAAAGGACCTTATATTCTAATCACATCTAATGGTCTTGACAGAGGATTTGTTTATACAAAAGACTCTCAAGAACCATATCCTGAGGATGGTCTGCAAGGTGATGACTTAAGAAAAGTTAAGAATGACATCAAAGCTTATTCACTGATGTGTAAGGGATTACCATTAGAAGTCTTGACTAGACTTGATGGTTATCAAACTGGGTACACTATGTACAAGGCTTTGAAGATCATTTGTGAAGGTAGTAAAGAGATACAAGATCTCAAAAAACAGAAACTCAAGAGGCAATTGGAGTTATTTGAGCATCTTTCTGGGGAAACAATTAATCAAATGATAAACAGATTTGTGCAACTAACTACTGAGATGTCAACTGCTGGTATCAAAAATGATCTCAAAGATCTAAATTACACACTTCTCAATGCTCTTCCATCTTTATGGAAACAGACAGTCACTCCGTTAAAGCATACAGAAAAGTTTCCAATGGATCTAGATCTTTTGATTGCCAAAATTGAATCTGTTGAAATTGATGAGAGCTCCAGAAACAATGATAGAGCTGCATCAATGTCTCGGTACAAGTATGTTGCATCTCCAGCTAACATAGTGGAGAATGCTTTTCTGGCCAAAGATGATAATACTCCAGAAGAAGAGGGTGCTTTGTTCGTTGGAGCTGGTTTCTTTACAGATTCTTCTTACACAAGTGCTCCTGTTTATACAACTCAAACTCAACCTCAGTCTCCTCCTAAAACTCAAACTCCTAAACCTCAAACTGAGACTTCATCTTCTAACTCTATTAAAACTAGCAAAGTTAAAGATGTTATTAATATCCTTTTACAGGATGATGAGTCAAAATCTGCTTTTACTGCTTTTATGGCAAGTTTTCATGCTTATCAAGGTAGTCATCTAACCCAATTACATCTTGTTACAAGGATTTGTTCGAGATGGATCCTGATGATGTGGAAGAGATGGACTTGAATTGGCAGATGGTAATGATTGCTTACAGAACACAGAAACACTCTTATGTTAATAGGAACTACAAGCCAAGTGCTAACAAAATTGTTGGCTTTGATAAATCAAAGTCAAGGTGTTTCAACTGCAACAGTTATGGTCATTTCTTAAGGGAATGTAAAGCTCCCAGAAACCAAGGAGGAAATGGTCAAGCAGGTTCTAGCAGTCAAAGATATCATCAGCAGTCTCAGAAAACCTTCCAAAAGCCTTATCAGAGTCTTCCTATGCTAGAACTTAAAGATGAATCAAAATCATCTAAAGAGCCAAAGAAAGCTCTTGTTGTTAGCATCAAAGATGGATATGACTGGAGTGCTTATGCTGAATAATTTACAGCTGATCTAACCTCTAGTTGATCTCTTGTTGCAGATATTCAAAATGAAGACTGGTCTGAAGATAATGATCCTATGGTTGATGGTGATTCAAAAAATGATGATGAAGACTATGACTGGAGTGACAAATCTGACCCAAAAGAGGATTTAGAAGTGATTGCACTTATGGCTCAGTCTGACCAACCAAAGGTTGAGAATCCATCATCTGACTCTAAGACTTCTTCTTCAAGTTATCCTGAAATTCCTGTCGAAGTTAGAGAGAAAATGTGCACAAAAGCATGTTTTGACCAAGTTGAGCATTACAGAACATATTCATTTAAAATCTATGACAAACTTAAACAAAAAGAAGTAATGCATAACAAACTGAAAAATGATTACAAAATCTCTGATGAAAATATCTTATCTTACAAACCTCATGGAATAAAACTCTAAAAGAACTTAAACTTGTGAAGAAACAACTTAAGGAGATGACTAAAAATTTAGAAGAAGAAAAAATAGCTCATGTTGCAACTCAGGTGGATCTAGCCAAAGTTAAATGTTCAAAAACAATTGTTGAACAATTGGTAAGTGAGAGGAAAGACAAACAAAAAGCAGGTCTAGGTTTCACACATGAACCAATGCCCGAATCTATTACAAACGCTTTACCAGAAAACTCTAATACGCATGATCACTCGCCTGAAAACAAAGCTAAGCTAAAAGCATTTCAAAATAAAAACAACAAGAACTCTAAAAGTGATGAAGAGAAAACAAATGTTGAGATATTTAAGGAACAAGATTCAGAAAAGATTAAAAATGGTCATCCTGTGAGAGTTTAATCTTATGAGCTGCGACCAAAGAATAAGAAAATGTTTGTTCCCAAAGAGTTTGTTGTTGAAGAAATGATGGTAAAGAATGACAAACAGAACTCAAATAATAAAGAGAAATCAAAACTTGATGAAGTAACATCTAAAGATTCATTTTCTTATGGATTAAACAATCCAGACTTTATTAAATGGCAGAAAAAACAAAAAGATAAAGAAAATGCAAAAGAGTCTTCTACTGAAGATGTTCAATCTCAATGCAAACAAAGATCATCAAGATCGAGAAACCAAAGAAGGAGAAGGAAAAATGCTAAATCTAAATCATCTCAAAATAAAAGTCAAAACAATCAAACTCAAAGAACAAATCAAACTAATCAGTTTAAACCAGTAAAGTTTATATCTGCGGGTACTTTTGACATGAACAAAATTTCAGAAATCAAATCTAACTCAAAGAACAAATCTAACTCTGATCTGAAAACAGGTTCAGGTCCTAAGTCTTCTGCTGTCAACAAAAGATTTGTATCTAAAGAGTCAAGAAATGGTGTTAATGAGCAAAAGTCAAAACCCAAATTTCAAAAGAACAAACTTTTAAATAAAAAACAACAGATTAACTTTTCAACTCCTAAATCAAAACAAGGATCAAATATGGCCTCAACATCAAAAGTTAATCAACAGTTGTTTAAATCACAATACAGGTATTGTGAAATATGTGATATGTACAATCATAAGACTGAAGAATGTTTCTTTAACAGGTATTGCCACATATGTGATATGATAAACCATTCAACAGCTGATTGTTATTTCAACAAATATTGTACCTATTGCGATGAAATAACTCACAAAACTGAGAATTGCTACTTCCGAAAGAACTAGCCAAGGAATGGATATGTCAATCCATAATTTCAAAGAAATCAAAGTGTTGGTTTTCAAAGATTGACAAAACAACCTTCCTTAGGCTTGAGATCCTTTCAAAGAATTAATTCTGAATATGGTGATTCTTATGCTCTGAAAACAAAGAATTATAATCAAGGAAAATTCATTCCACGATATGTGAGAATGAACAATGCAAAATTTGGTAATCAAACTTTTTCAAAAAATGTTTTTACTAATGGTTTTAATAACCTTGATGATGATCTTGAAAAACGTTATCATGCTTTGCGGATTAAACAAATCAAAGATAATCAAAAATTTGTTAAAAACAGAATTGGTAAATTTAAACAGCAAAAGAAGCTTAATGTGAATACACTTCATTTTAAACAATTTACCATTGTTGATAAATTTGGCAAGCCCAAGACCATATCGGCTTGGGTTGATAACTCAACTTAAATTTCTTTGAAATGCAGGTACGCCCAAGAAGACCTCTTAACACGTGATATGTTGATAGTGGGTGTAGCCGGCATATGACAGGCAACCATGCCTTGCTGCAAGATTTTAAGTTAAAAGATGGTACTTTGTTTTTAGGTCCCAGATTAGTCTCATGGCAATGTAAGAAACAAACAAATGTCTCCGTTTTAACCGCAGAAGCTGAGTACATAGCTGCTTCAGCAGGATGTTTTCAAATCTTTTGGTTACAAAACCAACTGCTGGATTACGGGTTTATTTTTCTTAAATCTCCTATTTACATTAATAAGACTGCTGCTATATTTATTACAGCTAATCCTGTCCAGCACTCAAAAACAAAACATATCGAAATTCAATATCATTTTCTTAGAGATAACTCTGAAAAAGGTTTAATCATTTTGATTCAAATCACAACTGAAAAATAGTTGGCTGACTTATTTATAAAAGCCTTTTTACCAGGTAGGTTTGAGTATTTGGTTAAGTCAATTAGACTTATTAACCATGTTTAAAACTGGTTTTGAGTATTTCAGTTGTCTGATTCTTAAAAAATGATAAGAACCCTCCCTTAACTTAATCATGGATATAAAAAAACTGTCAAAGTTAACCGCCTGATTGTATATATTGTGTGTGCATGTTAAATAGAAAATAAAAAAGCAAATACAAAAATAGAAAATTGCAAAATCAAAAGAGAAAAATATAAACAAAACTACAAAAATAGAGTTTTTCTTGTTAGTTAATTGTTTAGGACTGAATCTGTTTTTGCAATTTGTGAGAAATGATAGATACATTAGTTCTGATCAGTTGCATACTTCACTCGCTACTAAAGTCTAACGTGATCAGATACGATGTGCAGGTAAGCTCATGCAATTATACTGAAAAAGTAAATTCCTGTGATCAAACTAAATCAATCATGTATTCATGTTTGTCTATTGTAGTACCAATGAGTAGTGTTGGCTTCTCAAATTGATTGCTTCTAAAGTCATAAACTCACACCTGATGGTGATATGAATAACCATTGAGCTCTAATTATTTAAAGCATCTATTCACTTCTCTGTTATGAGTCATCATGGACCTGAGGTGACGAGATATCCTTTGTTGTAAGTCATTACAGACCTGGATATTCTCTCTTGATGCAAAATATGCCAATGTGCACAATCTAAACATGAGATCTGGTTATAAGTATATGTCAGGTTAACAAGTTGAGAAAAGTGATTTCTTGCATGTCTTGATGAGAGTTGAAATCTCTAAGTCTAAGTGTGACTTACATAATGTCATATCTAATCGTACCTTAATCAAGCCAAGAATTTAAAAAGTAAGTGTGCTGAGTATCTTGCCAAAAGCACTCATTTTCTGTCCTTAGATCTTGTGTCTCCTCTGCTGCAGAAACACTGACCTGGAACACACTTGATCAGGATTTAATCACTGTCTACGACTATCCATCATTTTATTTTCTTTTAATGTGCTGATCTTAACTGATATGATCTCACTGCAGGCATGTGACTCAAATGTATATAGTAGATTTTTATTTTTCTTTATTTTTGAAATTTGCATGATTTTTTATATGCAGGCATGTTGATAATGATTAGTTTCCTCTTCTTGTAAAGTCAAAGAAACTTTTAAGTTTGTAAACTTAAAAGTTTAGGGGGAATAAAAATTGTAAAAGAGAAAATCAATTGAAAATTTTCAAAATGTGAAAAAGAAATAAAAAATAAGTGCTTTGGATGAAAGGTTGAAGCTAAATATTCAAGCATGTGTGTGTTTGATATGTTGCAAAATAAACCTGAAAAAAACTTAAAAGTGGAAAAGCTTCTTGCAAACAAAATGAGATTATTTGAAAAGTTTTTAAAAAGAAAGACTAAAATGACGGGAAATTGTTTGAAAAATAAAAATTTGATTCAAAGTTGATTTTGAAAAAGTGATTGATTGGTGATTAATTTGAAAATTCATGTTCAAAAACAAAAATTTTGAATTTCACATGATGTGTAATTGAGGGTAATTAATGATCTTTTTGAGTGATAGTCAAAATTTTGACTAAGTGTTGAGATAATGCGCATAAACAGTGTTCATATGGATGATGTGAAAATTTTCAAAGTGTTAGACTCATGGAAGGTTATCATGTGTTTTCGGGGGGGTTCGTAAGCTGCAAGAAAGGAGAGTTTGATACAGGGATGGTTTTTCTGAAAAATCCAAATCAGGAGTATGATGAATTTCAGAAATTTTTACAAGTGTTAGGCGTTTTGCTCTAGTCCATACCCCTAAATAGTTGTGATGTTTTGAAAATGTTCAAGTATTGGGCGTATCAACATATGCTCATACGCCTGAACTGTCGGACTTTCCAATATGGTTAGATGTTTGAAAGTGATGATTTCTCCGAGTGTTAGGCATTTCATCAATTCTCATTCGCCTGAACAGTGTCCATGCGCCTAAACAGTGCTAGAGCATCTGAATAGTGCTTATGCGTCTCATCCAAATATGTCTTCATAGTGCTCATGCGCCTGAAAACTCGGTGTGAAATGTAGTCTCATGTACCTTCACAGTACTCATGTGCCTAAGGATTTTTACACTTATATATATTCAACACTTGTGTAGTTTTCATTCACTCATTCACAAACTCAAACACTCTGATTCACTCACTCGAACACCCGATACACATTCAATTGTTAACAGTTAATCTTAGTGATATATAGGTATCACAAGAGAATTGATTGCCGAGGAGTCTTCACTCAAAGTTATCAAAGTTGTTGCTGATTCACCTATTCATATGCCAGATGAAGGTGGAAGATCAACAAAAATGCTACAATCCTTTTTGAGATCTTGAAAACTGAGCAGATCATAGAATCTTTGAAAGAAGTTCAAGTCTGCATTCAAGAAGGATTTGAGAGAGTTGGAACTCTACAAAGAGAAGCCTGTGTTCAAGATCAAAAATGAGCCAAAAGAGTTCAATATGGACTGAAGACAATGTAAATCTTAGGGGGAGTATTGATGAAGCTCTTAAAAGATTAACATTTTGTCTTTTGCGTTTTGTCTTAGTATAGGGACTTATTTTGTAAATATATGTTCCTTTGTTTCTTGATAGTATAAATAGGAAATTTTATATATAGTGTAGGGTAATTGAGTCAGTCAAATTGAATCAGTCAAATTGAGTCAGTCAGTGAGTCAGTTAGAACAGAACGAACTGTAACCATCTCACATTGTATCCTGTGCATTTGCTATCAATGAAATCTATGATTTTTTTATGTAATTGCATGTGTTTGATTACTTTGTGTTTGAATTGATCATTGCGTTACGATATCATCACAGATTCGATCCTTTTGAACTGATCAAACCTCAGCACTGATCATTAGTGAGATGGGAATGGTTTGCTCCTCAGGGGAAGTAGGAGCTCCAGTGTCTATTTCCTCCTGTATGGGTGATGATATAAGGGCCTGCACAAACTGAGTAGCATGTGCAGGGGTTTGTTTGGATTTTCTTTAGTAGGTGATGGTTATTTTTGGCTGTATTTGTGGTTAAGAAGTAGAAGGTGTGGGTTCAATACTAGCTGGTGCTGCTAGGTTGTCACCTAGAGCACTGAGCTCTAACATTTTTGGAACAAGGGCTGTTTCTACCCCTGAGAAGCTAGCAGTTAGCTTCCTCATAGTTTTGAAGATGCCGGGCTTCATCTATCCCATTTGAAAAGAACAAATCACCTTCTACATCATTAAGCTGAAGGTGAGTGTTTATGGAGGCTAGAGTGATGAAGATTGTCCTCCCCTACACTGTGGCAGACAGTGCCTTCTCCCCATCCATGGTGACCTCTTGGCAGGTCCTCCAAAATTCCAAAAGCTGATCCTCATAAAGTGGAGGATCAATGGTGAGGGAGGTGAAGTAGTTTGACAAAGAAAGGAAACGGCAGACCTCTGAGAAACCAGGATCTTTCTCAGAGTCTAACAGAACAACTTGATTATGTTGCGTGTGAAGATGCATGGAGAAAATGGGGTTGGTTTCTGCGGTCAGGGTCAGCCATTTGAGGTAGTTTTATTGTGAAGGAAGATAAGAACAAAGTCGGTTTGTGGGTGAATTTAGGTTAGTGAAAATGTAGATGAAGAAGATAGTGAAAAGAAGGGGAACCGTTGATGTTGGTCCCACCTCTGAAAAATTGCCCAAAAAGGTAGTTTTCTTGGAAGTTAAAAATCTTCCGAAGGTAATTTTGTCTTTGGAAGTTTTGAGAAAAAGCTTCCGAAGCCAATTTTGGCTTCGGAAGATATTCCCAAGGTTTGTGAAAAATTTACTTCGGAAGAAAAAATACTTAGAGAATTTTTTCTTTTGAGACATATTTGGTTTCGGAAGAGATTAAGACTTGAGAGTTTTATCTTCCGAAGAGAATAAATCTTTCGAGACTTAATTGCTTTTGAAAGAAAATTGTCCTTCAAATACATGCAAGTACTTAGAAGCATATTTAAGCTTCGGAAGATATTTCAGAATTTCTTCTGAAGGTAAATTTCTTATAAGTAGTTATTTGATTTGAAGACATAATTTTCTTTCGAAGACATAATTTTCTTCCGAAGACAACTCGAAATCTTCCGATAGAAAATATGTTTGGAAAAATTTTCAAAAATATAAGGAATATCTTTTTAAATATTTTCTTCTAAAATAATCTGGGCTTATGAAGGTGATAAAATAGACAACTTAGGACACACAGGTTTTAGAAATAAAGTTGATTTAAGTTTAAGAAAATCTACTCAAAGTAAATCATCCCAATAGCTGATACAAGATATTTAAATCTCTGTTCATCAAAAGCTTTAGTGAACAGATCAGCATATTGTTCATTTGTGTTAATTTTGACTAGTTTGATTAATCCTTTCTCAAAATTATCTCTAATCATATGATAGCTGATGTTGATGTGTTTAGTCATTGAGTGCTGCATAGGATTCTCTGTAATAGAGATAGCACTGTTGTTGTCTATGTGAATGGGAGTCTCTTTGAAGTTGAATCCATAGTCCAACATCTGATTCTGAATCCAAAGCACTTGAGCACAGCAGCTTGCAGCAGCAATGTATTCAGCTTCAGCAGTTGATGCATACACAAAGGATTGTTTCTTGCATTGCCAAGAGACTATCCTTCCATCAAGAAATTAACATCCCCAAGATGTAGACTTTGCAGTCATATTGCAGCCACCATAGTCACTATCTGTATAGGCATACAGATTGAAGTCAGAATTCTTTAGATACCAAAGGCCATGTTTAGGAGCACCTTTGAGATATCTAAGAATCCTCTTGATAGCAACCAGGTGTGACATCTTAGGGTTGGCTTGATATCATGCACAAATGCATGTGGCAAACATGATATCAGGCCTGCTGGCTGTGAGATACATAAGAGACCCAATCATAGCCCTGTAGAGATGTTCATCCACACACTCCCCCTCAAGATCAGGTCCAAGGGAGTGGTTTCTGGCTATGGGTGTCTTTGCTACCTTACAATCAGTCATGTTGAATCTTGTAAGTATGTCTTGTACATACTTTGACTGACTTATGAAGATGCCATTATCAACTTGCTTCACTTGAATGCCTAGAAAGAAATTGAGTTCCCCCATGGCACTCATTTCAAATCTATTCTACATCAGCCTCTCAAAGTCTTTGCAGAGCTTTGGATTAGTTGACCTGAAGATAATGTCATCTATATATACTTGAACCAGCATTAAGTCATTCCCTGTTCCTTTGATGAATAGAGTTCCATCTACAGTACCCCTCTTGTAGCCATGTTGACAGAGATACTGAGATAGTGTCTCATACCACTTTCTTGGAGCTTGGTGCAGCCCATAAAGAGCTTTATCAATCTGGGTCTGTAAAGTCAGGTGGTTGTTTGACATACACCTCTTCATCAATCACCCCATATAGAAAAGCACACTTGACATCAAGTTGGTAGACCTTGAAATCCTTGGATGCAGCAAACGCCAGGAATATTCTTACATCTTCAAGTCTTGCCACAGGAGCAAAGACATTTGTGTAGTCTATTCCCTCTTCTTGTGTGTATCCTTGAATAACTAGTCTGGCCTTATTCTTGATGGCAAGTCCTCTATCATCCTTCTTGTTTCTAAACACCCATTTGGTTCCTATGATAGTCTTCCCTTGAGGAAGAGGACATAGGTTCCAAACCTTTTGTCTTTTGAATTAAAGCAGTTCTTCTTGCATTGCTTCAACCTAACTTCCATCTTTCAAAGCCTCATCAACCTTCTTTGGCTCTATCTGGGACAAGAAGCAAGAGTATAGACTAACATTTTTGTCATGGGTTTGTCCTCTTGTTCTCACCCCTATATCAACATGTCCAATGATGTTTATGGTGGGGTGTGACTTGTGGATCTTGAGTTGAGGGATCACAACAAGTTGATTGAAAAGATCTAAATTTGAGATATTTAGATCTGGTAATGGAGTGTCACCCACCACATCAGCACACTTATCAAGAGAGGCTTGATCCAATGAGTGTGTGACATCATTTATGTAGTCTTCTATGGAGTGGTTATCAACATCAAGAAATTCTTGATCACTGTTACCACCTCTATTTCCTCATACATTTGAAGCTCCTTCACCTGAGTTCTGAACCTCTAAGCTGGAATTTGTAGGCATCTTAAATGTATTAGCTGAATTTGTCATGTCTATGCTGATAGGATCTTCATCTGCAGGGTTAGTTACCACTGGAGCTGAGGTAGAATGCTTTCTTGGTTTTCTCAGCTTAAATCTTGGGTCAGGATCTCTTGTTGATAAGTTAACTGTAGA
Organism: Flaveria sonorensis; assembly: GCA_025506505.1. Lineage (NCBI taxonomy): Eukaryota > Viridiplantae > Streptophyta > Magnoliopsida > Asterales > Asteraceae > Flaveria > Flaveria sonorensis. The sequence goes on along the minus strand of CM046439.1, from coordinate 1,299,088 downwards.
TCCTAAAACATTCTCACAAGATTTGTTAAAACAGTTGCTAACTAAATCAAGATCAAATAGCCAATCAGGACCAGAACCTTTCACACTAGGAGTGTGCTCATTGAAGGTCACATAGGCTGACTCCTCAACTACTCTAGTTCTGAGATTGTATACTCTATAAGCCTTAGCTTAGGAAGAGTATCCAATAAAGTGTTCATCATCTGATTTCTCATCAAATTTGGCTACTTGATCTTTGGTATTCAAGATGGTGCAAGGACATCCATATGACCTGAGGAAACCAATAAATGGTCTCATTTTGTGCCACAACTCATAAGGAGTCTTACCATGAGTCTTAACCACTAAAACTCTGTTATGCACATAGCAGGCTATGTTGACAGCCTCTGCCCAGAAGGTGATGGGCAGTTTAGAGTCAGACAACATGATTCTTGCAGCCTCAATAAGTGTCCTGTTTCTCCTCTCAGCAACACCATTTTGCTGAGGAGTCCTAGGAGCACTATATTGTCTTGTAATACCTTTTTTATCACATAATGTATCAAGGATTTGGTTTTTAAATTCTATTCCTTGATTGCATCTTATGGTCTTGACTTTTTGATCACATTGATTCTCAATTTTCAGAATGAAGTTCTTCAAGATCTCAGGAGTCTCATCCTTAGTTCTAAGGAAAAAGACCCAAGTGAATCTTGTGAAGTCATCTGTGATCACCAAACAATATGAGGTCCTTTCTAAACTCATTACACTGGTAGGGCCAAAGAGATCCATATGTAATAAGTGTAGGGGAGTAGTGATAGAGTTCATTTCCTTTGGCTTGTGAGACACTTGTGTTGCTTCCCTTTCAAGCATGCAACACAGTGGTCATCACTTGTAAACTCTTTTTTTGGCATTCCAGTTACCAAATCATTCTTAATTAATTTATTCATGTTTTTAAAGTTTACATGACATATCAGAAAAGACTCATCACTATTTTCTTTAGAAAGAACGCAAGAAACTTCTCCCGAGGGAGATGTTTCCTGCAGATCCATCTTGTACATGTTCCCTTTCCTGGGGGCTCTAAGCAGGATATGCTCTTGAGGAATGACCACCCCGAGCTTGAGAACAATGCACTCATGCTCAGTAAAGAGCATGTTATGTCTCTGATCACAAAATTGGGATACACTCAGTAGATTGTACCCAAGCTCTTTGACAAAGTTTACCTTTTCAATGCTGAGCTTACCATTTGTGACTCTGCCCCTTCCAGTAATGTAACCTCTGGCATCTCCACCAAAATCAACTGGCCCTCCATCAATTTTCTCAAAATTTTCAAGCAAAGAGCCATTGCCTGTCATGTGCCTAGAACAGCCACTATTAATGATCCATACATTTCTCTTGGTCTTTAGCTGTTCCTGCACAAAAAGAGATGTTTAGTTACATTTGGAAACCCAAGCCTTATTGGTCATGGGCTTTTCAAAGTGATCTGAAGACAATGTAACAGTAAGTGATCCTATGTTCAAGTTTTGAGAATCATTTGCTGTTATTGATGAAGAACTTTCAGTCATTTGGTCTTCTTTCATCTTCCACACCATCTTTGGGAGATTAAACTTGACCTTCAAAACTTCGGAAGTTTTGATAACTTCGAAAGTTTTGCAGACTGAACCTTCGGAAGATCTTGCTTTTACACAGCAGACTTCAATACTTCGGATGCATTCTTTTCTTTCGAGGCCAAATTTTCTTCCGAAGGCAAGTTTTCACTTGTCTTCTTGGAGCTTCCTAAAGGAAAAGATTTTCCTTCCAAAGCCAGTTTTTCTTTCTTCTTCTTAGAAGTTTTCTTTTTGATCATGTGGACAGTACTTTTAGGATTGTAGATGCAATTCTTAGCAAGATGAGAAGTACTACCACACATGATGCAGTCCATTTGCTTCCTTCTGAGAGTCTTTTTTTGAGAAAGAGACTGAACTTGATCACTTTCCATCTTCATCTTCATCTTTACAGATGATGTAGAAAGCTTCTTAGGGTGGGGCTTGCTCTTGGAACTGGATGGTTCAGACTGTGTAGCAGTGGTACACAGCTGATCAGCCTTCTTCTTTTTATTGGAATTAGTTGGACAAGAACTAGAACTCCTAGTACTAGAGTTCATAGTTGAGTCTTCAGCCTTTACCACTTCAAATCCTGCATAATAAACACTTGTTTCTACTTAGAGTTAAAAGTGGCCTTGATCTCTTGAGCCTTCTTTGATTTCTTTAAGGCTTTTCTGATCAAGTTCTTCCTCTTAGACTTGGTCATCCCAGATTTTTTTCTCTCCTAAGGAGAATAGTGACCCTTCTTAGGATGATCTTCTTCACTCATCCCAGAATCATCCTTCACTATCTCCTCTTCATCCTCTTCATCTATGGGATCTATGAGGGGAAGCTCATCTTCACATGTTCCACACCTTGGAGATCTTACAGATAATAGAGTGTGTGGAGGAGCTATCTCAGTAGATCCCAGTCCCTGCTTATTTTGATAACAAACATTTACACGCAAGGATGAGGATATCATGTTCTTGAAGGTCTCTTCTTCAAGAGCACATTTTTCTACCCTGGCTTTGCTGATCACAAGCTCAGCTTGGCATTCAGTTAACTTAGTGATGAGATCTTTTATCTGAGGTTCATGCATCAACTATAGTCTAGGTCACCATTTCTAATAACCTAAATCCCTATAGTTATGGGCTCTGATACCAATCTGTCACACCCCAACCTTAACGGCGGAAACGTCGAGATGTGAGGGTTAAGATTGTTCACAGCCACATAACACTACCATAAATTGTAAATATAAAAATTCATAAGTTGAAATAAACATTACAACCAGATGTCTCAACAAACAAAAATAAACAAAGTTCAACTTTCAAGTCTCAAGTTATTTTATTTATTTATTTTTTCTAGGTCCAAATCCTAGGTGTAAGCATGCTTCAAAAGATGATCATCAACCTTGTGCATTTCCTGAAACATGTTAAAAATAAAAGGGTCAACTTTAAAAGTTGGTGAGTTTCCATGGGTTAAGCATACATATATATATATAAAAGTTTACAAGTAGCAATTCATGTCAATGGTTACGAATAAAGCAAGTTTATAGATAACATATAGCTACAATCAAACCTTGACCAAGAATATCATTTACAAGTTTAACGATTAGCTAAGTGTACTTGGTTCCCATGATGAACAAGCATACGTCATCAGGAGCCGGCAATAACCTCGGCTTTAGCACCAAATAGGCTTGTCAGGCCCATAGATCTATGACGTCGCCAGGCTAGCAATAGTTAATGATTGTCAACATATAATGTTCATCATATAAGGCTCACAATATTACAAATAACCATGACAAAGTTTATAAATGAATTGCTCGTGCATTTACAAGTAGCAAGATGTTTACAAGTGCAAGTTTATAAAGATAACATGTTTCACCCCAAAGGTGTGAAATAAAGTAAAAGAGGGGCATGAAAACTCACATGATTTATATATATATAGGATGATAACAAGAAATAAACGGTGCTCCAACGATTCTTTTTCAAGTTACCTAACGTATATATTTCAAGGTTAAGATTAGAGGTAATATTAACGATTAAACGTGAACTAGGGTTTCAATAGGAATTTGGGGTTTTTACAAATAAGGTTAACTATGAAAATCATATATATATATATATTTTAATCCAATGAAAGAAAAATACAATTTAGGTAATTTAATATGGAGAGGAAATAAAATCATTTATAATAATTTATAAAGTTAAATTATAAAACGTAAATAAATTTTATAATTATCATGATTAAACTATTATTAAAGATAACGTGTTAACCAATAATAATTTAGTGATTTAAACTATTACTTAGAGTTTATTTTTATAAAAATAAACTAAGTATAACATGTGTTAAAAATATTTTATAAAAATATTAAAGTAACAAATTTACAGAAAATAATTTGGTGTCCTTAAAAATATTTAAAGTTTACAAGAATAATTTTTATAATTATTAAAAATTTTCCATAATTTATTTAAAGGCTGAAAAGCCTTAAAAAAATGTTTGAGGTTGCCCGGGTTCGAACCCGGGACCTCAAGGATGACATGGGAGTGGTTTACCATTAGGCTAGGGCGCCTATGCCTGACAGAAAGTGGTTTTTAATTGTTAAAATCATTAACTACTCGAAACCCCCAAATCCCATGAACCCTAACTTCGGATTTCATCAAATTGATCGATAATTCGTATGTTTCAGCCGAATTAAACTTAGGGCTTTTGTTTGTAATGATCATACGAACATGATAATATGTATACTTACCCGGATCAAAGTCGAATCGATGGTGAGCAAGACGAAGAACAAGTCGCGGCTATGTCTAGATTGGTTCAGGTTGCAAATGATGTTAATAATCAAATTCGTTGCACAGATAGCTTCTACTGGTCTCGGTGATTGAAAGCCCTTTATCAATTTTAATTAAGAACGACTGAAGGTTGAAGAACACTACGGTTGCAGTTCACGATGGAAGTGGGGATCGAATGCGGGGTTTGTGTGTTTCTCAGATGAAATTGCAGGTGGTGATAGATTAGGGATAGTTAAACGATTGTTCAAGTTTAATTAATTGGATTATTATTGAGTCTTGAATGCCGAACGGCTCTGTTGATAATGGCGACGGTTACTCGGGTCTTTCGAGTTCATATCCGTTGTTTAAAGGCGATTAAGGTTCTAAAACGGTTTCGAATCATGCACACGAACCGATTGGGATAGTTTGATGTCGAAATACGAAGGATTTCAGGGGTTTTGGCCTCGCCGGAGAGTCGGCCGAGGGGTGGCCGGAGTTGGCCGCCGGATTTACGGGGAAAGAGGGAAGGGGGGTTTGGGTTTTAGTACTTTACACCATTGGTCCCTCAACTTTGAATTCTTGTTATTTTATGCTAAAACTTTCATTTTAAGTTTTCAAATTGATATTAAAGCCCCCTAAACTTTTTTTTTTTTTTTTATATATATATATATATATATATATATATATATATATATATATATATTTTATATTAGCTTACTTAACTTTTATAAATTATTTTTATTATTATTATTATTATTTTTTTATTATTATTATCATTTAGGGTAGAACTTATAATAATAAACAAAAGTAATAATTTCAAGTATTATTATTATTATTATTATTATCATCATTATTATTATTAAATATAACAATTTATTAACTTGTAAATTAACAAGAAATTAAACATAAATGGCCCACATAATTTCATAAATGACAGAAATGGTCCTTACAAATGCGTAACAAAGTTAACTTTTATTTAACGAAAACACGAAAGGTTACAGTCTCCCCAACTTTTAAGAATTTCGTCCCGAAATTAAGAACGAACTAAACGAACAAATACGGGTATTTCTTCTTCATATGCTCCTCACGCTCCCAAGTAAACTCAGGTCCACGCTTATTCTCCCAACGAACCTTGACGATTGGGGTAGTAGTGGTCCTAGTCTTCTTCATAATGCGGTCCATGACTTCAACGGGTTTCTCAACAAAATGTAATGACTCGTCGATCTGGATGTCATCTAATGGGACATACAGACTTTCATCAGCCAAACATTTTCTCAAATTTGAGACATGGAAAACAGGATGAACCCCGCTAAGATCGGAAGGTAGTTCCAGTTTATAAGCCACTTTCCCAATCCTTTTCAGGATCTTGAAAGGTCCTACAAATCGTGGAGCTAATTTACCCTTCTTCCCAAAGCGAACGACTCCCTTCCATGGTGAGACTTTAAGAAGAACCATATCCCCAACTTGGAATTCCAACGGCTTGCGTCGTTTATCGGCATAACTTTTTTGTCGACTTCTAGCCACTTCAAGGTTCTTGCGAATCATGGAAACTTTATCGGTTGTTTCTTGTATGAGCTCAGGACCAGTGATGAAATTTTCACCAATGTCAGTCCAGCAGATCGGGGAACGACATTTACGACCATAAAGTGCTTCAAAAGGTGCCATTTTGATACTCGAGTGGTAACTATTATTATACGAAAATTCCGCGAGAGGTAAATGCGTATCCCAGTCACCACCAAAGTCAAGGACACAAAGACGTAGCAAATCCTCTAGGGTTTGAATGGTTCGCTCGGTTTGACCGTCCGTTTGAGGATGGTAAGCCGTGCTTAAATCCAGTTGAGTACCCAAAAGTTCTTGCATAGACGACCAAAAGTGCGAAGTGAAACGAGCGTCTCGGTCGGATATGATATGCAAAGGTACGCCATGACGACTCACAATCTCATCAATGTATATACGAGCTAACCTTGACGTTTTGTAAGTGTCACGTATGGGTATGAATGTGCCGACTTGGTCAATCGGTCAACGATCACCCATATGCTATCATGACCACGAGAGGTGCGAGGTAATTTGGTTATGAAGTCCATGGATATGTGTTCCCATTTCCACATGGGAATCTCGGGTTGTTCAAGCAATCCACTAGGACGTTGATGTTCAGCTTTAACCTTTGTACACGTAAGACACTTAGCTACGTAAGTTGCTATGTCTTTCTTCATTCCAGGCCACCAGTATTGACCACGCAGATCCATATACATCTTATCGGAACCAGGATGAATTGAGTAACGAGTTTGATGAGCTTCATTCATGATAAAGGTACGAAGATTATCACGGTTTGGAACCCAAATTCGATTCAAGAAATACATCAACCCATTGGCTTTCGTTTCTAGTTGAGCTCGAAGGTTGTACTCCAATTCCTCTCCCATTTTTCCTCCTTCTTGAACCGCTTGTTGAGCCTCCATGATACAAGTCTCGATGTCATTCTCAATCCTCAAATTTTGTAGCAGCACCGTAGTCTCGTTAACATCCAGACGAATCTCAGTATCAAATTCTCCCAAGATATCAAACCATTGTCGTCGATCGCGAATTTCTTGAAACGAGACCATCTTATTATGAATCTTACGACTTAGTGCATCGGCTACGACATTTGCCTTTCCAGGGTGGTAACGAATGTCACAATCATAATCACTAATCAATTCAACCCAACGTCGTTGTCTCATGTTGAGATCCTTTTGATTGAAGACGTGTTGTAGGCTTTTGTGATCGGTGTAGACTATACATTGCGTCCCATAAAGGTAATGCCTCCAAATCTTTAAGGCAAAAACCACAGCACCAAGTTCAAGATCATGTGTCGTATAATTCACCTCATGGACCTTCAATTGTCTCGATGCATATGCTATGACCTTTCCTCGTTGCATGAGAACACAACCAAGGCCTTGTTTAGATGCATCACAATATACGGTGAAATCATCGTTTCCATCGGGAAGGGTCAAGATAGGAGCATTACACAACTTGTGCTTTAAGGATTCAAAGGCTTCCTCTTGTTCAGACCCCCATTCGAATGGTTTATTCTTTTGGGTCAAGGAAGTAAGCGGTTTCGCGATTCGAGAGAAGTTGGCAATGAAACGTCGATAATAGCCAGCAAGACCAAGGAAAGAACGAACTTCGGTTGGAGTTGTGGGAACACACCAATTTTTCACAGCTTCCACCTTTGCAGGGTCAACGTGAATTCCTTGACTATTCACCACGTGTCCCAGAAATTGGACCTCCTCAAGCCAAAATTCGCACTTTGAGAACTTTGCGTATAGTTGTTCTTTCTTCAATAGCTCAAGAACTTGTCGCAGGTGATGTTCGTGATCGGTTTTGGACTTGGAGTAGATAAGTATGTCGTCAATAAAGACAATCACGAACTTGTCTAGATACGGCTTGCATACTCGATTCATGAGATCCATAAAGACAGCAGGAGCATTCGTTAAACCAAAGGGCATCACCATGAACTCATAGTGTCCATATCGGGTACGGAACGCAGTTTTTGGGATATCATCATCATGAACTCGTAATTGATGATAGCCAGAACGTAAGTCAATCTTTGAGAAAATAGCAGCTCCTTGAAGTTGGTCAAAAAGATCATCGATGCGAGGAAGAGGGTAGCGGTTCTTGATGGTAAGTTTGTTAAGCTCACGATAATCGATGCACATACGAAATGATCCATCTTTCTTTTTCACGAACAGAACAGGTGCACCCCAAGGCGATGAGCTAGGTCGGATAAAGCCCTTGTCGGACAGTTCTTGGAGTTGACTAGCTAGCTCTTGCATTTCTGACGGTGCAAGTCGATATGGTGATTTAGCCACAGGTTCGCTCCCGGAATTAAATCGATCTTAAACTCGACTTCACACACGGGAGGTAAACCGCTAAGGTCATCGGGAAACACTCCAGGAAAGTCTCGTACAATCGGGACATCCTTAAGATCGTTCCCTTTGACTTTCGTGTTGACCACGTAAGCCAAGAAAGCCATGTAATTCTTGCTTAGACATTTTCGGGCTTGAGTACACGACATGAGTTTGAGTTCTTTGGATGATTTTTCGCCGAATACTTTCAATGTATCCCCCGAAGGCAAAGGAATTCGAATGCACTTCTCGAAACAAATAATTTCAGCATGATGTTTGGCTAACCAATCCATGCCAATGATAACGTCAAAGCTTCCAAGTTTCATAGGAATAAGGTCGATAAAGAAATCATGCTCGTTTAGGCTCAAAATGCAATCATGAATGACGACATCAATGGTGATGGGTTCTCCATCGGCGACTTCGACAGTAAGAGGTCTTTCTAGTTTCGTATGTGGCTTAGCAAGTATAGGCTCAAATTCTATCGAGACAAAACTCTTATCGGCTCCAGAGTCAAATAGAACGTAGGCATAAGAATTATTAATAAGAAACATACCTGTTCAGTTTTAAAGACGTTAACGATACAGGTAAAGCAACAAAAGAACTTGGATCATAAAGTTGGGGTTGGATTTGACATACCGTTCACCACATCGTTGTTTGCTTGTGCTTGGTTTGCATTGATGTTGAAGGCACGTCCTCGAGCTTGTGGTACGTTACCCGCAAGACGAGGGCATTGTGGGCGAAAATGACCAGGTTCCCCACAGTTGTAGCAAGCACGATTAGCAACTAACGCAGCATTGTTTGGTGCACGGTGACAAGTAGCCACCAAGTGTCCATACTTACCACACAGTGTACAGATACGGCACGGGGTATTACCCGCATGATGATACTTACAGACATTGCACAATGGTAGAGGACCAGCATAGGTTCTAGCAGCAGGTGCTTGTGTACCAGGAGCGGGTTGTCTTTGAGGTACCTTGGGTGTAGCCACAGCGAAATTACGCGCCGGTGTGAACTTGCGTTTCTTGTTGTTGTAAGACGGTTCATTCTTATTCTCCTTAGCTGCTTCAGGGACCGCCTTTTCAGTCTTTTTAGCCCCTTTGACAGACAAGGTGCCCGCTCGAATATGGTTTTCAGTAAGTTGAGCGGTGATGGTAATGGCATCTTCCAAAGTTGTGGGTCTACTTCCCACCACGGCATCTTGGATTTGAGGTGGCACCCCCTTGATGAACTTCTCAATGTTCCTAGGAACAGTGTCAACCATGTGAGGCAACAGGATGCTCAACTCGTGATGCCTAGTTGAATAGGCCAAATGATCTCCACCATCTTGCTTGAGATTCCAAAACTCCTCCTCCAGCTTTTGCAACTCACTTCTCGGGCAGAACTTTTGGATGGCAATGTTCTTGAATTCTTCCCAAGTGAGTGCCAACACAGCATCAGCACCACGATTCCTCTTCTCACTATTCCACCACGTAAGTGCTCTTTGTTGAAGAACACTTGTGGCATAACGGACTTTGAGTGCCTCGGGACACTCACAGTTGATGAAGGTGTTCTCCATGCTTTCAAACCACTCGAGAAGTCCAGTGGCTCCTTCCTTCCCACTAAAGCTAATGGGTTTGCACGAGTTGAAGTGCTTAAACGTGCAGGGTTGGTTGTTTCTTCCTTGATTTGCACTATTCTCTCCTTGCCCATTGCCATTAGTGTTGTTACTAGCGTTGGTCATCAAGGTGCTACTCAGTTCGGCAACCATGGTCGGAATGACGGCAGCCATTTGACGGGCAATCATGGCGGCTAATTTGCGGTCGGAGCTACCACGCTTTCCATGATGACGAGACATGCTGGATATAAAATAAGTTAGTCACAGAAATTTGGAGGTAGAAGATAATAAATCAACAAAGATTTTTCAAGACTTGTAAAACACACATGGAATGATTCCATTTGGTACGCATTACCATTTGGAAACGTTGACACGTCAAGGTGAGTTAACTCCAATTGCCTTAGAAACTTGTGTATATTGACCATAGTTTATCACTCATCCCAGAAATCCCCAGGTAAGCATAACTAGTCCCACGGGATTTATGCGAAATGCTTACCTTAGCCCGAAGGCTTTTTGCCAGGAAATCCAGAATACAGGTGTCTATGTGTCACACAATATTTCTTTAGGTTCATGGAATTAAAACCTTGATGAGATTTTCATAGATTAGTCATAAAGTCTAAGGATTTGAACCTTTTGATATAAAGCTTACGTTCCCCCGTGTCGTCGAGAATAAGTTTAAGATATTTCATCGTCGAGAGAATAAAGGATTAAGAATAAGTTTTAGAGAGGACAAGGCAACCAAGTTTCTCAATTATAAGGCAATCCTAACTAAAGGCATCAAGTTGCACATCAAGAGCCCTCCTTAACAAGTAGCATTATGTAGCATGCAACAAGATATATTACAAGATCATAAAGATTTTTCTTATGAGGTTCATGCATCAACTATAGTCTAGGTCACCATTTCTAATAACCTAAATCCCTATAGTTATGGGCTCTGATACCAATCTGTCACACCCCAACCTTAACGGCGGAAACGTCGAGATGTGAGGGTTAAGATTGTTCACAGCCACATAACACTACCATAAATTGTAAATATAAAAATTCATAAGTTGAAATAAACATTACAACCAAATGTCTCAACAAACAAAAATAAACAAAGTTCAACTTTCAAGTCTCAAGTTATTTTATTTATTTTTTTTTTCTAGGTCCAAATCCTAGGTGTAAGCATGCTTCAAAAGATAATCATCAACCTTGTGCATTTCCTGAAACATGTTAAAAATAAAAGGGTCAACTTTAAAAGTTGGTGAGTTTCCATGGGTTAAGCATACATATATATATATAAAAGTTTACAAGTAGCAATTCATGTCAATGGTTACGAATAAAGCAAGTTTATAGATAACATATAGCTACAATCAAACCTTGACCAAGAATATCATTTACAAGTTTAACGATTAGCTAAGTGTACTTGGTTCCCATGATGAACAAGCATACGTCATCAGGAGCCGGCAATAACCTCGGCTTTAGCACCAAATAGGCTTGTCAGGCCCATAGATCTATGACGTCGCCAGGCTAGCAATAGTTAATGATTGTCAACATATAATGTTCATCATATAAGGCTCACAATATTACAAATAACCATGACAAAGTTTATAAATGAATTGCTCGTGCATTTACAAGTAGCAAGATGTTTACAAGTGCAAGTTTATAAAGATAACATGTTTCACCCCAAAGGTGTGAAATAAAGTAAAAGAGGGGCATGAAAACTCACATGATTATATATATATAGGATGATAACAAGAAATAAACGGTGCTCCAACGATTCTTTTTCAAGTTACCTAACGTATATATTTCAAGGTTAAGATTAGAGGTAATATTAACGATTAAACGTGAACTAGGGTTTCAATAGGAATTTGGGGTTTTTACAAATAAGGTTAACTATAAAAATCATATATATATATTTTAATCCAATGAAAGAAAAATACAATTTAGGAAATTTAATATGGAGAGGAAATAAAATCATTTATAATAATTTGTAAAGTTAAATTATAAAATGTAAATAAATTTTATAATTATCATGATTAAACTATTATTAAAGATAACGTGTTAACCAATAATAATTTAGTGATTTAAACTATTACTTAGAGTTTATTTTTATAAAAATAAACTAAGTATAACATGTGTTAAAAATATTTTATAAAAATATTAAAGTAACAAATTTACAGAAAATAATTTGGTGTCCTTAAAAATATTTAAAGTTTACAAGAATAATTTTTATAATTATTAAAAATTTTCCATAATTTATTTAAAGGCTGAAAAGCCTTAAAAAAATGTTTGAGGTTGCCCGGGTTCGAACCCGGGACCTCAAGGATGACATGGGAGTGGTTTACCATTAGGCTAGGGCGCCTATGCCTGACAGAAAGTGGTTTTTAATTGTTAAAAGCATTAACTACTCGAAACCCCCAAATCCCATGAACCCTAACTTCGGATTTCATCAAATTGATCGATAATTCGTATGTTTCAGCCGAATTAAACTTAGGGCTTTTGTTTGTAATGATCATACGAACATGATAATATGTATACTTACCCGGATCAAAGTCGAATCGATGGTGAGCAAGACGAAGAACAAGTCGCGGCTATGTCGAGATTGGTTCAGGTTGCAAATGATGTTAATAATCAAATTCGTTGCACAGATAGCTTCTACTGGTCTCGGTGATTGAAAGCCCTTTATCAATTTTAATTAAGAACGACTGAAGGTTGAAGAACACTACGGTTGCAGTTCACGATGGAAGTGGGGATCGAATGCGGGGTTTGTGTGTTTCTCAGATGAAATTGCAGGTGGTGATAGATTAGGGATAGTTAAACGATTGTTCAAGTTTAATTAATTGGATTATTATTGAGTCTTGAATGCCGAACGGCTCTGTTGATAATGGCGACGGTTACTCGGGTCTTTCGAGTTCATATCCGTTGTTTAAAGGCGATTAAGGTTCTAAAACGGTTTCGAATCATGCACACGAACCGATTGGGATAGTTTGATGTCGAAATACGAAGGATTTCAGGGGTTTTGGCCTCGCCGGAGAGTCGGCCGAGGGGTGGCCGGAGTTGGCCGCCGGATTTACGGGGAAAGAGGGAAGGGGGGTTTGGGTTTTAGTACTTTACACCATTGGTCCCTCAACTTTGAATTCTTGTTATTTTATGCTAAAACTTTCATTTTAAGTTTTCAAATTGACATTAAAGCCCCCTAAACTTTTTTTTTTTTTTTAAAGTTATATATATATATATATTATATTAGCTTACTTAACTTTTATAAATTATTTTTATTATTATTATTATTATTTTATTATTATTATCATTTAGGGTAGAACTTATAATAATAAACAAAAGTAATAATTTCAAGTATTATTATTATTATTATTATCATCATTATTATTATTAAATATAACAATTTATTAACTTGTAAATTAACAAGAAATTAAACATAAATGGCCCACATAATTTCATAAATGACAGAAATGGTCCTTACAAATGCGTAACAAAGTTAACTTTTATTTAACGAAAACACGAAAGGTTACACCACACAATAGTGTTTCCATTGTCTGGGAAGAGAGGACATAAACTTCGTCACAATGTCCCTGTTCTCAAGAGTTACTCCAACATCCATTAGAGTATCCACAATCTCAACATACCTGAAGTATTGTTGAGTCATGGTTTCACTTGTCTTGAAGGTGAAATTCTCAAACTGCTGCTTCAAGAGGTCCTTCTTGTTCTTTTTTGCTTCATTTGACCCCTCATACATCAGCTTCAATGCATCCCATAGTTGCTTGGCAGTCTTGCACTTCTTGAAGCCTCTGTAGATAGAGTTTAGAAGAGCAGTTTGGAGGGCGGTCATAGCCTTCTGATCTATGTCTATCTTCTTCCAGTTTTCTTCAGAATAGTCAGCCACTTCCTTTGGTATCATACCACCACCAGCAGCAGCTAAAGAGGTGGATGGTACATAAGGTCCAAAGACAATAGATTCCCACATCCTGGAGTCTTGAGACTTGATGAAGCCTTCCATTCTTTGGCACCAAGTATCAAAGTCATTAGGAGTGATTAGTGGAGACTTTGTCATAGTACCAATTTCCGTATCAGCCTTTGTGATAGCTGTAATTTGAGATGTTAAGTGTTTTGTGAAACTGAAAGGATTTAAGATGTTGAGATCTTACAATCAAGAGCCTAAAAAGCTCTGATACGAATTGCAGGACCGGTTAAAGGGTGGTCAATACAATCAGTCTCACAATGAGGAGAGTGTTAGAACACTTAACAGATCAAATGGGAAACCGGGTTTATGTAAATGATACTAAGAACACAACTAAATGAGACAAAACTAAGAACAAGAACAGAGTAACTGTATATTGCTCTCAATTTCTTTTACAAGTGTTACAAAGCATAAAAAGAATTACAAGGACCTGATATACTTTATACTACATCCTACAGCCGTCCATACTTTGAAGGCTAGCTGGAAACACTAATCTAGACAACAAGATCAATGTAAAGTCAAAAGGCATATTGCCTTTTGACTAGTGACTATGACATGTCATAGCTCACATCCTAATATATTATAAAAGGATAAAAGGTACGTAGTAGGAAGTTACAGACTCAAAACCATAATCTACAGTTTACTAAAACATGGACCTTTTCATCAACTCATGCAAGTTGGTGCGTCTTTAGAGTTGCAGCAAAAAGTAAGTCAGCTTTATGGAATAGTAGATCAGAGAAGCATGTCCTCTCTGTCTTCGGAAGAAATCAGTCTTCACTTCATTGGCTTCGGAAGACTTTGTCTTTGAAGCTTCGGAAGACTTCATCTTTGGTTTTGGAAGATTTTACACTTAGAATAATTTCTGTGATGAGTGTAAAACTTTCGAAGTAACTTCTACCTTGTATATCAGTGCATGCATGCAGAAAGCTCCTTGGTTGTTTTGGCTTCTTTGGTTGCATCAGCCTTTTAATATAACCTTACATCTTCTATTTTTAATCGTATTGGTAAATATATATAAAATATGAAGTTTTTTTAATAATACAACCCAGTAAAAATATGCATTTATACTTCTAATATCTACTGGTAAATAGAAAATCAAATCTAGTCATTAAGATTATACTTTTTTTAATAGTAATACAGTTCAACAAAAATGTTTTTTAGAATAATACAGTTTAATAATAAAAATGATAAATTTGTATGTGTATAAATATGTATTTATATTTTTTGGAAGGGGTTGGATTTGAGTGGGCTCAATATTAATATATAGTATTTAAATGTGAAAATATGTGAAAATCTATTCGTTTTAATGAAAAGATTGAATAATTAGTTTTGTTCTATATATTTTTTAAACATTCGGTTTATAATCAAATATTTAAATTAGTTATTATTTAATCAATTAAAGTTATCCAATACAACAAAGAGTGAGAAAAATAAGATTTTTCATTAATTACATACATAATACATCATTTTGATAAATATTTTTAAACTTACACCTTTTTTGTAAATAATCTTTTTTTTAAAAAAAAAAAAACTCCCTTTATACATATGTAAAATCACAGGGTGTGTAAGCAAAACTTATACAAATAGTGAAACAGATTATAAATTATTATTATTTTTTTTCTAATTAACTATATACTAATTTGCAACTTTGTTTTGTATTTTTAGTTGTAATTTTAGGATACTTAATTGTACTCCATTTGGTTTTTTTTAATCTTATTTTTTTTCAACTTTAACCTTGAATAGTTTACATCTTTTACAAATCGACTCAAACATTTTTACACTTTTAACTTTGGACTCTATACTTTTCATCTTTTAAAAATTTTTCGTTTTACGTTTTCGTCTAAGTTTTACGAATTAACACGAAGCAATTTGCGTGTGTGCTTCAACTTTTTATACATTTTTTTTTCCGTTTAACTGCCTCATCGCAACGCATGGATCCTAAATTAACTTAGTAATTGTTTTCCATGTTTTACATTTCAGGTGTGTCCTTCAACTTTTTTATGTTTACTTTTCCTTCCATTCAGTTTTATTTTTCTTCGTTTTTTTATACGAGTTTTTCCAGTATTGATGGTCACTGACTGTAGGGGTGTGCAAGAAACCATAATAACCAAACCGTAAACGAAATAACCAACGAAACCGAACCGGAAAAACCGAAACCAATAAGAAACCGACGGTTTGCTTTGATGGTTTTTTAAAACCGATTTTTCAGTTTGTTTTTGGCTTTGCTTGTAACAAAAACCGAAAAAACCGAACCGAACCCATACAAACCGAACTTCTAAATTTGGAGGTGTATTCATTTACTTATAAATATGATTAGCCTAGTGCTTATTTATTTAACTTATATTATCTATTATTATTTTTTAAATATTTAGATTTCAAGAATAATCTTTGAACTTTTTATTTGAATTGATAAATTAAAATGTTTTATCAATTTTTTGTTATTGTATTTTATGAATTACAATATATTTTAATGTCAAGAAATTTATGAGAATATGTTGATTATATTTAAATATCAATAAAATGTGGTAAGCCTAAAGATTTTAGTTTATATTCATTAGTTTGGACCGAATTTTTCTTTAAAAACTTGAAGCCCAAATGTTAAAACCGAAAAAAACCGAAACCGAACTGGAAGCGAAGTGAAAACCGAAAACCAAAAACCGCTAAAACCAAAACCGAACGGTTTTAAAAACCTAGAAACTGAAATATCGGATTTTGGTTTCTATTTTAGCTAAAACCGAACCAAACCAAACCAAAAACGACCCATGTAACTGATCGTGATGTAGCATTGGTGCTATTTGATACGGTTTTAAGTTCCCGTCGCAACACCAGGGGGTTAATGCTAGTTAAATATAATTTTCATCGCCAATGATCTCTTGGCCTAGTGGTCAAGGGGGAGGTAGGAGGTTTTGCCTCTTTTGAAGGTTCAAGGTCCAAACCTTAGTATTAACGAATATTACTAACTTGGTAATACCAACAACTAACCAGCCGTTCAAAAAAAAAAGTTAAATATAATTTTCATATTTTAATCATATATTTTTTTTTACTCACAATCATTTTCAAAAAAAATAAAAATAAAAAATTTAGAGATAAATAATAAACACACTAAATATACATATACAGAGCATACGATGTGCATACTGTAAACACCTTCTGCGACTGTAATGCAATCTTGCTAAGATGTTCATCTTCCATCTCCATCTCCATCGCCATCACCATCACCATCTCCGGCGAGAGCTTCTCTCAATCCACCACCACAGATCCCACCATCTCTATTCGACATCCACAAAACCACCACCAATCATACATGAATCAACAAGAGCCCAATTCATCGACTACCTCATCAACACCCTCGGATTCTCCAAAGACTCCGCCATTTCATCCTCATCAAAGGTACGCCGCCTCTTCACCACTCGAAACTGCGATTCAGTCCTTCAAACCCTCAAAGATAGCGGCTTTGACACCGATCAGATCAAAGACATTGTTACATCTGTCCCCAAAGTGCTATTATACAAAGCCAACGAAACCCTAGAGCCCAAACTTAGGGTTTTTCTTAAAGTCGAAATGTCCACGTCGGATCTTGTGAGTCTTCTTAAGAGGAACCCTAATATGTTTGAATTAGGGTTGGAGTCCCGAATTGTGCCTACTATTGATTACCTTAGGGTGCTGGTAGGAAGTGATGAGAAAGTCGTGGAGATTATTAACAGATCGAAGTGGTTGTTTTCGTCGTCTGTTGCGTTGAAGATGTATTCTTCTAATGTGATGTTGTTGCAAAGTTTTGGGTTTACTAATGAGCAGATTGGGAAGTTTGTTCATAAGAATGCTATGCATTTTACTCAGCAGCCCGAGTGGCTTACGAGTAAGATCAATTGGGTCGAGAGTAAGATGGGGATTTTGCGTGATTCGAATGAGTTCTTTCGTTGTTTTTATGCAATCGCGTCGAATAGTATCTCCAATATGGAGAAGAAGATTGAAGTTTACAAGAGTTTTGGGTTTGGTGATACTGAATTATGTATGTTGTTTAAGAATCAGCCTCATTGTTTTGCATTAGCAGAGGATACGATTCGCGATAAGTTAAGCTTCTTTATGAATGAGCTTGGGTACACACCGTCTTATTTAGTTACTTGCCCTAGTCTTTTTTCGTTAAGTTTGGAGAAACGAGTGAAACCAAGGAATGAAGTCTTGAAGATTTTGAAAGAGAGAATGTTATTAGGGAGCAAACCTCTTATCACGCTTGTTAATTATCCAGAATTAAGATTTCGAGACTTTTTGCGCCGTTATGAGGATGAGATTCCTAGCTTGT
This sequence comes from Flaveria sonorensis, assembly GCA_025506505.1. Classification (NCBI taxonomy): domain Eukaryota; kingdom Viridiplantae; phylum Streptophyta; class Magnoliopsida; order Asterales; family Asteraceae; genus Flaveria; species Flaveria sonorensis. The sequence goes on along the minus strand of CM046439.1, from coordinate 1,281,061 downwards.
ATGAAACTTATGTCAGTAGCATCAGGTAAAATAGTACCCATTGTTTTGTTCTAGTGTTAGGACATATAATAAGCATTCGATGTTTTGATAAGATCAAAGCTTGAGTTACTCTGCAAATTATATTACCATGCTTCTAAAGAAGAATTGAAGATTATCTTCTTGTGTTTCTGATATAGATGACTTTTTATGTTAGTTTCAAATATTGTATTTGTTCATAAATCATAGTTGTGTACTATTAATAACTTTCTGTTTCTTGAAAGTTAAAAATACACATTATGTGGTAATTTCCTTTGATGAGTCATAGAAAAAAAAGACAATAAATACTTTGGAAATAGCCAGTTCTGTTACAAAGTTTTCCTGCAAGTTACTGAGAAGAATTTGTTTATTATTATTTTATTTAGTGTTTGTTTCTTGGTTCTTTTAGATAGAATGATTGCATATGATATCAATGAACCTTTATTTCTTTCATCCTATCACAGAACCTTGTTTACAGATTGATAGTTTGGAAAAAGCCAATAATGCTACAAGTTAGTGGCATGGATATGCTTATTATTGTTACATTTGGGGTGCATTTCGCCTTTCTTTTGGGAAGGATGATTGCGTATTTGTGTGTTATATTGTGGTGGATGCATGGATGTGTGCATTGCCACATCCTATCATATATTTACGATACATGAAGGTCTACAATCGCGTGTACCATATACCAGTGGCGGATCTAGAAAACTATTTCAGGAGTAACGTAATTTAAATTTTTTTTTAACGTACATTAATACAAATAAAAGAAAAAAAACATGATAATAAAGAAAGTTAAACAAATACCTAATTGATCTTAGAACTCTTTTCTTCGGTTTTTCATGGCTTGAAAACGAAGCATTACATCCTCATTTGTTACTTCGTCAAACGTTTCCCTTTCAACCGCACATATTAGAGCATTGTTCAAATATTCCTCCCCCATTCGATTTCGTAAATCCGTCTTGATAAGCTTCAGTTTAGAAAAACATCTTTCAACGGTCGCGGTTGCAACCGGTAAAATTAATACTAGCTTCAATATCCGATAAAACAAAGAAAAAGATAGATTTTTTCGGTTTCCACCATTAGCCGAGCAATATGACACATTCCATTCAAGTTTTTAAATCTATCATCTTCCTTTATCGAGTGATAAAACACCTTAAGCTCACCCAAAATACATTATCTTTCAGTCATATTAAAATCAACCGGATACATCTCAGAAAAAACTACTATCTTAGATATGGCAAACTTTGAAAATCCATTACAAGGATTTAAACCCGACATATTTTCTACCAACGTAGTTGATACCTCATTAAATCGATTTCCCAATTCTTGAATTTGCATATCCAAAACCGTATTAAAAATCTCAACCTCAAATTGATGTCGACTAGTAATGACAAATTGCAATTACAAATAATACAATTCAAATTCATAAAATTTTAGTATCAAATCCCTAATTTCAATTTCAAATCATTAATTCATATTTCAAATCCCTAATTCATATAGCACAATTCAAATCCCTAATTTCAATACAAATCCTTAATTGGTAATAAAACCTAAAAATTAAATCAAATAACCATTAATCAATCTCCTACTCTTGAAATCTTGCAAATAACATTTAAATCTTGCAAAAAAAACATAAAAAGTAAAAAAGAATACCTTCAAGGCCCAAACAATGAGCAATCAAGGCATCAAGCAGCAGGCCAGCAGCGACCGCCGACCAGCACCGAGTAGCAACGATCGCCGACGAGCAGCAGCGACCAGAAGGCAGCAGCGACCAGAAGGGGCGGACTCGCAAATGGCAGCAGCCAGCAGCCGACCGCCGACCAGCACCGAGCACTCAAGCAGCAGTGACCGCCGACGAGCAGCAGCGACTAGAAGGCAGCAGTGACCAGAAGGGGGCAACTTGCGAAGGGCAGCAGGCCAGCGCAGCAGTCGAGGGTTTGGGGGGGGGGGGGGGGGCGGTTTTCTTCTTTAAACATAGTGGGTTTTTTAATATATTGGGCTTTTAAAACTAATGGGCTGAAAAAAATTTGGGCTTAATTAACACTTGGGCTTTTGATTGGGTTTGGGTAATTGAGTTAATTTGTTATAATGTTTTTATAAAAGGTAATATTTTGTATAAAATATTAGGCTAATTTTTATAAAATTTACAATTTTCTATAAAGTTTTGAGTTTAAAAAAAAAATTTAGGGGTAACGTAATATTTTCTCAGAGGTAACGTAAAACAGTAAAAAAATTTTTTTTAAATAAAAACGTAATTTTTTTTAAAACTACGCGTAAAAAGTTGAGGGGTAACGGAGGCTACCCCTTACCCCTTAATAGGTCCGCCCCTGCCATATACAAAAGCGGGCTCTTATGGCAAAAGCGACAACTAATGAAACTTATGCGTAAAAAAATTCATACGTCAATATTCAAAAACATAAACTTAATATTGCATTGAGCTTGATTCTAGATCAAATGAGGTGATACCACAGACCCTCTTAATATAAGACATTGGAATAAGAGTTTGAGTAAACTTTGTTTTTGCTTTTTGTGTTTTGATTAAAAAAAATTTAATTCCCCTGAAGATTTCAAAATCATTTTTTCCTCCCTGTGATAGGTAATTTGTTTCAATTAACTCCATCCAATTAACACTATTAGATTTTTTTTTTGTTAAAGGTAAGGAAATTTTGGTTTTTTCACATACAAGGACCAATTGTGTAATATGCTCAAACTAATAAAAGGGACTTGTTTGTTATTAATGAACTCCAATGGATTAAAGTGGCACACATGATATAAATCCTAAACACCAAACCCACCTTTTGTCTTCATCTTCTTCACTAATAACCGAACCCTAGCCCCTTACACCACCGTCACCACCTGCTGTCCACTCCGACGATACGTAACAGCCACCGTCATCATATTCACAAATCTCTGATGAGTATGAAGTAATCACCACTCCTCCACCAAACTCCAGTCGAAGCTTCCGACCCCAATCGACATCTATATACGCTTGGTAATTTCAAATTAATGTATTTTGTGTGGATTCAACAAGCATCACTTATGTGTAAAAACAAACATCATATTGCTTTGGAGCATACCCTCATGAAATCCTCGCAGCAACAATCAACTACGACTTGGAATACCTCATACATTTCGTGGTACACCGATAAGGTTCAACTAAATTGCTCGAAGGCCAACTCACAAATAAACATGTATGCACAAACTATACACACACTACCAAGCAAATAATAAGCATGATACATTAAAAAATCAACATTTCAAATAACTATTGCATGCCATCAAGGTCAATCATCATCCTCTCATTCATTCTATTAACAAGCATACACACATGTAATGTAGATCAAGTGACTGAATCTCGTAAACAACACCATTAATATAACAATATAACAACACAATCCAAATCAAGTGGATTGTAATTTATCTAAGAACTCTCAGCATCAAAACTTCATCATCAGTTTGGCTAATATTTGCACAAGATCCCTTGCAAGTACCACTTCATGCTTAATGCTTGTCAATTTTACATCCAAGTTTGGGTGTTACACATGAGGTTTCCAAGGCAGCATCACCAGTGACGAAGATCGAAAGAAAGGTGAAATTGTAATTTTAATAAAATATAAATTATTATACAGATACAATATGAATCTTGAAATACTTATACGAGTAAGATTTTCATCATCATAAAAAGATAGAAAATAATTATGTAAGTGAATGTTTTTATATAAATCCTGTTTTTACCTCTTTTAGGGATATCAAATGATCAAAATCCCAAATCAATGGTCTCCGACTGAGTCTCCACAACCATGACCATCTTCCGGATCTCAATCTTCCTCCGGTCTCATCGTTTCCACTACTCCACCACCACCACCGCCGTCGATGGAGCCTCCGGCCACCGGAATCCCCATCTCATCGTCGATTACCTCATCGACTCCCTTCGATTCTCCAAACAAGACGCCATCGCCCTCACCTCCAAAGGTAACCTAACCCATCTCAAATCCACCACTAATTCCATTCTGATCCTCAATACCCTCAAGAATTGCGGATTAAACCTCACCCAGGTCAGAGATATCGTCTCTTCTGTCCCCAAAATCCTAACTTGCAACGCAGACAAAACCCTAGAACCCAAACTCAGGGTTTTTCAAGAACTCGGGTTATCGGGTCGGATCTTGTTAGTCTTATAAAAAAGAACCCGGATGTTTTTGGTTTGGGTTCATACCCGGATCATCCCAGGTGTTACCTTTTGAAAGGTTACTGGGTAGTGATGAAAATGTGGTTTTGTTTATTAACAAATCAAGATGGTTGTATTGCACAAATTATTTTATGACTAGGCTGTCTACAAATGCTTCATTGTTGCAGAATGTTGGTTTGTCTGATGAGAGGATTGTTAAGTTTATGTTGAGTCACCCTGAAAATGTTATGGCTGACACCAAAGTACTCGAAAATAGGGTGAAGTATGTTGAGGAGAAGTTAGGGTGTCGCGTGATTTACGCAGTTTTATACATGCTTTGTGTGTGGCTTTGTATGTTCCTGATTCAGAAGTTGAGAAAAAGATGGAGCTTTTTAGAAGCTATGGTTGGTCTGATGCAGATATTAGATTGTTGTTTAGGAATCAGCCTTTTGTTTTGAATAAATCGGAGGCAATATTCGTGAAAAGTTGAGGTTTTTGATGAAGGATGTTGGGTATACGCCTGAGTATTTGATTAGATGCCACAGTTTCTTTACTTTCAGTTTGAGCAAAAGGGTTTCCCAGGAACAAGATGTTGGAAATCTTGAAAGAAAGGGTTGGTGAAAGATAAGCCGATGCTTATAACGCTTTCGTCTTATTCTGAGTTAAGGTTTCTTAAATTCTTGCGTGGTTTTGAGGATGACATACCTGGATTGTGTGAAATCTACATGGATAGTGTGAGCAGAGCTTCATAAGTTACCATGAAGATAGTCTTGGTTCTTGCAGATGCCGCCAGTTTTGTTTATTTTCACCTTCTTAACTTTTGAGTAGTTGCTTTATTAGACTCTTGTTGACGGTCTTTGAAGTTAGGTCTTTGAAGTTATGTAATTGACGATTGATTGACCTATAGGAAAGACATTCTTGTAGGATATGAGAATATGGGTTCCCAATGTGAGAATTGGTGTAGAGCATGAGGAGTTCAAGCAGTAGTGATATGATATTTTTCTTTAAAATCTCTTCTGTAGGAGGATGTAATCTGCTTATTGGTTGTATGTGATTGCTGATTTGTGAGTAATGCAAAGGATAATTGCTTAAATAGCCTTTTTAGCATTGAACCTATTACCTGCCTCAACTCATACAAACTTGCTTTGAATTTTATGAAATGACATGTTTAAAATTCTGTTTTGTATGAATTTGAAATATAATGGCCAAATTGAGGTAGTTCTTATTAAAAGAAAGTTATTTTAATTATCTTGTAATTTAAGTTGATTCAGATAAAACTTATTTCAAAAGACAATTCAGTTTAAGACTTTTAGTGGCAATATTAAACACTTAAACATGCTTTTATGTGATGCACAGTGTTGTGAGGGTCGGGTCGGACCGGCCGGTCCGACCGCGATTCGCAGTAGCTACCGATTCGATCAGGGGTGGTTTGGTTTGGAGGCATTGAACCGGCCGGTTTATCTTGAGTTGGCGGTTGGACCTGGTTGAAACGGGGGTTGGACCGGTTGGATCGGTTTTTTTTATATATTTTTAAAATCTTTAGTATTTTTTTACATATATTCATTACATAATTAAAATTTTATCCAGTTCCCATAACCGGTCCGACCAGTGAACCAGTAAAGCGTTCGATTCACTGTCCAATCCGGTTCTGAAAACATTGGTGATACATATAATATTTGAAATTTTTTAGGTTGTATACTTGTATATATGTTTCGTCTATAGGAGGATTTCTAATTTTGTTAAAGTGGGTGATATAAGAATTAATGGTTTGATTCTTGAGCTATAGGATTGTATTGTATAAATGAGTCAATCATATTAAAGTGGTTTATTCCAAAACAATTTAGTCAATTTTAAGCATCAAAAAACATTCCTTTTTTTATAAGATAACCACAGAAAATACATGCTTTTAAACATATCTTTCCATAATTTAACCAAGAATTTTGTAACTAGAAATAGTTTAAAACCTGTGAACTCATTACTAATGGTTCCACAAATAGAAAAACCATTTTTGGTGTGTTTTATACATGACAAACAAAAGTACATTACAACAACCTAATACAAAAAGATCATTTCTTTTCCACCTTTATCATCTGGGCCCCGATAATTCAACCGCATGCAAGTTATCAGTTGAGTCAAGAATCCAATCAGAGTTAGGTAGTGGTACAAGGTCCAGCTCGTGGCGGAGCACCTCCCCTTTCTGCCACTCGTCCCACCGTTCTGCCAGCCCGTCACCTTCTAACATCCTAACAACGTCTGACATTTTTGGACGGTCCATTTGGCGAACCTTGTGTGCATAACAATGCCACCTGGATAACTGCTCGACCTCTGCTGCTACGTAATTGGTTTCTAGATCAGGGTCCACAAGCATCTCCAGCTTCTCTCTTTAAAAGCCCTTTCACCTGAGCCATGGAAAGCCAATCATAATAAATTGAATGACTTGTGCTTACACGGAGGTGTTTGGATGTGTGATGTCGAAATGTTTTAGACACAGGTAAAACATGTAGTTTTTGTTAAAACAGTTGTAAGCATTTGAATACGCTTCTGATCACTTTCAACTCATTTGAAATGTTCCAAATTAACTGACTTTAAAAGTTCTACTCATTTGATCATTTGGTCGATTAGAGATAAATATCCTCACATCAACTCACTCTAGGTATGGGTTGAAATTGCCAACTCTAGTTAAAAGATTATTACGATTTGAAGTCGCAATAATCAAATTTGGGTTTTCGGGTAGAAGTGATTGTGTAGAGTCAAACTAGATTTAGAAAAGCAGGTAGAAAAAGTTGTTTTTAAGAAAACTGACCAGTGAGATAAATGCAAGGTTACCTACCTAACACTGATCAGCGATTAAACTGGTTATCTTATTCTAATTCTACAAGTCAAATCACTTCCACAAACCCAAAAAAAGTTTAGAGTAACGTGTACCCAATCAAGTAGCATGACATCATCATCATTAGCAAGTCGAGCAAGATCAAACGCCCTTTGTCCTGTTATTAGTTCCAAAAGCATAATCCCGTAGCCAAAAACATCAGTTTTTTCTGATGACTTTCCTGTTGAGAGATACTCGGGAGCAATATGCCCAATGGTCCCACGTACGGCTGTTGTGACGTGTGTATCTTTGTAATCCATCAATTTAGCCAAACCAAAATCACCAACTACAGCCTCAAATTCTTCATCCAATAAAATGTTAGCTGCTTTTACATCACGGTGAATGATTTTTGGGTCACAATGATCATGCAAATACGAAAGCCCTCTAGCTGATCCTAAAGCAATCCGCTTTCGTGTAGGCCAGTCTAATGGCAGTTCGTTTGGTGGTCGTTCTGTAAATACACGAAAATAATTTGCTTGGTAAAATAATATAATGATGATTTAGATTAGGTCAAGGATATTCCAAACCAACATGTCTACCGCTTTAGATTGGGTCAAACTCAGTGAAACTAGGATGGTGATAAGGTGAAAGGAATAGCAAGGACTACTTAAATGAGTGAGACCCATGAAGGAGACCTGCATAGAGGATCCATGAGGACCCATGTAGGAAACTTGTATAGGGATCCATGATCGATCCGTCACCAAGGACAAATTGCTTAGTACTAGTATTACAAAGGGATTGATCTTATTTGTGACCAAAATGAGATAAGAAGTGGTCTAGTATTTATATACCATTCTAGGTCTAGAAAAGGTTGAATATCTGACGCATGGGTGGTTGTGCAAGAGGCCCTTGGCTATGTGCTTTCAACCCATAGCCGTAGTGTATATTAGGGGAGGAACTGCGATTTTTTAGAAATAACCACGACTCCACGAGACAAAAAAGGGTAAAGGACAAAAATTGTAAGAGAAAAAAAAACTACAACAAGGTTGTCGGGTGTGTAGCCATAATGGTGGTGAGTCTTGGGGTCAGTGGAGTGCGTGGCGTTGAACATTGCGGTTTGTTGTTTATTAACAGAGAATAAACATGCACACAATAGGGATACAGCTGAAATAGCCTCAACTCAGCCTCAACAGTGGTTGGATAGAAAGTCCTAGTGAGTCATATGAAGGTGGGGGAATGAGATAAAAGAACAAATATATTCCTTTTGAAGAGAAAAACAAACATGAGGAAGGTCTTTGAAGATCTAGAAAGAATGGTGTTGATACCATAATAGTTTGTATATTTCTTATAAAAACATGAGATGCATACAAGTGTTTATATAGACTATTAGCATCTGGGAAACAATAAACCCTAACCCATTTTGACTAATAGGCTTTCTTATGGGCCAAGACCAACACAAGACTTCGTGTACAAACTATAAATTTATGCATTATGAGAAATTTACAACCAACACATAACATTACTTAATCTTAGGAAAAAATATATTCTTAGCGCAGCTTTGCTAGTTATATCAACTTAGGTGGTAATAAGGCGAGAAAAATAATAGAATGACACCTAGCATTACTAGGTATTACAAAAAAGTCATGGTTTCCTTATTTCGATTAGGTAGCTAGAGAAAATATAGAATATATTATTGTTTATTGCTCGTTAATTGATATGAATGCAGTAAAGTTTGGGTTTTTAAATATACTCCAACTTATGTTTTATTTTAAGTTTTCAGGAAAAACTATAATTTAGAAAACAACTGTCCTTAAAAATAAACTTTGATAGAGGTTTGATTATTGATTGTGATTCAACTAGGTTACAATACACGATATATATAGAAGGAATATTTACATTCTAATCCTCCTAATATAATAACAATTAAATATAACACCTAATTGTCTAATATTCCCCCGCAAGCTAAGGTCGGGGCGCAAGCCTTAGCTTGGACTGTAGTAGCATAAAACGTTGTGATGATAGCGGCTTCGTAAAAACATTTGCAATCTGATCATCTGTTGAGATAAATTTAACTGAAAGCTTGCCTTGTGCCACCTTTTCTCTAACAAAATGAAAATCAACTTCTACATGTTTGGTTCGTGCATGAAACACCGGATTTGCTAGCAAATATGTGGCTCCCAAATTGTCACACCATAATGTTGGAGTTGTCTTTAGAGGAACTCAAAGTTCAGTTAGTAAACCTTGAAGCCAAGTTAGCTCAGCCACCGTATCTGCTAAGGCCTTATACTCAGACTCAGTGGATGACCTAGAGACAGTTCGTTGCTTGCGAGCAGACCATGAAACAAGATTAGAGCCAAGGTATATCGCATATCCCCCGGTGGATCGACGGTCATCCGGGCAACCGGCCCAATCTGCATCAGAAACAGAGTTAAAAGTGGAGTCTGTATATGCGTGAAGCTTGGTCTCCGAGTTACGTTGTATGTTTAGGCCATATGAAACAGTGCCTTGCAGATAACGGAGGATTCGTTTTACCGTAGACCACTGATTTTCTGTAGGAATGCATAAACTGACACACTTTGTTGAAAGCAAACGTTATGTCTGGACGTGACAACGTAATGTATTGTAGAGCCCCAACGATCTGTCGATAGCGGATAGGGTTATCGAATGGCTGACTATCACCTAAATGAAGATTTGCTGTGGTGGTGATAGGCGATGGGACAGGCTTCGAAGAAGACAAGCCCTGCTAGAGCAATAACCTCTTGGATGTATTTCTTTTGAGATAAAATAAGATCACCTCCTTGATGAATTTCAACACCCAAAAAATATGATAATGGCCCCATATCCTTTACAGCAAAGGTATTGTTAAGGTTACGCACAACCTGATCAATAGACTGCTGATTATTTCCTGTCAAGATGATGTCAACAACATACACAAGCATATACAATAGGGTGCCTCGGGAAGAATAAACAAACAGTGAAGGATCAGTCCGAGACCCCTAGAAACCAAGAGCTATAAGAGCACCTGATAACCGATTAAACCAAGCTCGTGGTGCTTGCTTCAAGCCATATAGAGATTTGTGTAAAAGACACACATGATCTGGTTTAGAGTTATCCATAAAACCAGGTGGCTGCTAAAGATAAACTGTTTCCTGTAAGTCCCCATGTAGGAAAGCATTCCGGACATCAAGCTGACGTAAAGGCCATTGCTGAGTGACAGCTAGAGATAAGACAACACGAATAGTGGTTGCTTTCACAACCGGACTAAATGTCTCATGATAATCAATGCCTGGTGGTTGCTTAAATCCCTTAGCAACCAGCGCGCCTTGTAGCGCTTAACTGCCCCTGTTTGATCACGTTTAATCTTGTAGACCCACTTACAATCGACAACATTTGCGTTCGGAACCTGGGGAACCAAAGACCAAGTGCCATTTCGCATCAAGGCTGAATATTCTTCACACATGGCTTGACGCCATTGCGGTATAGTGTTGGCAATAGTAAAGGTTGGTGGTTCGGTGTCTAAGTAATCTGTGGTTATGTGATAGGCAGAGGGGTTAAATTGTTTTGATTGAGCCGGATTTTAACGTAGGTTCGGTGGACGTTGGCGGGAAGGAGGTGGAGTGGTTGCAGTAGCAGTCGAATGGAAAGTAAGGTTGGATGAGGTCGGGTGCTGAGAGGGTGAAGGTGAAGCCGTAGGGGGGTAGGTGGTGAGTGTATCGGAGGTGAGTCGTGAACCGTAGGAGGTTCGGTAAGGGGTGGTTTAGGCTTGTGTTTGTAAGTGTGAATGATCGGAAGTTATGGGAGATTAATGGTTTGTGGTTGAAGGATAACAGAAGTGGGAACTGGATTTGGATATGACGAGACATACGGTGTCGGTGGTGGAACAAGTGGTGGAATCGTGGTGGCTTTAAAGGGAAAAGAGGACTCGTCAAATCGGACATGTCTAGCTATATAGATACGATCGGATGTGGGATCAAGACATCTATAGCCGTGGTGAGAGGTGCTATAGCCTAAAAACACGCACGAAGTGGAACGAAAGTCCATCTTGTGTTTATTGTATGGACGGAGTAGCACGACACCCAACGACACGTAGGAAGGAGAAGTTTGGTTTGGATTTGAAGACATGTTCAAAAGGGGAGATGTTTGTACGAGAAGGCATTCGATTGATCAAGTAAACAGCTGTATCATAAGCAAAATGCCAAAAACGCTGTGGAACGTGAGATTGGGCAAGAAGAGTAAGCCCTGTTTCAACAACGTGTCTGTGTCGCCGTTCCATGGTACCGTTTTGTTCACTCGTATGGGGACGGGAAAGCCGATGGATGATACCTAGTGAGGAGAAGAAGGGAGAAAGATTTCTGAATTCTCCACCCCAATCAGTATGAACAAATTTAAGTTTGGTTTGAAACTGACGTTCAGCCATGGTGATAAAGCGTTTTAAAGTGAAGAAAACTTCATATTTTAGTTTTAAAGGGAAAATCCACATAAAACTAGAATAATGATCAACACAGAACAGGAAATAATGGTGCCCGTCGGATGAAGTAACAGGCGCGGGTCCCCAACATCACAAAACACAAGGGCTGGAAAATTGGAACTTTTATAATTAGAAGAAAACAAATGTAATTTGGATGATTTGCCAATAAAACAAGATTCACAAACAGAATCAGAACATTTATTTGATAACGGTAAATGATTTAGATAACATAGAAATCAAAAGCTGGTGATGAGGATGCCCAAGTCTTTGATGCCAAATTTGAGCGGGAGCACGAACAACCGAGAAGGCAACTTTGGGAAGAGGTTGCATGCGCGGCAGATTGATGGAGTAGAGACCATTATTACTTGAACCCGTGAGGAGGGTAGTGTGTGTAGATATGTCCTTCACAACAAAAAAGTGGAATGAAATTCACAATAAACGTTGTTATCATGACAAAATTGTTGTACGGAAAGTAAGTTACGTTTAATTTGAGGAACATGAAGAATACTTGGTAAGGAAAAAGTTTTGGTTGGAGAATAAAGTTTTGAAGAACCAAGTTGTTGTTTCCGGTGGCAGAAGGAAGAGGGTAGGCTACGAATTAGGGTTACAGCCTAGATGGCTCTGATACCATAATAAACTTTGATAGAGGTTTAATTATTGATTGTGATTCATCTAGGTTACAATACACGATATATATAGAAAGAATATTTACATTCTAATCCTCCTAATATAATAACAATTAAATATAACACCTAATTGTCTAATACTTAATAATAGCAGTATATTTTCCGCCCCAAAATAGCAATAATAATAATAATAATATGACAAGTAGGGGTACCATTACCTCTCAAACATGATGCAACACTTCCATTGGCCATATAGGGGTACACAAGTAATCTTTCAGTTGGTGTAATACAAAATCCCCTTAATCGAAGGAGATTACGATGAACCGCCATGCTAATCATTTCTACTTCTGTTTGAAATTGTAGCTCGCCGCCTGGTGTTCGTTCTTCCTTCAACCGTTTTACCGCCACCAACGAGCCGTCAGCTAACCGCCCTTTGTAAACTTTACCAAATCCACCTCTACCCAATATGTTTTTATTGCTAAAACTATCGTTGCCACTTGTAATTCTCTTAAAGAAAATCTTTTAAGTTGCCCCAAATGAACTTCAGGATCTTCTTCAGCTGCTAATAAACACTCATCATAACTTAGGGGTTGTTTGGATGTGCATTTTAGAAAACGATTATGATATTAGATCAAGTGTAACAAACTATGCTAGTTAAAGTTGTAGTGTTTGACAAATCTGATTATTTGAGGGTTTATAAGATGAATTATCAAAATGGACATTACTCCAATAAAAGATAAGAAAATACAGTTTGTTAAATGAAACTGCAGTCTCTCGAATTAGTATTAAAAAGGGTAAACAGAGAAGTTACTAACCAGGCACATCAAAGAAAAATTCTTGAGGCTTTCGACGCCGCCACCATGCAAATGCAATAGCGGGGGCGGCAAATAATAATGCCGCCCCAACAGCAACTCCGCCAGCTATAGCACCAGTGGCGCTTTTTCCTTCTGAAACATAATGCAAATAAATTTAGCAACTATGTTAAACATATAGTACGTCACTTTTTTACAAAAAGTATAATTAAAATATATATCTGAGGTGGCAATCACCTGGTATGGCAATTGGTGGTGGTTGCACAAATGGTGGAGGTGGGGAAAAGGGAGGAGATCCAGGACAAGGGCGTCCGGTGACAGGGCCACAAAGCCCAAGGTTATTAGCAAAACTGAGAATAGGGAAATAAATCAGTAATGATCTTTTAGTTGGAACCAAGATTAACAAATAATAAACGAGGCTATTAGTTGAGCAAACCTGATTGGAGTAAAAAGCGAGAATGAGCCAGTATCCGGAACCGGTCCCGAGAGACGATTGTTTGATAGATCCCTAGAAGTTTAGTACAAAGTCACAAATTAAACAATTTTACCACCTCAAATTTTCTTATGCAAATTTGTCCCCTTCATAGATTTTCAACACTACGTACGTGTGCATGCGTGCACACACACGCCCCACTATATATACACACACATATATTGAAAGAGGAAAAATACTCACAGCACTTGCAGTGATGTAATATTAGTCAATGACAGAGGGATTGGACCATCCAAGCTGTTATTGTTTAGCCGGCTATCCTTGCAGAAAACAGACAAAATCATTTCATTGATTAAATATTCTGAAATCATGTTCAACAAACCAATGAAAGTGAAATAAACGATTGAATGAAAAATACACACAAAGCTGCAAAAATTCCATTTTCAGGAAGTTGTTCAGGTTAAATCATCTATTTGCCCTCTTAACATGGGTCTAAGGACATATATTAACTCATGATCAAAGGGCATTTTAAAGATTTATCACATTGTTGGGACTTTCACATGATAAGCAATATGTTAAGACGTTAATGCTATAGAAAATAAAAAAGAGCAAGTATACTTACAGAAACCGCAACTTTGAGAGCTTGCCAAATGTAACTGGAATCGGGCCAGAGAACCCATTGAGATATAAATCCAAACTCACTAGATTTGTCAAATTTCCAAGGTCACTGGGAATTGGGCCACTTAAATTGTTGCTGTAAAGTTCTCTGCAGAAAAAAATTTCAAGAAACATCATCAATTATAAGCCCAACAAAGAGCACATACATCTCATAGCCAAAAATATCAATATTAACACTATAAGTGATGGATGATGTTAACTTTTTTTTTTTGTTTTTGTTTTAATCGATTAATGTGACTTACAAGTACTGCAAATTCTTCAAGAGACCAAGCTGTGGGACTAAAGTACCAGAAAGAGCAGCATTTCCTAAATCACTGAGAAAATTTATGTCATGGATGAATAATGTTGAAAAAAGTTAAAATTTTGTAGCATATATTCATACTAGAAGATGGACAGTAACGAAACAAACTTACACTCTTATAACACTATTATCAATATTGCAGGTTACATGAAACCATGTGCAAGGGTTAACCAAAGTGGGATCCCAACTTTGAAGCACACCATTAGGATCTTGTAAATTGGCCCTCAAACTATGCAAAGCATCACCTATAAATGCAAAAGTTTAAATTGTAGAATCTATAATCATAAATAGTGTAATAATTGCAAGAAAAGCTTATGGTTGCACATACCATAGAAGAAAATTTGCACTATAATTCTGATTATTTATGGTCAAACAACAAGATTTTCTAAGATGTAGGTAACGAGTCACATTAACAAAACCGATTGTAAAGACAAATGTAAAACGGACAAACTGCTAGAAAACACGATGTTGTTACAGTAACCATTTAATCAACACGATTAATCGATTATTATTATTTAATTATTTAATGTAACAAACTTAAACATTTATTCATTTTTACTATGTATGATAAAGTACATTGCATTAAATGGTTAAAAGTAAAGTACAATGCATATACTGCTAAAGAGTGAATGTAGAGTTCTCCTATGTAAAATTAAGTAACTATCCTAATTTTATATTGTCGGGGTGATTTGGACTGCTCATTTTAAGTTTTTAACAGCTTATGCTATGGGCAGTACCGATCATCAGCAAATTAAAATCAACTTATTTCACCCAAACGGTAAGTTGTAATTATGTATCCACCAAGAATAATCAGTTCAAATATCACACCAATCAAATAAGTCACATTCTAATGAATTATGCACATGCCATCGAGGCTACAAAAATGGAATCATCTTCCAAATGACAGTAATTTAATTCATGCTACTAAAATTGCAGCCAATATGACCATTTGCAGCAAAATTTGTGTAAACTATCACATTTCCATAAGATTTAAGAAAATCATACGATGGTGAAATCGACAATCCAACAGTAATAAAGCATAGCACTTGAATCAAAGCTTCAAAATCTTGATCAAATTAGGTATAAAACTAATTTTAGCAGCCTAAAAATGCCAAAATCACAAAGATATACTAATCAAATCCATAATTAACAAAATCCCTAATCTAGAAGAATAATATACAAACAACAGCAATTAAATGGCTCACCTTCTACATTTGCATAAACAACATGATGAACCAGAACCAGAACCACCGTGATCAACCACACCACAAACGATGTCACCGATTCGCTCCCCATTTCGTATCAAAACAGTTACATAACCTCCACATTCATCTGAAAACTAATAATACAACATATTCATAAGCAGCATTGCAGTAAAAACAGATGACCCCACAAAAACCCTAGCCTCAAAGCCCCAAATTCTTCAAATATCCACCATTGCGAAAGGGAAAAACATCAGGGTCTGTGGGATCGTGAAGGAAAAAGCAAAATTGAGGGGTAAAACCAACAAAAGGTTGAAAATTTTCTTTTGGGTATCATCTTTATGGGTCTTTTTTACAAACTTTTAACTAGTTCTACCCTACCCTACATCCCCACTAGTGAATTGTGTGTAGTGCAGATGCAAAATGTGTGCTAGAGAGAGAAGGGGGTGTCTTTATGGGCGTGACAGTGGTTCTTGAGAGCCGACTGCCCGAGCTGCCCGAGTGTGTAGAGCTACGTTATATGTAGCTGACATGCAGGTACACGTGGATATTATTTTTGATACACTAGCCACAATAACTCCTCTCTCTAAAATACAGTTAACCGGTGGAGTAATAAATTTGTAAGAAAAATTAAGAGTTTTCTTTTTAATTTTTTTTAGAGTAAATTATATTTTTCGTACTAGTAATTTTCAAAAATCATTCTTAAACTAAGAAAATTACAGTAAACATCCTTTATGTTTAAAAATGTTTGCACGTTTCATCCTATCCCCTAACGGCCGTTAATTTTTGTCGTTAAATTAACCCACGTGACTCCCACGTGATGGTAAAATGGTCTTTTTATACCCCCTTTCTTATTACCCCTCTTCTAATACAATCTTCATCTTTCTCTCTGATTTCATAGCTAGTGGATCAAGCTAGGGTTCTTCATCACCGATCGTTCATCAAGAAAAATGGTTTTTTGCTCTTGTGGTAAAGAAGCGGCGATCCAAACCTCATGGACACCTCGTAACCCAGGCCGTCACTTTTATGCGTGTTCAAAATGCAGATTCTTTAGATGGTTTGATCCTCAAATGTGTCCAAGATCTGTTGATATTATCCCTGGTCAGATTAAAGCAAATAACAACTTGGAAGAAAATGTGAAAGCATCTGAAGCTGAAGTAATGAAACTGAAGAAGCAGTTGATTCTTAGTTGGATAGGTTTCATCTTGATTGTATCTTGGTTAAGTAGCAAGTAGTTTCAGTAATGTATTTTGATTGTATTTTGTAATGCTTTATGCATAATTGTAATGTAATGTCGTTTCAGTGGGAATACAAATTAGCATTTATGGCACTGTTTGGTTAATCAATGTATTATTCTAGTAGGCAATAATACACAAGTATAACTGCTGTCACACAAACAAAATACATTACATATTGTTCAACTGCCTGATAAACCAAGGTTTTAAAATTCAATACATCATAATTGTTTCAAATACATACTAAAAGAAAGACCAAAAACAATTGTTGTTGCCAATGTTCCAAACACATTCTATGGTTGTTGCCTCTGCCCCTTGCATGACCTAGAATTATGGCCCTTGTTTCCGCACTTGTTGCATGTAACTATGGTATTCTTCTTTTGACAGCCTTCCACTCTTTGTAACACCCGGAAATTTCAAAAAAAAATGAAAAGAAAAGTTGTAAGGCCCCGTTCCCGGGACGCTTACAGCTAGACCGTCATTGCATAAAATATTTAAAACATTCATTACTTTTGCAGCGGAATTTAAAAACTTTCATTAGTAATTAAAAACATGTCATCACATTACATCATTGTTACATTTTAAAATATGACATTATAACAAAACGTGGATGCCAGCCTCAAAACGTCTCCAGTAGCTTATGCATCCATGCCTGCAACTCCTCAACATCAACAATATACCTGCCAACTATCATGCATACAAAAAGTCAGCGACGCTAAGTGAGTTCTAGTTTTGTAAATAAAATACTTTACTTTCGTTAAAACATAACCTTCACATTCGTACGCGATCACACATTATACTTACACATTGATAATATTTATTTATTATCTTTATCATCGTTCATTCGTTCGTTCATTACATCTTTTACCATTAATCAGATCCTGTCTTGTGCAATACCCCCGACTCATGTCCGAAGACCGATACTGTGCCGGGGCCTGTAAACAAACCCCCGACTCATGTCCGAAGACCGACACAGTACCGGGGTACGCGACAAGGATCCCGTCTCTGTTTGCAACACCCCTGACTCGTGTCCGAAGACTGATACTGTGCCGGGGCCTATAAACAAACCCCCGACTCATGTCCGAAGACCGACACAGTACCGGGGTGAGCATCACGACCTCATTCGGGTCAATCTCAAGGATTAGACCCCCATACGAGTCATTATTAGACTCCCTTCGAGTTTATCTCAAGGATAGACTCCCCGTGTGCATCCTTCGGGTTAGCTAAATCGCACACAGTTGAGCTAACAACAACATGGTCGTGCACCTCCATTCAATTTGCTTGCAAGACTTTCATTCATTCGTTACGTTTCACTTTAAGTGGGCGGCCATACTCCCATTTATATTAAAATAATGGACTTTTGTGCTTTTTACACTTTTCCCCCTTCTACTTGTGTCCATATTCTTTTCTTTCTAGATACTTTTCTTTGTTCTTCTTTTTAATAAAAATTCAGGGTGTTACAAAAATAAGGGAGCAAACAGGATTTTATTTTAAAAAGCAAGAGTTAAAAGTGTACAAGGGCCAAACCGGCCCATAATGGGGTTTAAAAAGAGAGTAAGGCCACCCATACTCTCTCCCCATGCACTCAACTTTCGGCTAGAGAGAGAAAGAGAAGCTCCCATCCGGTTCTAGAGAGAGAAAGTGGAAGAATTCTTCAAAGGTACAGTTTTAAGGTGATTTCTTCTCAGATCTAAGTTGGGTTTAAGCTTATAGGCGGATTTCCATGTGTTTCTATATGTTTAGTTGCGTGTTTACGTGTGTTTAGGTGTTAGAACTTCAGGTTGCTCTCGGGTTGTTGTGTTCTGCTCGAAAGTCATTTAAGGTGAGTTCTAGATCCCCTTTTTTACATGTTTTCTACTTGTTTGGGGCTGATATGTATATTAAACTGATGTTTCATAAACCAAACTATGTTTTTCCATGAAAAATATGGCTGTTTTCGAAAGGTGTATGTTTTAAAAGATTCTGTGATGATTAATGAGTGTTTTAAGTGTGTAACTAGTAGATCTATGTTAAGAATACTCTTAAGATGTGTATGGGACTAGAAACTGCATAAGTTGGATCATAGGTGTGGAACATGCTGACCGCTGTGGGCTTTGAATGTCCGCTGTGGACACTTAGAAGGATTATTCATGTTGTCCGCTATGGACACTACACTTGAACATTGTAAGAATGTTCGTTGTGGACACTTAGAAGGATTATTCATGTTGTTTGCCGTGGACACTAACTGTCCGCTGTGGACACTTGAACATTGTTAGAATGTTCGCTGTGGACACTTAGGAGGATAATTCAGACCATCCGCTGTGGACATTGTTTGTCCGCTGTAGACACTTAAGTATGCATGCATGTCCGCTGTAGATACTTAAGTATGCATGCATGTCCGCTGTAGACACTTAAGTATGCATGCATGTCCGCTGTGGACATTAGTCGTCCGCTATGGATCCATTAAATACTTGAGACTATCCGCTGTGGATTATCGCTGTCCGTTGTGGACACTTGTAATGTTTAATTCATCCGCTATGAACCTTAGTCACCCACTGTGGACACACTTAGTGTCTTATTCATGCGCTGTGGACCCTTAGCCGTCTGCTGTGGACTTTGGCTGTCCGCTGTGGGCACTTAGTACTTAAGTCATCCGCTGTATGCCTTATTCATACGCTGTGAACACTTAGGTTTATTCTGAAATTTTGGGAATAGAAATTAAATGACTGGTACTTATGTTTTAATATGAGATTATGTTTGTTTAATGTTTCTAATGCTTTATTTGCTTATGGGCTGCTGTTATGAATATTAATATTTTATGTTATGTAATTCTAATGACCGGATAAAAGTATTATACATAATCAAGTGGTCACAAAGGAATAAAAGAAAGACAATGTAACTTAATGAATGTTACCCCGGACCCTTATAATAAATGAAAAGCCTTACAAGCACAATGAAATGAGGTGCATGACCTTGTTGTCGTTAGCTCAACTGATGTGTGGCTGTTTTAGGATGCACATCTGGGGTCTAATCCTTGTGATTGACCAATAAATGAATAGGACCTGTATTCATAAGCAGGCTTCGTGCCTAGCAGTGTGGATCAACTGTCAGGGGTTAGCTACCACTTATAAATGTGTACTGACAGGGGTTTGGCATTTGTTGCCAACCAACAATGTAGGCTCTTGCTTTGTGCAATCCTAGTTAATGAAAGAAAAAGATAACGAAAGAAAGAAAGATAATGAACCTCTTAACGAATGGTTATGTATAATGATGGATGAACACCAAGTGAAGCTTACAAAATGTATATTTTCTATATTTACAAAACTAAAACTCACTCAGCAACACTGACTTTTTATATGCATATCAGTTGGCAGGTAATGATGTTGTTGGGGATGGCACGAGGTTGAAGCTACTTGGCAAATAAAGACTGGCATCCACGTTATACAGAAATGATATTTTTGTCTTATAATACAACTAAATGTTCTTTTGAAACTTGTAACAAAGATGTATTTCTTGGCAAAAGTTATTATTAATGCATGAAATGGTTTTTGTTTAACTATTCCGCTGCCATGATTTCTTACTTCAATGTATTTTAATGTGTAAAGTGCTATGCATGACCAGCTGTGGGGTTTGTGGGAGCGGGGCCTTACAAGTTGGTATCAGAGCCAAAGTTTAAGAGAATTGGGTAAATTATTTTCAAAACCTAAACTTAAACTGAAAATAAGACCAAATGGAGGGATGCCAGCGCAAGTAGCTACTTGTCATCAAGTAATTTTCTTAAAGTTAACTGGTATTATATGCGTGTGCTATTTAATTTATGTGCTTAGTAGATTTGGATGCTGATTTAGTCAGGATAGGAAATGCTTGGGGAATGAAGAGTAAAGTAAGTGGCTAATCACAACTGGCCCCTGTAATTAGGGACTTACTATACTTGACATAATTTTAGGTATTACCTTGAATGACCTTGTTGGTGTTTGAATCTTATAGGAAGTAGATTTTATGGTGGGTAGAAAATCTGGGAAGGCAACCTGAGGTGGTGCTTGTGGTGGGCGTGCTACTGGGCCACTTGTCACCAGGAGCAAAGCTAAGGCTCCCGAGACGGTTCATAAGGACACAGATCTCCATAGCCACCAAGAAGGTGAATGAAGTTATTGCTGATGAGGTCTACAACATCATGCAAACTGTGTTGCCTTTGGTGGTGACTGAAGTGTTGAGGACTGTAAAGGATGGGGAAAGAGCTAAGGATATGAGGAAGAAGGAAGAGAGGAAATCAAGAAAGTCCACTGAAAGGACTGAGGAAGCTGAAGAAGAGCCATCTAGCCTAAAGGTGGTAATTCTTGATGATGATAGCGAGGAGGCGAAGGAGACTGCTAAGGGGTGTAGCTATGGGGCGTTTTAGAGATGCGAACCCCTGACCTTCGACGGTAATGGCAATGCTACTGCTGCTCACCATTGGGTTCGAGAGATGGAAGTAGTCCTGGATATCAATGAATGTCGGGAGGATCAGAAGGTGAAGTTTGCCTCCCATTCTTTCGTTAACTAGACACTATGTTGGTAGGACAACATTGTCCAAGCCGAGGGAAAATAATCCATAGCAGATGAGGTGGTCGTGTTTGAAGGAGTTGGTGCTGGAGAAGTATTGTCCACATCGAGATTTGGACAAAATTGAGAAGGAGTTCTTGCATTTGGAGGCCAGGAACATGACCCATCAAGAGTACACCTCCAAGTTCAATGAACTTTTAAGACTTGTGCCAGATCTGGTAACTCCGGTGTCCAAGAAGATTAAGAGATACATGCAAGGTTTGCCAGTGGACATTAGGAGAAACATGATAGCCGCTAGACCGAGCACGTTTAGGTCCATGGTAGATTTGGCGAGGAGATTGTATGATGAGAGGGACCCGGTGCCAGTTCAGAGGAAGGTCGAGAAATGTTGGAATAAGAATGGTAATGGGAAAAGGTTCAGGAACGACAAATATAGAATTGGGGAGAAGAAGATGAGGGTTGACGACCATTGCCCAGAACAGAGGAAGGGGAATGACCGAAGGGAATGTAGGAAGTGTGGGAAGAGTCACATGGGTGAATGTAGAGTGGGTACGAATAGGTGTTTCAAGTGTGGAGGCGAGGGCCATTATGCTAAGGAGTGCAGAGTATCGAGATGCTACCAATATGGAGAAGTAGGCCACTCGAGCCAGGTGTGCAAGAAGGATGGAGCAGGAAGCTTAGGGACCTAGATGATAGGGGAGAAAAGGAAGGGTGAGAGCACCAAAGCAAAGGCTAGGGCATTCAACATCACCCAGAAATAAGCTAGAGTTGACCCTGAAGTAGTTTCAGGTATGTTTTTAGTAAACCAATTGTATGCTTCTGTGCTCTTCGATTTGGGTGCTAGTAGGAGCTTTGTATCTGCTGCCTTTTGTCATGTAATGCATGCTAAGAGTAGGAAGATAGATGTGCCTTTCCATGTAGAGACAGCGATAGGAAAATCTACCAAGGTGACTGATATAATTGACGATTGCCTCATAGAATTGGTCGATCATAAGTTTCCTGCTAGATTGTATGTGATGGCCCTAGGAGGTTTTGATGTTGTGTTAGGAATGGATTGGTTGGCAACCTACGAAGCGAACATCATATGTCAAAAGAAGATGATTCATCTGATTGAGCCCAACGGCAGTTTGGTTACGGTTCACGGGGAAAATGAATGCATCACTCCGCGAGTGATATCTATGATCACGGCAGAGAAGTTTATGAGGCGAGGGTGTGGTGCTTATCTGGCTTATGTGAAGGATGTGGATGCTATCGTGCCTCAACTGTTAGACGTGCCGGTAGTATGTGATTTCCCCGATGTGTTTCCTGAAGACCTGTTAGGGGTCCCACCCGATAGAGAAATCGAGTTTTAGTTTGACTTGATACCAGGAGCGCAACCAGTTGCCAAGGCACCATATCGGTTGGCTCCATTTGAACTCAGAGAGTTGATGACGCAACTGCAAGATCTTTTGGATAAGGGCTTTATTTGAACGAGTATCTCTCCATGGGGTGCTCCGGTTTTATTCGTGAAGAAGAAGGACGGTAGTATGAGGATGTGCATCGACTACCGTGAGCTGAACAAGTTGACTGTGAAGGACTGATATCTGTTACCAAGGATTGACGACTTGTCTGATCAGCTCTGGGGTGCTAGTTGGTTCTCTTGGATAGACCTTTGATCGGGGTATCATCAACTAAAGGTGAAGGAGCAGGATGTCCCTAAGACAGCCTTTCGCACGAGTTATGGGTACTACGAGTTTCTTGTGATGTCCTTTGATTTAACCAATGCGCCAGCTGCTTTTATGGATTTGATGAATCGGGTGTGTTAACCTATGCTAGATAAATCAGTGATCGTGTTTATTGATAACATCCTAATTTATTCGAAGAGCAAAGAAGAGCATGCTATTCACATCCACGAGGAGTTGGAGACGCTTAGAAGAGAGAAGCTGTACGCCAAGTTCTCCAAATACGCGTTCTGGTTGCGAGCTTCAGTTTTTGGGTCATATGGTTAATCCTGAAGGGATTATGGTAGACCCGGTAAAAGTTGAAGCGGTGGTGCAATGGAAGTCCCCAAAGAAGCCATCCTGGGATCCGTAATTTCTTGGGTTTGGCGGGCTATTATAGAAGATTCATCCAAGACTTCTCCAAGATAGCTTCACCATTAACCAAGTTGACCCGTAAAGATGTGAAGTTCGTATGGGGTCTAGAGCAGGAGAATGGTTTCGAAGAGCCAAAGACGAGATTGACTTAAGCTCCTCTCTTGACGTTGCCCGAAGGGAGCGAAGACTTGGTGTTCTATTCAGATGCTTATTATTTGGGATTTGGTTGCGTCCTGATACAACGGGGAAAGTTATAGCCTATGTGTCCCGACAGTTGAAGACCCGTGAGGCTAACTACCCTACTCATGATTTGGAGTTGGCAGCTGTGGTCTTTGCATTGAAGATTTAGAGGCAATATTTGTACGTGACGAAGTGCACCATCTACACTGATCACAAAAGCTTGAAGTATTTCTTCGAACAAAAGGATCTTAACATGAGGCAAAGAAGGTGGTTAGAGTTGATCAAGGATTATGATTGCAAAATCCACTATCATCCGGGCAAGGCGAACGTGGTGGCTGATGCCTTCAGTCGAAAGGAAAGACCTGAACCGATTCGGGTGAAGGCTTGCCAGCTGGTTGTGACGCCAGATGTCATGGGTCAAATCAGAGAATTTCAAGATGAGGCACTGAGAGACGATAGAATCAACTCTGAATGGATGAAGGGGGAGGTAACGGATTTAGGGGAGAACACCCTTGGTGTTAGAACCCGATCCGGGCGAATATGGATTCCTCATTATGGGGATCTAAGGGGAAGGATTATGGATGAAGCTCACAAAACACGGTATTCCATCCATCCTGGTGCTACAAAGATGTATCATGACCTGAAGAAGGATTATTGGTGGCCAAGGATGAAGCGTGACGTGGTGCAGTACGTGAGTAAGTGCCTGACTTGTTTACAAGTGAAGACAGAACATCGAAACCATACGGGAAGATCCGGCCCTTGGATATACCTGAATGGAAGTTGGAACATATCACCATGGACTTCATCATGAAATTACCTCGCACGGCGAGAGGATGTGATACCATTTGGGTGATTGTAGACCGCTTGACGAAGAGTGCTCACTTCTTGCCAATCTGAGAGACTTGCTCGTCAGAAAGGTTGGCGGAGCTGTTCATCACGGAGATTGTAACTCATCATGGCGTGCCGGTATCTTTTGTTTCTGATAGGACACTCGGTTCACATCCAAGTTCTGAAATAAATTCCATGATGCGATGGGAACGAGGTTACACATTAGCACAGTTTACCACCCTCAGACAGACGGTCAATCAGAACAGACCATTCAAACCTTGGAGGACATGCTCCGAGCATGCAATATTGATTTTGGTGGAAGTTGGGATGAACACCTACCGTTGGCAGAGTTCTCATACAACAATAGTTATCATGCCAGTATAGGCATGCCACCATTCGAAATGTTGTATGGGAGACGATGCAGAACCCCGGTGTGTTGGGGTGATATCAGGCAAAAGGAGTTGGGAAGTATCGAGATCATTGAGGCCTGGTCGGAGAAGTTGGAAAAGATCAAGGCTTTTATGAAGGCAGCTAAGGACCGACAGAAGTCCTACGCTGATAAGAGAAGGAGGCCAATTGAGTTTCAAGTAGGAGATAAGGTGATGTTGAAAGTATCTCCTTGGAAAGGGATTATCAAGTTCCGAAAGGGAGGGAAGTTGAGCCCAAGGTATATCGGGCCATTCAAAATCATTGCCAGAGTTGGTGAAGTGGCATGTAAGCTGGAACTTCCCGATGAGCTGCATGGGATTCATCCTACGTTCCATGTATCTCACTTAAGGAAGTGCTTGGCGGAAGGTGATGTTGTTATCCCTCTCACGGACATTGAGGTTGATGAAAGGTTGAATTACGTGGAGCAACCAGTGGCTATTTTAGACCAGAAGGAGAAATGGTTAAGGAATAAAGTGATTAGCCAAGTAAAACTGCAATGAAAGCATCGCAAGGGATCGGAGGCCACTTGGGAGTCGCAGGAAGAAATAAGACGGCACTACCCAGATCTCTTTAAGGAGTGACAGGTTTCAGGGACGAAACCTATATAAAGGGGGTGGGCTTGTAACACCCAGGAATTTTAAAAAAAAAGAAAAGAAAAGTAAGGGAGAAAATGGGATTTTATTTTAAAAAGCGAGGGTTAAAAGTGTACAAGGGCAAAACCGGCCCATAATGGGGTTTAAAAAAAGAGTAAGGCCGCCCATACTCTCTCCCCATGCACTCAACTTTCGGCTAGAGAGAGAGAGAGAAGCTCCCATCCGGTCTAGAGAGAAAGTGGAAGAATTCTTCAAAGGTACAGTTTTAAGGTGATTTCTTCTCAGATCTAAGTCGGGTTTAAGCTTATAGGCAGATTTCTATGTGTTTCTATGTGTTTAGTTGCTTGTTTATGTGTGTTTAGGTGTTAGAACTCCAGATTGCTCTCGGGTTGTTGTGTTCTGCTCGAAAGCTGTTTAAGGTGAGTTCTAGATCCCTTCTTTTACATGTTTTCTACTTGTTTGGGGTTGATATGCATATTAAACTGATGTTTTATAAACCAAACTATGTTTTTCCATGAAAAATATGGCTGTTTTCGGAAGTTGTATGTTTTAAAAGATTCTGTGATGATAAATGAGTGTTTTAAGTGTGTAACTGGTAGATCTATGTTAAGAATACGCTAAAGATGATTTATGGGACTAGAAACTGCATAAGTTGGATCGTAGGTGTGGAACATGCTATCCGTTGTGGGCTTTGAATGTCCGCTGTGGACACTTAGAAGGATTATTCATGTTGTCCGTTGTGGACACTAAATGTCCGATGTGGACACTTGAACATTGTTAGAATGTCTGTTGTGGACACTTAGAAGGATTATTCATGTTGTTCGCCGTGGACACTAACTGTCCGCTGTGGACACTTGAACATTGTTATAATGTTCGCTGTGGACACTTAAGAGGATAATTCAGACCGTCCGCTGTGGACATTGTTTGTCCGCTGTAGACACTTAAGTATGCATGCATGTCTGTTGTAGACACTTAAGCATGCATGCATGTTCGTTGTAGACACTTAAGTATGCATGCATGTCCGCTGTGGACATTAGTCGTCCGCTGTGGATCCTTTAAATACTTGAGACTGTCCGCTGTGGATTATGGTTGTCCGTTGTGGACACTTGTAATGTTTAATTCATCCGCTAGTCATCTGCTGTGGACACACTTAGTGTCTTATTCATGTGCTGTGGACCCTTAGCCATCCGCTGTGGAATTTGGTCATCCGTTGTGGACTTCGGCTGTCTTTTGTGGGCACTTAGTACTTAAGTCATCCGCTGTATGTCTTATTCATACGTCGTGAACACTTAGTTTTATTCTAAAATTTTGGGAATAGAAATTAAGTGACTGGTACTTATGTTTTAATAGGAGATTATGTTTGTTTAATGTTTTTAATGCTTTATTTGCTTATGGGCTGCGGTTATGAATATTTATATTTCATGTTATGTAATTCTAATGACCGGATAACTTAAAAGTATTATGCATAATCAAGTGGTCACAAAGGAATAAAAGAAAGACAATGTAACTTAATGAATGTTACCCCCAGACCCTTATAATAAATGAAAAGCCTTACAAGCACAATGAAATGAGGTGCACGACCTTGTTGTCGTTAGCTCAACTGATGTGTGGCTATTTTAGGATGCACATCTGGGGTCTAATTCTTGTGATTGACCAATAAATGAATAGGACCTGTATTCATGAGCAGGCTTTGTGCCTAGCAGTGTGGGTCAACTGTCAGGGGTTAGCTACCACTTATAAATGTGTACTGATAGGGGTTTGGCATTTGTTGCCAACCAACAATGTAGGCTCTTGCTTTGTTGCCATTCCGCTGCCATGATTTCTTACGTCAATGTATTTTAATGTGTAAAGTGCTATGTATGACCAGCTGTGGGGTTTCCTAGAACGGGGCCTTACACCCTTGGTGATGTCTTCCATCTCTACTGCTGACCTCTTCCTTGCTTTTTTAGGTCTTCCTATGTGTTTGTGGTGATTTGGTGGTGTAATGGTTGTAGGAACTTTAGACTTTGCCCAGAAAGACCTGCCATTCAATGGATTGATCTTGTAACCATAAACTTGCTTCCACCTTTCTATTGTGTAGACTGGATGAACCCAACTCTCTAAAATCCCAATATCTTGTCCATTGGTAGCCATGAACCAAATTGTTGCCACTGCGTGTTTGCAGGGCATTCCAGTGATTTCCCATCTCTTGCAAACATAACACCTTGTACCCATATCCACCATACATTGATCACTGCTTGGACCACTAACTTGATATTTATCATCTCCATTCTAAAGGACATTGTATCTAGTTGCTTCTTTCTTGATAGATTCAAACACTTTGGTAGCAGTTGGTGTAAGGATCCCTTCCATCTATCAACAAGCTTTAAAACTGTTACAATCCTCCTCATAAGGTACTCCGTTATGTATTCAAGTGCTGATATGATAGGCTTGTCTCTACCTTCAACTATTTTGCTTGTAAACCTCACACATGCTATTCAGTAACACATCTGATAATGCCCTACCTATTTACACATAAATAAATCAGATACTAGGCTCCCTAACCATATTTTAAAACTAAATATGAATATTAGATCATACCTAAGAAATGTGATCTAGACCAGTGCTTTGGAGGTATGTTTGACAACCAAGAGAAGGCATCCTTGTTAAACTTTCTCAAATCATCCATTGCCTTTTGAAACTAAACAATATGCACATTTCTAAAGCACATCTTTATAAAGTTTCCTTTTAAAAGTTGCCTTCATATTATCATGAATATACCTGAGACAGAATCTGTGCTCAGCACATAGGAACACCCTTGTTATAGCAGGAATAATGCCTTGTTCAAGCCAATAAAAACAAGTTATAAAGTTTAAAAGTGTAAATTAAAGTAATCTTCAAATTAAAACACACACCTTTTGTCTATCACTAATGAAAGTAAAGTTTGAGTTTCTTTCTAATTCCGAATCATCACCTAGGAGTTGAAGAAACCAATTCCAAGAATTGACATTTTCTGCCTCCACAATTGCAAAACAAACATGGTATATCCCATTGTTTGGGTTAACACCTACTGCACTTAGAATATGACCGGGGAATGGACCTTTCATGAAAGCCCCATCTAAGCCTAACAGATCCCTCCCTAATGCCTTAAACCCCTGTTATAAAGCTCCATAGCAAACATACATTCTTTGGAATTTTCTGGTTGTATCATTTGGATTAATTGTTGGTTCAACCTCAATCTTGACAGTTGTACCTGGATTTGCAGACAGAAGTTCATTTACATAATCCCTCAACAGAGCATATTGTGAAATGTAATCCCCCTTAACCTGTTTCTTGGCTTTGGCCTTGGCCCTATATGCTTTCATTTTAGAAACCCCAACTTCAAATTGTCTTTGAAACTGTTCTTGAATTGCTTTTACAAGTATTTTTGGGTTTTCTTCAACTTGAGCTAACATCCTTTGAGATAAGAAAGTGGAGGTGAAAGCATTAATGTTTCTTGTTTGAAGACATTTATGTTCTATAACTAAAGTCTTCACCATCCAAGATTCTGATCCACTTTTTTTATAGTAACAACACCCAAGGGCATTGATATTGGTGAGGATTTGTCTTTTTCCCTCTTCCACCAACATTTTTCACTTTTAGCACGTCTAGCCCTTTTCCTTTGTCTTTAGTCACCACTGATCCCTTACCTTTAGGTTGACTACTACTGCATGACACATGGGTTCCATCTTGTCTAATTTCAAAATTTGGTAAAGAACCATGACAAACTGCCCTAACCCTTAATTTATCATCCTTCATAATTTTGATAAGCCTTCTAGTTTCAACCGAATGTGCTTTAATCAACCTCTTCCCTTCTTCTTTACTGCCAAACAGTTGACCAAGATAAAAGTTTGCATTCTTTTCATTTGACCTCCTAAGATAGTTTAATTTGTGTCTTCTTATGCTTGTAGCATTCTCATTAGAATCTGACCCACTCTCCAATAAGTCATTGTTTAACACATCTACTGCAATATCTTCCTGATCACCCCTAAAATTATTCTCTACATCTAAATCAACATTCAACTCATAATCCCTCATATCAACTTCAACATCTCCCATACTATTACTTTCATCAACTATAAAATCACTATCATCCTCATCACTATCATCCTCATTACTATCATCACCAGACCTATCCGTTTGAAATTGATCATACTCATTATCATCCCACCTTGTATAGTCATGAAATTGATCACCTACAATATCATCCTACATTGCATTATCTTGAAAGTGATCACCTATAATATCATCCCACATGGCATCTACAATTTTCATTCTGTTCAACTTGATCATCTAAATGGCCATCCCTATTTTGATCATGAAAAGCTTGATCATCTACATGGTCATTCTCATTCAGATCCTGAACAACTTGATCATCTACATGGTCATTCTCATTCAGATCCTGAACAACTTGATCATCTACATGGTCATCCCCATTCTGATCTTGTTCAACTTCAGCATCTACATTGTCATTCCCATTTACATTAACATTTGTATTCTGATCTTGTTTAGCTTGATCATCTACATGGTTATCCCCATTCTGATTTTGTTCAGCTTCATCACCTACATTGTCATTCCCATTACCATTATGATACTGATCAGTTTGATCATTCTCACGCCCATCCTGATCTTGTTCAGCTTGATTAAACATAAAACTACCTTCCCCAACACCACTAAATTGTCCGACTTCATGCCATCCCAGTGCCAATCTTCTTAAAGTTTTCCTTTTTATCGAAACATCACTACCACCTTCATCACTAACCTTTTCAATAGTAAGCTTTACCGGTGAGCAAAAATATGTATGTAGGTTTGTTATGCTAAATTTCAGTGTACACACTAATCACTTTATGCACAGACACAAATTTGGATAAGTTTATATAATCTGAGTCACTACCTAGGGCATGAAGACCAGAATCTAAATCACCTCCAGGAAGTAAGAAATGATAATAAATAGGCTCTACATCAACTGGATATTCTAACTCACCCATTATCAAATCCATCTCGTACGCTGAGAACAAGTCAATATCAATCAAATCCACGTAGTTAATCTTACCTCCTATGTAGGTACGCTCTGGAAATCGAGTAAAGGAACCACCATGATGCAACTTGACGGAAAAAAGATTGGGGAATCTAACTGCATTTTGAACAAAAAATATGATTTAGTAACAACTCGAACTGATAATTCTATGAATACAGTGAAGAATCGTACCATATAGTTTATCAACTTCATCCTGGGTCATTTGCTTTCGTATGAAGAAACTTGGGGTTGCCATGATCACAGATGATAATGAAGCTATGGAGAAGAAGATGAAAATGGACAGGTGCAAGAAGATTGGGGGGATATCTAGGGAGGTTTTATTAGAAGAGGGGGCAATAAGAAAGGGGGTAAAAAAGACCATTTTACCCTCACGTGGGAGTCACGTGGGTTAATTTAACGACAAAAATTAACGGGCGTTAGGGAATAGGAATGAACGTGCAAACATTTTTAAACATAAAAGATCTTTACTGTAATTTCCTTAGTTTAAGGATGATTTCTGAAAATTGCTATAAACCTAAAGGACGAAAAGTGTAATTTACTGCTTTTTTTATTTATGAGTAGAGTTTTATATAAAAGAAACCCCTAACCAAAAACATAGGAGATGGAATATATACACAAGAAAATTAAAACTTTGCATTTATAAGAAGCTAATCTTTTTATTTAATTTTCTTTAGGTTTGATTTATATTTTATCTGAAGATATCCATGCGTCTTAGTATCTTCCATGATTTTTACAATCTTCGCTTGTTTGCTAGCAAAATGGGCTTCATTGCTTGCTTTCCAGATGCACCAGCAAGATATTGTTATAATCTCTCGAATGATTTTTTTCTTTGTTTCAGCACCCTTAATGCTCTTGTGTAAGTTCAATAGGTCTTGCATTGAAAACACACATATTGAAGGTAATTTGCACCACCCACTAATATGTAGCCAAATAACCGTTGAAATATAACATGCTGTTGACAAATGTTCTGCAGTCTCCGAAGCATCCCCATAAAGGAAACACATGTGTGAGCTAATCGAAGTGTTTCTCCTAGCTAAAGCATCTAAAGTAGGGATGCGATTCATATCAACTCTCCATCCAAAAATGTTATATTTTTTGGGGACCCAGTTATTCTATTGCATAACAAACTCATTTTTTTATTACTCTTTTTAGGAATCATCCTTTTGTCCAATTTGATCGAGAATTGTTCGGGTCCATCTTCAGCCGGATCCATTTGTCTTTGCCTCCTATATGTTGTACTTGGTCCAGCAGCAAACTACACGTCTGCAGCTCTGTCATCTCCCAACTCCAAAAAGCATTATTTTCCATCTCCATTTCTAAATGTTGAGATTATTTCCCTGCAACACAAAAACGTTAGTTAATTTTGTACTTTTTATTAACATCTAAGAAGAGAAGACTAGGAAAAATCTTCCCTAATAGATCATTTGTAACCCATGTATATTTTCTCCATTTCTCATTTTGCCTTTGATCGTTCTTTGGATCTTCACACCTGTGATTTTTATTATATTTTTCCAGACACTAGCAAAACTTTTTTTTAGTATTATCTAATATTTGTCATTGTTATGAAATGCCATGATAACTTTTCTCCAAAATCCTTATTCCTCATTCTTGAAATGCCACATCCATTTTTTAACCAACGCGTGGTTAATATTTTTGAGTGCACTGATTCCAAGACCACCCTCAACTTTTGGGTTTACCACCATATCATAAGTGACCCAATTGATTTTAATGGATTCGCCGTCTCCCTAGAAAAACTTTCGCCTGATAGTCTCCAAACATTTGATAAGTTTACATGGTGCCTTATATAGGAAGAAGTAATAAGTTGGAAGACTATCAACTACTGAATTTATAAGAGTTAACCTAGCCCATCGATAATGTAGTTGATTTCCAAAGAGATAATCTTGCGTCAATTTTTTTTAAAACTGGCCTCTAATTGTTAACGTGATTAATGTTTACTCCTATTACCGGACCCAAATATGTAAATAGAATGTTAGCTGCTTTACATCCCAAGGAAGCAACCATAGAGTTCATTTCATTTGTATCAATCCCAATACCATATATATTAGATTTTTATAAATTTATTTTAAGGCCCAAGTAAAGGTAAAAACACCTCATCAATCTTACCATTTAGATATATTTCTTATTGTCTATTCTCCAACTATTATGTTTGTTAATGCTTCCATCATAATGAAGAAGAGAAACAGAGATACAGGATTCCCTTGTCTCAAACCTCGCTAGCAGTGGAACTTAAACTTGGAAGATCGTTTACCAAGACTGATGATCTAGCCCAGGACATAATACTTTTTGTCCAGTCAGCCTTATAGTTACGAAGCCCATTGTTGCATAACCGAATCAGAAAAGTTCCAATTAACTTTATTAAAGGCTTTTTCAAAATCAATCTTTAATAGAAAAACCAAAGGTTTCTGCTTTTTGGTCCAAGATATGATCTCATCAACGATTAGTAGGTCATCAAGTATGTTTTGATCTTTCAAGAAGGCTGACTGTGTCTTCGAAATGACCAAACCCAAAACCATCCTTAAACAAATAGCAAGAGTCTTGGAGATCAACTTGCTTATCAAACCAATCAGGTTTATCGAGCGGTATTCATCTAAACAATTTGGATCTTTATTTCTTTTGAATTAGAATGATGAAGAAAGAGCTAGTACCCGGTCTAACCGTTGCATCCTCATGGAAATGGTGTAGGACATTAAAGAAGTCTTGGTCAATAGAAATGAAGAGTTAGATTTAAACATACAGTATATGTATATACACACATGTGTATATATACTTATAATATACACATAAGTATTCATGGTTTTTTGAATTTAGAATTATTAAAATTGGACTTAGATGAGTAAAGCTTCTAGATATACAAGAAAGTGTGAATGAGTATTGCTTCTACAACTAAAAACCCCACATTAATTATCAAGTACTTTACATTTGAGGATCAACATAAAATCTTAACTAGGTGTATTTGAACATGCGCGTTGCGCGTGCCTTCAATGTGTACCAATGTAACTTGCACTTTGTAGTGATAAACGGACACAAACAAATCTCAGAGTAGGCATTCTGTTGTGGCTACAAAGTGGAGACGATGACACACCAAACAATAGAAACCTTTTTCGATATCATCATAGCCTTCATGAACATGTACACGGTAACCATACGACATAACCAATGCAACAAATGTAGATGGTTGTACATAAAGAAACAAACTTTGGAAATCACTATTCATTTCGTTTGCAAATTGAAGATAGAATAACTTAATGTCTCAAACGGTCTGACATGTTTTGAACGAACACTCATTCATCATCATTGACATAAATCTTCTTAGGGTACAAAACTCTATTTTAGAAGGCTCAAAGATGACAGCTCATTATGGCTATAAACAAATGTTTACCTCGCTAAGACAACGAACACATCATCTATGATTTACTCGTCATCGCCAATAAAGAATTAAGGCAATACCATTTTTAAACATACTAAACAGCCCATAATACCCAACAACATAGTAGGCTTGCAAAATTAATGTCTAGATGAGTGTATAGTCATCATCACCACCCATTTTAGCCTGAAAGTGTACTATTGTAATCGTAAAGGCAAGTATTGCTACAAGTAAGAGTAATAATGTCTTAGATGGGTAAACTCCAAGTTTGAACCAACTTTATTGACTTTTGAAGTACCAAAGATAGGAGTAAGAAATTATATGTAGATTATTCACTAATCTTTCTATGAGGTAAAACATCTCTAATGGTATTTGCAAGTTTCTTCAGCTTATATTCCAGAGCATAAAAATAAACAAATTTTCCAGAAAGGAAACTATAAACAAAAACAAAATTTCCATCTCAACTAAACTCGGGTTAAATTTTGGGTTATAATGGGGACACCGTAGGTGTTTTTGGAGAGACACCAGACGTAACCATCACGATTAGGCCTAAACGTGAGGGTTTGAAACCTAAACATGACGGCTTGACTTAAACGTCACATATAAAGAGGCACGGGTCTGAAACAAAAGTACTCCCAATAAAAGTACACTGATAAAGGGCACGGGTCTGAAACAAAATGTGAAGGTTTTCCCTAACCGTCACGGTTAGAGTACGAGGTAGACTTGATGTTGACAGAAAGTTCCATGAAACTCGAGCACCTACCACTTCGAACCGTCAAGGTTAGGCCAAACCGTGACAGTTTCTCATCCAGATTTTTATATATACATAAACTTCATGGTTTCAGGCAACCAACCATCACGAACCATCACGAAAAAAACTTCATCGTTCCAAAAACACATAATTCGAAAACAAATTCAGGTTCGGGAGATCATTATCAAAAGCTGAAGCTTTCAGATTTGAATGAGGAGCCACCTATCGAAGATTCGAACCATGTTGAAGTAGTGTCTATTTTATTATAAATGTTTATTTGAAATATCTACCATTACCTTTTTTAGGAATATTACGTATACGGGAGTCACCCTTCATGGGGGGTGGAGGAAAGCAACCCGTCGAACACATTTTCTGAAAAGGCGTACAACTTATTATTTGGACCGACGGGTTACAGTGAAGGGTACAGACATCCCCCTTACCATTCTTGCGGACATGCCTCGAACCCATAACACTCACAAATAGAGTTGGATTACAGACATGCCCCGAACCCGTACCACTCACAAACAGAGCCGGATTACAGACATGCCTCGTACCACTCATAAACAGTGCCGGATCAAGGACATCCCCCGTACCACTCATAAACAGTGCCGGATCATAAACAGTGTCGGATACTTTTAATGGGAATGACACAGATGAGAGTGACAGTTCGGTTCACCTCAAAGAAAACCATGGGGACACCACGGAGCACGATGGAGATGAGGATCGGATAAGAAAGGCTACGGTTTCTTATAAAACCAACAAAGTACGAAGATTTTTCAATGGGTTTGTTTAAATTATTTACTTATTTGTTTTATATATTTTTTTTAATTGCTGGCTTTATAACTTTTTTAGCATTTTGATTATCATGAGGACTAGCAGAAGTGGGGTAAAATGAGAGGACACGAGCATGGGTGCGTCATTATGGTGGGTCGGTCATGGAAAAAAGGATGTGGAACTTGTACGCAATCGTAGTGGTGAACCTAAATTCACTAGCACAAGCAGGTGTACCGGGAGCATAAAGAAAGGATGCCCCTTTAAACTCCAAGGGAAGTACGTAGGAAAGAGTGACAGTTTGATGTTAGAGGTGAGAAACAAGAAGCACAACCACGATCCTATTGTGTACGAGGAGGGCCACGCATATCTTAGGAAGATGATCGCCAAAGAAATTGATCTTGTCGAGAAGTTACACAGGCAGCACGTGCAGCCACGACACATCTTTTTAGCCGTAAGGGAGCAGTTTCCCAACAGTGCCTGTGTTGTTCAGGACATATACAATCTGAAATCGAAGTTTAGGGCTGAGGGGAAAAAAGGCATGACACCAGTGCAAGAACTTGAAAACCTGCTAGAATCTAAAGAGTTCGTGTATGAAACACGGAAGAATCCAGGAACTAAGGCCGTGGAAGATGTTTTCTTTTGTCATCCTACCTCGTACAATAAGTGGTGCGCATTCCCGCACGTGATGTTGATAGACACGACTACAAGACAACATGTACAATATTCCGTTTGTTCAGGTTATTGGCGTTACATCAACGTCGAAGTCGTTTTGTATTGCGCACGCAATTATATCGAGGGAACGACAGGACAACTTCACATGAATCTTGGAGCGGATCAGAGATATGCTCGATGGGTGTGTGGAGCCCAGCGCTATTATCACAGACAAGGACTTGGACCTGATGAGCGCGTGTGACACAGTGTTTCCGAGTGCTACTAAAAACCTATGCAGGTGGCACGTTAGGGACAATATCAAGAGAAGGTGGAACATCCTTTTCAAAGCCGACATGTGGAAGGATTTTCCATAGTGGTGGAAGGTCCTGTGTTCGTCTCCCACAGAGGCATTGTATAATTACAATTGCATGAAGATGGAAGAAACGTTAAATGAAGATGGTAAACATAGTAAGAATTTCATAGTTATTGGCCAAACCGTCACGGTTTGCTTTTGAATCTGATTTCATCTCATCGGTTAACCCACCCCACCCACTCCTATTTCTCTCCATCTCCATTTTCTCTCCATCTCCCCACCGCCACCGCACCACCTCCCCATCCAATCATTGCCGACGACGCACCGCCACCGCACCACCCTCTTCTCTCCATCTCCATCTTCTCTCCATCTCCCCACCGCCACCGCACCACCTCCCCCTCCAATCACCACAGATGACGCACCGCCACCGTACCACCGCCGACGATGCACCGCCATCACGTCACAACAAACTCAAACCGTGACTGTTTTTACAGTGGAACCACCACGCACCACCACCGCAGCGCCACCGCACCAACACCTACTAATCAGGTATGTAATTTTAATGCTTTAAACCATAGAATGGACTTAGATTTGATAGGCTTTCCCATAGGTATAGCCTAGATTCTCGGCGGTTTACGGTGGTTTACGGCAGTTTACGACGGTTTAATATTAATGATAATAGTAATAACAACAACAACAATAATAATAATAATAATAATAATAATAATAATAATAATAATAATAATAATAATAATAATAATAATAATAATAATAATAATATTAATATTAATAATAATAATAATAATGTTAGGGATAGATCTCTTGTGTAGGTTTAGATGATATATATATCACTCTTGTAATCATAATTATAATTATTGTTCTTAATGATATAAAATGAATATATTTGATTATAATTGTGTTTATAAACTAAATAACATTTATTTTGCACTTCATTTAATATATTCATCTATGATATAATATATTTCAGAATATATGTGTGAATGTACAGGAAACATTAAACTGTGTCAGTTTGAAAAATTGACCAAGTGTTGGAACAACTACGGATGAATAAAGTGTTCTTCCATAGATGTTCTCAGGAACATAACTGAAGAATGTACATCTGAAGATCTCCTACGGAAGAACAACAAATGCTGAACAAATCCAAGATCAAGTGGAGCTACTGAAGGAGAGCGTGCTGCTGAAGAACAAGTACAAGAACTCATGCGGAAGCACAACCATTGAAGAACAAGTACAGTACAACAGTTTTTGCGGAAGACAGACTACCTGCGGAAGACCAATTAACTCAGAAGTCAACATCAAGTTAACAAGTCAACATGGCAGAACATCAACAATATTAATGATGATTGAAGACGTTTTATTCAAGCGGATATTCCACGTCACATCAACAAATTTTATCATCAGTAGAACCATTATAAATCACGAATTCCTAAGCCAATAAACATGGCGAAGATTCGGATAATGATGATTAGCTTAGTTATAGCAACAAAATAGCTAGCAATATAACAACATTAGATCTCGATAAATAGATACGAGATCGTCAACAGAAAAAAATCAATATAAATCATATAACAACAGTTGAGATTCATTAGAATCATCAGTATTGTATTTAAGATCAGCAATATCAATAGCAACAAAAAAAAGCATTCAATCAACGTTCTTGAGTTCTCTCGGTTTGATTATTCTTATTTTATTTGTTTGTTTGATTGATTTTATTATTATTAATAGATTAAACACCAAGTATTGATAATTCCGCGATCAATACTTATTCAAATCAATTCTGATAATTCCTGAACGATCCTTGGATTCACAAGTGGTATCAGAGCTTGGTGCTCATTGATTTATATCAATTGATCTATCAGCTTTGATTAAGTTTAATCGATTTCTGTTTTAAAACATTTTTTTTAATTAACTATCATGAGTAACTCAGTTGTTGGTGCTTATCAACCTCCTAAACTGGAAAACAAATCTGATTTTAAAACCTGGAAAATCCGGTTCAGGAATCATGTTAATTATACAGATTCTGACTTATGGGCTTCGATTACCGAAGGACCTTATATTCCACCTGCCTTAGGAGCAGATTATAAGGATAATAATCAGCCCATTAGTTTAAAGAATCTATCACCTGATGATGCAAGAGTCAAGATTGACATCAAAGCCTATAGTATGCTTACTATGGCTTTGCCTGAAGAGCTGCTGATCAGGTGCGAATCATACAAGACTACTAACTCATTAGGGAAAATCCTCCACACTCTGTGTGAAGGTAGTGATGAGATTAGGAGTATCAAAAAGGACACTCTCCGGGCTCAGTATGAAACCTTTCATCATATTCCTGGTGAGTCTGTTCCGCAACAACTGCACAGATTCATGTAGCTTGTCACTGAGATGAATATCCTGGAACTTGAGTATAGCAATGAAGAACTCAACAAAAAGATGCTGCATTCATTGCCAGAGAGCTGGACACAAACTGTGTCCATGTTTAAGAACACTATTGATCTAAAGGCAATAGGCTTAGACACCTTAGTGGCAAAGGTAGAAGCACTGGAGCTGGACGAAAAGTCAAGGAACAAGAGTGTGAAAGCAGCAATCGCTCCATATCAATTCAAGGAACTGAAGAAGTCAGGAAGTGCTTTTATCACCAATGAAGCTGAAGACTCATCCTGTGAAGAAAGTGATCAGGAAGAGGAGACTAGCTTTTATGCTGTAAAGTCTTCTAGCTCAAGTTCCCAAGGTAATCAGTACAGAAAGTCCAAATCAAAGGTTGATGAATCAAAGAACAAGAAAAACAACAAGCAGACAGAACCAATTACTATGGTTCTGGAGTCTGAAGAACAGAAGGCAGCCTTTGCAGCCTTCAGTTCCAGTTTTCAAGCTTACTTAGGAAGCACCCTGACACCGGCTCACTTTTGCCAACAAGACTTAGAAGAACTTCATCCTGATGAAGTGGAGGAGATGGACTTGCAATGGCAAATGGCTATGATTGCCTACAGAGCCAAAATGTATATAAAAAGAAATAAAGGGCTGTCAGTAGGAGGAAGATCAACCAAGATTGGTGTGGACAAGTCCAAAGTTAGATGCTTTAAATGCAATCTATACGAACACTTCTCCAGGTAATGCAACAACCAACATCAGGCAACCGACCAAAGACAACCTGCTCAGAGGAGTTTCTCACAACCCCAATTAACCAATACATCCCCACCAATAACTAACAATAACACAAGTAAATCCAATGCTAAAGAAACTGGTTTAATCATTTTACAGGATGGTACTTGTGACTGGAGCATCTACGAGAAAGAAGTTCTTGCTGAAAATCAAGCACTAATGGCCAACATGGAAAACAAAGTTCCTCTAATGGCTACTGAGGTAAGACAACGGTTATGTTCTCCTACTTGCATAGATGAGGTAGAAAGACATAGATCACATGCTCAACAGTTAGCAGATAAAGTAAAAGAAACACTGCTTTTAAATGAATCATATGTAAGGGAACATAAACTTTATCAAGTCAAAATAAATTCTTTACAAACAGACTTAGATAAACTTGTTTATGAAAATTACAACTTAAAGGCACAAGTTGAGCATTTAACTGCATCATTAACAAAATCTATGTCAGATCATGCATCTACTGAGGTGAAACTGCAGAAATTCCAACTGTCAGCACATCAGTATGAAAATTTGCTAAATTCTCATATTGAGAATAAGCACAAAACAGGGTTGGGATTTCATGCAGTTCCACCACCAGTAAATGATAACTATACTTCTCTACTAGAATCTATGACAAACAGTCTTTCAAATCATTTTGTGTCTAGTACCTTGTCTGAGTCTGAAGATAAAACTGATGACAATCTAACTAATGACATTGAAACTGATTCATCAGAATTAGAACACTCAAATCAAAGCACATCAGAATTTGATCATGACAATTGTGATGATCTAGATGATAATAGTGAATCTGACCATGCTGGTGTGGTTAAGGGAAAAATTCATGTGAAAGAACACACAATTCCAAAAGTGTTAAATGAACCTAAACTACCCTATCCACCAAAACAAAGAAACCTACTAAAAACAATTCACAAAAGAATTGAACAATTAAGTGAAGGTTTACAAGCAACCAATAAACAAATAAAAGAAAAACCAGCAAAAAGAACCTCTGAAGAAAAGGCTGTGACTTCAATTGATCATCTACGGAGGAAGTCTGTCAAACCCACAAAAGCCATGAAGAACAATCAAAAAGGCAGAGGTAAGGATTCTTCAGCAGCAAAAATGGAGAAAGAGCATAAGCTACACAAAGCTACCATCCAGAAAAAGGAGAACTTGCAGAAAAAGGCTAAGGCTAAAGCTGTCTCCGAGAGTGACTCTGAAGACATGTACTGTAAATGGTGTGATATGCACAACCACAGTACAGAGGACTGCTATTTTAGCAGCTATTGCTCAATATGCAATATGAATAACCATATGACCACTGAGTGTTATTTCAATAAGTATTGTGCTATTTGCAACAAAAATAATCACTCTACACAGGACTGTTTCTTCAACAAGAAGAATAAAACAAAGATCCTGAAGAAGAAGAAAGCTGAATCCTCTGACTCAGATTCTCAATCTTCAGAAGAAGTCAACAGTCCTACTAAACATCAAAAACAACAAAGTAAACAAAAAGGTTCCAACAAAAAGGAACAGACAAACAAAAGGACAGAAAAACAGAAAGAGCAAAGAAGGACTTCACACAAGAAGGTGGAACTTGAAGGAGAGGATGACTTCTTTAATCACTTTGACAAAGGCAAACATGTGCCACAGTCAAAATCAAGGGATGTAGAAACATTCTCTACTTCATCTACATCAAAGAAGGATTCTACAAAGAACAAAATCACTGATGAAGTTAGCACAAACAAAGATGAAACAACCTCAACTTCATCCCCAACCACAAGCAAACACAAAACAAAACATAATGAACCACCAGACAACAAAACTAACTTAGAAACTTCAAGACTCATACATGAGAAAGTTACAATTTTAGATAACAACGGCAAGCCCAAGACCATTAAGGCTTGGGCTCCTAAATCTAACTGATCTCATTTTGTTTTGCAGGAACATCCAAGAAGGACTGACAACAAGTGGTATGTTGATAGTGGCTGTTCCAGACACATGACAGGAAACTGTACCCTTCAACAGGACTTCAAACACAAAAATGCTTCATATGTAGCATTTGGTGGGGATAAAAAGGGAGGTAAAATCACTGGGGAAGGGATAGTAACTAATGGAGTATTAAAATTTGAGAAAGTCAATTTTTGTGAAAATTTGCAATTTAACTTATTAAGTGTTTTTCAAATTTGTGATCAAAATTATACAACATTCTTTGATAACTCTGACTGTTACATCCTTAAACCTGGTTTTAAAATTCCAGAACACTGGATCCTTCTTAAAGCACCAAGAAAAGGTAATACATATGTGTTGGACATGAACAACACATCATTAACAAGCAAGGAGACTTGCCTGATATCTAAATCATCAGAAGATGAGTCACAATTGTGGCATAGAAGGCTAGCTCATTCCAACATGAAAAATATGAATAAACTAGTGAAAAATGACCTAGTCATTGGTATTCCTAAGAAATAATTTTATTGTTCCAACCACTATTTATCATGTTATAAAGGGAAACAACATAAAGTTTCCCATAAAATAAAAACAATTAACACAAACACAACACCACTAAAGTTACTGCACATGGATCTTTTTGGTCCTACCAATGTGTTGAGCATTGGCAAAAGGCAGTATTGTTTGGTGATTGTTGATGATTTCACTAGATTTACTTGGGTATTTTTCTTAAAACATAAAAGTGAAACATTAGAAATTTTAATGGAGTTCATCACTAAGATAGAAAACAACTTGATCTAAGAATCAAGATACTAAGAAGTGATAATGGAACTGAATTTGTTAATTATGTCTTAGACTCATTTTGTAGGGATAAAGGCATAGCTAGGCAATTTAGTGCTCCAAGAACTCCTCAACAGAATGTAGTTGCTGAAAGAAGAAACAAAACTCTAATTGAAGCTGCAAGAACAATGCTAGCTGACTCACATCTGCCAATAACATTTTGGGCAGAAGCTGTGAACACAGCCTGCACTGTTCAAAACAGAACTTTGATTGTCAAAGAACATAACAAAACACCCTATGAACTTCTGTTTAAAAGAAAACCTTTTATAGGATATCTTAAAGCTTTGGGTGTCATGTATCTGTATTAAACACAAAAGAACAGTTAGGAAAATTTGCTGAAAAAGCCGATGATGGTTTCTTTGTTGGTTACTCATCAACATCTAAATCATATAGAGTCTACATTCCACATGATAACATATGGAAGAAACTCCTAATGTATCCTTTGATGAATCCTTATTCCCACAGTTTATGAAAGGATCATCTTGGCTATTTGATATAGAGGTATTAACTAACTCATTTAACTCTAGTTATCTTAATATGACAGGTGTTGCGGATACATGTTATCCCTATGTTCCTCCAAATATGGGTGTACCATTGACAGCTGATCCACCAAGAGTCATTACCCCAGAAAACCAAAGTGATAATGATCCTAGTACATCAGCACAAAAACACAAAGATGGTTCAGATGTTTTTACTCCATGCACATCATCAGCAATACCCTCTACTTCCGTAGATGTCTCTACTTCTGTAGATATCCCTACTGCTGATGTTGAAAGGAGACCCCCAAAAATCAAACCATATCAAAAAATCATCCCACACCATTGTCACACACAGATATGCCTCGGACAGAGACCATAGCTGATCAAGTACCTGCTACGGAAGACATGTCCACTACCCCGGATAGCATACATGTTCCTGCGGAAGCTCAGTCAGCTGCACCAGAAAATGAGATGAACTATTTGGTTGACTCCCCATCACAACTACCCTCATCTCCAACAACCAACATCACAAACCTGGATTCATCATCCAAGTTAATGATGTACCAACAGTTAGACACATAAGTATCACCCAATTGATAACATGATAGGTGACCTCAATAGCAGAACTACTAGAAGACAAGGGGGAGCTGCAAACACTTGTCTAT
Organism: Flaveria sonorensis; assembly: GCA_025506505.1. Lineage (NCBI taxonomy): Eukaryota > Viridiplantae > Streptophyta > Magnoliopsida > Asterales > Asteraceae > Flaveria > Flaveria sonorensis. Next base: position 1,237,671 of record CM046439.1, on the reverse strand, counting down.
TCTCCTGTTTTCTATCTCAAGTAGTTCCACCCAACATCACAGAAGCCTTAAAAGATAACAGTTGGATTAAAGCAATGCAAGAAGAACTGTAGCAGTTCAGGAAACAGAAGGTGTGGAACCTAGTTGATCTCCCTGAAGGCCAATATCCTATTGGCACAAGGTGGTTATTCAAAAACAAGCTAGATGATACGGGAATAATAATCAGAAACAAAGCAAGACTAATTGCTCAAGGCTACACACAAGAGGAAGGCATAGACTATGATGAAGTCTTTGCACCAGTTGCAAGAATTGAGGCAATTAGAGTGTTCTTGGCATATGCATCATATAAGAAGTTCACAGTTTATCAAATGGATGTAAAGTGTGCCTTTTATATGGTAAGATTGATGAAGAGGTCTATGTATCTCAACCACCAGGCTTTGAGGATCCTGACTATCCTCATAGAGTATATAAGCTTGACAAAGCTTTATATGGACTTCATCAAGCACCAAGAAAATGGTATGAAACACTGTCCAAGTTTCTTCTAAAACATGGATACAAGAGAAAAACAATTGACCAGACACTCTTCCTCAAACATAAACACCAAGACCTCTTAGTTGTTCAAATATATGTTGATGACATCATATTTGGATCAACAAACAAGAGACTTTGTGAAGAGTTTGAAGCCTTAATGCAATCTGAGTTTCAGATGAGTTCAATGGGAGAATTAACTTTCTTCTTAGGATTACAAGTTCATCAGAAAACAGATGGCATCTTCATCAATCAAGAAAAGTATATCCGTCAAACATTAAAGAAATATAACCTTGCAGACTGTACATCATGCAAAACACCAGCATCTACTATAGATAAAATTTACCAGATCCAACAGGGAAGTCTATTGATCAAAGATTATATAGATCTATGATAGGATCCTTAATGTACTTAACTACTAGTAGACCTGACATAATGTTTGTTGTGTGTGTGTGTGCTAGGTATCAAGCAGATCCAAAAGAGTCTCATTTGAATGCAGTAAAGAGAATATTCAGATACCTCAAAGGGAAACCATCACTTGGACTCTGGTATCCCAAAGAAGGAGACTTCAAGCTTTACTCCTATTCAGACAGTGACTACGGAGGATGCAACAACAACAGAAAATCCACAACTGGTGGATGTCAATTTATAGGACCAAGACTTGTGTCATGCAGTGCAAAAAGCAGACAAATGTCTCAGTATCCACAGCTGAGGCTGAGTACATAGCTGCTTCAGCTGGCTGCTCTCAGGTTCTTTGGTTGCAAAACCAATTACTTGATTATGGTTATAATTTTTTCAAACTCCTATACATATTGACAACTCAGCTGCTATGTTTATAACTGCTAATCCGGTACAACATAGTAAAACTAAGCACATAGAAATTAGATATCATTTTCTAAGAGACTGCTCAGAAAAAGATCTAATTAAGTTGGTCAAAGTAGATATAATAAATCAGCTTGCTGATTTATTCACTAAGGCATTTGATTCTGTCAGATTTAACTTCTTAATAGAATCATTAGGCATGATCAACTTAGAATAAGTTCATCATATCAATAATAGACATAGATGTGTACTAACTGTGAACATATGAGACCACTTATGTAAGGCACAGATATACTAAGGACATGATAGTATGCTATAACTGACATATATCCTGCTTTCAAATTAACAACTATCTACTGATCCGATGTGTTGGATATGTGAATAGGTTCATCTTAAGTGGAAAATCAGGTATGACATGCTCAACTTAAATTTCAGATGACTTCTTATGACAAATTCATTATGAGGTGTATATTAAGTAAGTCTAATCCGGATGTGCAAAATTCATTGCCCATGCACACTTACTATGTTGTAACACCTTATAACCTCTATCTTTGCGCATCTTGACTCTCTGTTTTGTGTAAGCAAAGACCTGAGTCATGGGTCACCTCTGTTTTACGTGAGTAAAGACCCGGTGACCTGATGCAAATCATAAAACTCCAAACAAGAGCTACTCTCAAAAGAATCCAAAACGGATCAACAGTAAAAATATACAAAGAGCATGAATAAACTATCAACATTAATAAGATTTCAAAGAAATATTAAATAGAGCTTATAATCTACGGAACATGGGTCAAGTGTGATAACGTGATGGATTGGGCAGTTTCTGGAACGGACACACTTTCACAACATCTTGCATGATGCACTCATCTCTGTTCAACAATAAACTAACCACAACATGATAATAAGCATGACATACTCGACATACACTTTTGTTTGAACTTCTGCGGATCACAAATATTTGCAATCTGCACTAGATCAAGTAGTTAACAAATCTAACAATAATGCAGGATTGTGTTAGTGTCATAGTATGATCCTTCAGTCTATCAAACAAGTGCATGTGCATATGCTTCTCTCTCTTATGTGTTTATTCTGTTAGTCAATGTAACAGTTCACATGAACTTCTTTATTAAATTTTTGATAAATTCTTAAGTTTCTGATTCATCACAAATTTAGGGGGAGTAATAAGTTCATTAAAACCTATGTTAAACATACTGAGTTGAAGAAAATTGGAACTTGAGCACTAACTTGGCTGCAGGCTGAAGGATATCTGCAACAGGAAGCTGCCACTTGTACACAATTGACATGAAGCAAGTCACAAGGTCCAATAGCAAAACATCAAATGAATTAACCATGAGTCAATTCATACAAAGATAAAACATAGACAATATTAAGTTTTCCTTCAGAAGTCATTTTTCTTTCGGAAGATATTCCTGCGGAAGACAGAATGTCAAATTCCGCAGGTGCAATGTGGAAGAAAGACATTATAATTTCCATAGATGTAATCTGCAGAAGACATTGTTTGGATATTAATTGATCTTTGCCCTATTAATTGTTTAATCATTAAGTGCATAGTTATTAATTATCCATAGTTATTAATAGGCATAGTTAATACTTTGAGGGGTAAAGTGTAAAACCGAGAAGAGATTAAGTGCAACTGGGTCCCACTGAAATAGGATAAGGTCAAAAGGTAAAACCTCGGAGGGGCTAACTGTAATTGACAGGCTATCTGAAAAGGTATATATAGGGGCTTCTACCGTTGGCCTTTCTATCACTTTCAAAAAAAAAAAACCCAAATCAAACAGCATCCAAACTGAACACCATAAACCCTTACCAAAATCTCAACCTAATCTCAAATAGTTACACCTCTCACGTAATCAACGTCGCCATCATGGCTAACCGATTCGTGAAAGAACACAATGTGTGTGCGTATATAGATCCGAATGTCAATGATGAGTGTAGAACCATCATACAGTACTTAAGAAGACCGCGATTACACTTCGCACTAACTGCCAATCCGGTCATATATCTGTCGCATATGATGGATTTCTGGAATACCGCAGCTATTGAAGAAGGAGATGAAGGGGCCATGATAACCGCAACCATTGGGAACCTACCCCTCTGGGTGAATGAAGGAATCATACGCGGGGCTCTAGAATTAGGAGACGAAGAACAAGGTCATCCGGATGTATTCGAACATGAATACATCCAGAAAGTATTCGACCTGATGGGGTATGATAGTGACTATCAACACGGTGAAATCAAGAAGGGAAGGCTATGTAAGCCATATCGATTCCTGTGCCACACATACCTGAAATGCATTTCCAACCGAAAGTCCGGATTGGACAGATTCTCGCGACACATTTCCTCCCGAATCATCGGAATTTTCGAAGGGAGGAAGTACAACTACGCAAGATATATAATGAACTGCCTCTGCGACCATGTGCGAGTGCAGAAGGAAGGAAAAATGTTCATGTTTCCTCGATTCTACAACTGATCATAAATGAACACCTTTCGGAGGTGAGAGAGTAGGAGATTCATGTGTGTCGAACCATCTGAGCAGATCACTTCTGAATAAACTATCTGGGACGTACCAAGGAGGGGAGGTACAACTGTTTGCTCATGTAATAGATGAGAATGAGAACATTCCTCAGGAGCTGCTGTGGGTTGAGGAACCACAAACTGAAAGCTCATTAGCACCATCTGCCACACACTCCCAGCCTGAAACACCGTAACATGCTTCACCCAAATCACCCCAACAAGAATCACAGCCACCACCATCACCCATCCACTTGACATCTTCAAGTGAGAATACTGTACCCATCTCTCCTGGCCAATCACCAATATCAATCAACTCTGCTTCTACTGAAGTAGTTGGTTAGGATGGGACTCAACCTCCACTCCCACAATCACCAATCTCCATAACATCAATTGATACTGGTGCCACAAAGCCCATATATCCTCTACCACCAACTGAACCAACCATCTCACCCACTCCTACTAAACCCATTGATAGCCTAACACCAACAGAAGAACTCCACCTTGATGAGGATGTTGATGAAGCCATTAATGATGAAGATACAAAAAAAGTCTGTATTGATGTAGAAGAGAAAGATAAAGAAGAGAAAGTTGAGCAAGAAGAGAGTGCTTTGTTGATATCATTGCTTACAATGAAAATGACCTGAATGAAGAAGAAATAAATGTAAGCAAAAGCTACTTGGTGGCCCAGTACAACAACCTTGTACTAAAGAGTAACAAGAGGATGGAAAAGCTGAGAAGGATGAAAAGGAGTTGAATGAGAAAGTTGAAGCCATTAGAAGCTTGGAGAGCAGAGTAAAAAGGCTGAAGGAAGATGCAGTGATGAATAATAAAGCAATAAATGCTTTAAATGATCTGGTAAATGAGCAAGCTGCAAGTCTGAAGCTAAAAGATAATGAGATTGAAAGTTTAAAGAAGAAATTGACTGAGGCTGAACAGATTAAAGGTGAAACAGCAATGATCACCTACAACAGAAAAAGGAAGTACTTAGGGAAGACAGCTGATGTTCTGGGTGAATCCTCAAAAAGAGAAAAATTAGATTCACCAGAGCTGTCAGCCCCTACGGAAGAAGTCAAGAAAGATAGTGATGAAGAATGGGAGGAATTGACTAAATAAGAGTCTCCCAAATATGAGAAAGAAGAAATAGAAGTACGTCTGACTACTGCAGACATCCTTGATGAAAGACCATAGTCATCCATGTTCATACAATAAATCAATCATGGATTTCCATTTGACTTGGTGGATAAGATGAACATGGAGGAGATGATTCAAACTCTAAAAGAATTTGAAGCTATGAGTATGATGATTCCTGTGTGTAACTTTGACACCTACTCAAAGTTCAAGTCAATGGAGAGAATAAGGAAGGAGTTAGGTCATTGTGATACCTCCGGGCTTACAAACATGGTTTGCTGGCTGCAAAGTCATAACCATGACCAACATGAACTCAAAGGAAGAACCATTGGTGAATTAAGGGCGATGATGGAATATGTTATGAAGGTAGAGCTGGATACAGGAGTAAAGTTCAGATCCGGAGCCCCCAATCCTGCTTATTAACAACAATTATCACAAAACTCTTGCTGAGCCTACTGTGGTTCAAGCAAAAGACATGCATAAAGGAAAAGAACAATTGATCAGAGAGCCAAGAGATATAATTCCCAAGTTATGGCCTCTTGGAACAGCTGTGAGGGAGATCACCCAAGAACGACTAAGTCTGATTCAACTTTTTGATTAGATGACAACTCCAAGATCAGCTGAAGACAATCAGATTATTGCATGGAAGTATGATGGTGATTGGGATTGTGCAATGATCAAGAGGGCATCTGGCATGGTGCAATATTTTCAAAGACTAGAGAGCTTACTGTCACTGCCAGATGTAGACCTTCATACATTACAACGCCTTCCCATCATTAATTATCCCATAAGTCCAAGGGGAAGAAACTTCTCTGGGATTGTGAACAGTCTGAAGAACAAGTTCAAGCAAAATATGATTAGGGAAGCTATGATGAATGATGTTGTGCACTTTAGAAGAAAGTCAACGTCTCAGTCCAAGTCCAAACTGGTTGATGATGAATTCTTGAAAAGGATTGGAGCTAAAGATAGATTTGCTGCATCAATCAAAACAATAGATGGCAATCAGTTCACATGCCCCATTACTGACTGGGGGTATGTTGAAAGGAATAAAGAACTGGTGCTGCTAAGGAATGATCCTGCTAAGAAGTCAACAAGCATAAGACTTTTTGACCCTGTAGAACTGAAGTTGTTGCACCCAAGCTATACCTCTTATCTTCATGATAAACACTTTCCAAGGCTGCAAGATTCAACTGCTCAAAATGACTTGTGCTTCTATGTACACCTTATTCAAGTCATTGACAAATTGCATGCCAAGGCGCACAAGAGGAGGAAGTTTGAATCTGGGCAGCGGATTGGGTCAGAGATAAAGCCTATAACAGAATTAAGAACTTCAGAACAGGACGAATTAGAGGTGGTGTCAAATAATAGTGTTGTTACAACACTCACCACTGAAGAGGATGTCCTGGGTATGAAATACAAAACACTGAAGAGGATGAACAGACGACAGATAAAGTATCAGTATGAAGATCAGAAGACGACTGTAGATTACTTTAAATCAAGAATTTTGGCAAGAGTGAATGAACTTAGAGTGCTAAATCAATGATTACTAGAGTCTAAACCTAAGGGGAGTACTGTTAGGGATAGATCTCTTGAATAGGTTTAGATGATATATATATCACTCTTGTAATCATAATTGTAATTATTGTTCTTAATGATATAAAATGAATATATTTGATTATAATTGTGTTTATGAACTAAATAACATTTATTTTGCACTTCATTTAATATATTCATCTATGATATAATATATTCAGAATATATGTGTGAATGTGCAGGAAACATTAAACTGTGTCAATTTGAAAAATTGACCAAGTGTTGGAACAACTGCGGATGAATAAAGTGTTCTTCCGTAGATGTTCTCAGGAACATAACTGAAGAATGTACATCCGTAGATCTCCTACGAAATAACAACAAATGCTGAACAAATCCAAGATCAAGTGGAGCTACTGAAGGAGAGTGTGCTGCTGAAGAACAAGTACAAGAACTCATGCGGAAGCACAACAATTGAAGAACAAGTACAGTACAACAGTTGCTGCGGAAGACAGACTACCTGCGGAAGAGTAAATTCCTACGGAAGACCAACTAACTCAGAAGTCAACATCAAGTTAACAAGTCAATGTGGCAGAACATCAACAACATTAATGATGATTGAAGACGTTTTATTCAAGCGGATATTCCACGTCACATCAACAAATTTTATCATCAGTAGAACCATTGTAAATCACGAATTCCTAAGCCGATAAACATGGCGAAGATTCGGATAATGATGATTAGTTTAATTATAGTAACAAAATAGCTAGTAATATAACAACATTAGATCTCTATAAATAGATACGAGATCATCAACAGAAAAAAAATCAATATAAATTATATAACAACAGTTGAGATTCATTAGAATCATCAGTATTGTATTCAAGATCAGTAATATCAATAGCAACAAAAAAAAGCATACAATCAACGTTCTTGAGTTCTCTCGGTTTGATTATTCTTATTTTATTGTTTGATTGATTGATTTTATTATTATTAATAGATTAAACACCAAGTATTGATAATTCGTGATCAATACTTATTCAAATCAATTCTGATAATTCTTGAACGATCCTAGGATTCTCAAATAATAATAATAATAATATGATAGTAATGGTAATAATAATAACTATTACTATTATTATAATAATAATAATAATAATAATAATAATAATAATAGTGATAATGATAATTATAATAATAATGATAATAATAATAATAATTATTATTATAATAATAATAAAATAATAATAATAGTAATAATTGTAATATATAATAATAATAATAATAGTAATAATTGTAATAATAATAATAATAATAATAATAATTATTATTATTATTATTATTATTATTATTAAATAATAATATTAATAATAATAATAACTGTAGTAGTAATAATAATAATAATAATAATAATGATAATAATAAAAATAAAAATACTAATAGTAATAATAATAATAATAATAATAATAATAATGATAATAATAATAATAATAATCATGATAATAATAATCATGATAATAATAATAATCATCATAACAATCATAATAATAATAATAATAATAATAATAATAATAATAATAATAATAATAATAATAATAATAATAATAATAATAATAATAATAATAATAAATAATAATAATAATAATAATAATAATAATTATTATTATTATTATTATTATTATTATTTTATTACTATTATTATTATATTATTATTATTATTAATATCATTATTATTTTTATTATTATTATCATTTTATTATTACTATTATTATTATTACAGTTATTATTATTATTATTTATTATTATTATTTTTATATAATAATAATAATAATAATAATAATAATTATTATTATTATTATTATTATTATCATTATCATTATTATTATTATTACAATTATTATTATTATTATTATTTTATTATTATTATAATAAAATAATTATTATTATTATCATTATATTATAATTATCATTATCATATTATTATTATTATTATTATTATATTATTATTTTATTATTATTATTATTATTATTATAATCATAATAATAATCATAATAATAATAATTATTATTATTATCATTATTATTACTATTATTATTATTATTTTTTATATAATAATAATAATAATAATAATAATAATAATAATAATAATAATAATAATAATAATAATAATAATCATTATTATTATTATTATCATTATCATTATTATTATTATTACAATTATTATTATTATTATTATTATTATTATTATTATTATTATTATTATTTTATTATATTAATAATAATAATTATTATTATTATTTTTATTATTATTATTATTATTACAATAATAATAATAATAATAATAATAATAATAAATAATAATAATAATAATAATAATAATAATAATAATAATAACCAAATGTCTTAGTCTCCACATCTTCAGTTCGACGAGGGGACTACGACATTTGAGCGGTTTAGGACCTTGAGAGGAGGACTGCCAACACCGGGGACCATTTTTTCACATGAGTGGTTAGATCTCATTGGCAAGAATGGGAGGTTTATGGAGATTATCGGTGAGGATAGCCCATGGGAGCAGATGTTTAGCATGATTTGCCAGCACATCGAGAGCTCACAGTGGAGTTTTACTGCACATTCACCTTCCGTCCGCGTACGCAGGGATTACTGGAGCTAGACGAGGATGACATCGCGGAGGGTCGTGTGGACACGGAGGTTTCTTTCAGGATGTTTAGGGTCCTGCATCGCATGTCCCTTAGACGGTTCGCCGTCGTCAGCGGCCTCTATACCGAGGAGGAGACCCGAGAGCCGATCTACACCACGGCTTTGATTCGAGGGGCAGATCACGCGGATCAGGTCTGGTGGCCTGCGATTGGTGACGGACCGTACGGTGCCTATTTGATGGTCTCTCACATACGAGACCCTCTTTATCGTTACATTCACCAACTGATCGCCACGTCGGTCACTGGATGTGGAGCGGGGACCGACAGGGTTAACACAGCCGCCCTCTTCTTTATCCGGTGTCTACTCAGACACCGACACTGCCGCCTCGCGCATGCTCTTACGGATTACTTTGCCAGCTACTATCACATGCAGGCGCGAGGGGCGTTGGTAGGCAGCAGCATTATGGCGCGGATCACTCGGGGCCTGAGATACGAGCATGCTATGTCCCAGCCTCCATTGCCTGCGACTCCTGTGCGCCTGGGGGCCAGGCCACCGCCACCGGAATGAGGATCACTCGGAGAATTAGGGACGACACGTGGGACCTGGGCGGAGATTCCATGAGCTTGTGGCATGGGTGCTCGAGCCGTTGGTGGACCTGCCCGAGTTGGCAGGGGCCGAGGTCCAGGTTCAGCAGGTTCACTAGCCGGTTGATGGAGGGGAGGATGAGCCCATTCAGCCGCCAGACGACTAGGACCCGCCGCAACATCCTCAGCGCGTGTACCATGCCGTGCAGTTGCCTGTTCACATAGTAGATATGCTTCACGACACACAGGCCAGGGTCACGAGCATGGACGACCGGGTCACGCACATCACGGACCGGCTCACGCGTATGGAGGATATGATGGAGTGGGTCATCCAGCACATGGCCTCAGACTATGAGGCCTCCGGTACGCCGTTGTTGTCACCGCCACCCAGACGGTTAGGCCATGATGGTGCTAGCACCTCTGGCGCCGGTGGGTCAGGTCAGGGCAGAGATGCTGAGATGGCGGGTTAAATAGATATTTTGTTTGTATTTTGTTTCTTTTTTTATGTACAAACTCGTTGTATTTATATATGCAGTTTTAGTTATAATGCTTTTGTTGTATTTATAATGGCTTCTATATTTAGTTGTGTTTGTTGTTCGTAATGGTAATTATATAAAATATTTGTAATTTTGATAATGTTAATTGTATATGTATGAACCAACTTGTTATGTAATTGTATATAATATTTATGATAATTTCTAGGACAACCGATTTTTACAAAGTAGTAACGTCACAAAAAAAAAAAAAAACACAAGCGTCACATTAATAATAACAACCGATTTTTACAAACTCGTATTTTGATAAAAAAAATTAAATTAAACACATACCGTCACATTAATAATAACAACCGATTTTTACAAATTCGGAATTTGATTAAAAAAATTATAAACTAAAAAGTTAAATTATAAACTAAAAAGATTGCCGACACAAACCCATTGCTCTTGTTTTCGGATTAGATTTCAACCGTGTTATAAAATAAAAATAATCACAACCCAACTCTAAAAAAACACAAACTCGTATGATTAAAAAATTTAAATATTATACCTAAATGTTACGGTTTGGTCAAACCGTGACATATACACCACCATCAAAACCCTAAAACCCAACTCTGAAAAAAAGAAACGGAACACACTCCCCCAATAATTAACCCAATCCCGAGGTGCAGAACATTCTCTGAAGCCTAATCGTAACGGTTAGACCCAACCGTGACGGTGGTTGCTACACCTGACCTAACGGTCACGGTTAGCCCAAACTGTCACTTGTAGGTCCGGTTTTCTCCAAATCCCCCACGGTGCGTCTAAAATTTCCGTAAATTTTATGCATAACAGGTAGCAATAATTTAAAGTTAGCCAAAAAGAAAGCGGGTCTATAGTTGGCAAAGTGTCCTTTTTATATATAAAATATTCTAATAATCTTATTTGAAAATTTAGCTTTATATTAAAATAGTAATAGAGTTCTAAGGCGTGTTGCGCTGAGATAGAGCATGCCACATGGAGTGAAGACTACACAACGTACAAAAAATGAACCCTTTTTACAATAGATGGTGATTACATTCAATGATACGTTTGTGGAGAAATAGTGTGTTATCTATAATTTTCTTCTTTTGCAAGCTGCAATAGATTATCAGAATTAGGCATTGGTATAGTTGAATGATTATCAAATCAAAGTATCAGATTGTACTGAATGTTTGATATCCAAGATTAAATCTTGGGTTCAAGATTTCATGTGAGATCAATTTGTCTTGAATGTTTTTCAATGGGATTGTTGTATCTGGTATGCATGCGAAGATGTAAGATAATCTTAGTTTTGTTAAGTCCACTTGGATGTAATAATCCCAAAAATATTCTAAATTACCACTAAAAGTGTTTATTTATTGTCAATATCAAATACAAGTCATTTTACTTGTTGAACAACCGAGTTTCATAAACTTCATTGTTGAGTTTTTAGGGTTCATAGTTTCACCTTACTAAGAGATGCCTGCAAATTAGGGGTGTTCAAAAATATCCGAATCCGAGAATCCGATCCGAAAATCCGAAAATCCGAATCCGAAATATCCGAATTTCGGATATCCGAAAATTCGAATTCGGATTCGGATAGTGATTTTCAAAAGTTTCGGATATTCGGATATCCGATTATCCGAAAACTAAAAAATATTTTTTTTATTTTTTTAAATTTGAGACATATTTTTACTTTATATTGAGATTTTTTAGTATATATTGAGACTTTTATAATATGAGTTGTTTTTTATATTATTTTTATAATAGCATATGTCTAATTATTATAAAAAACTAAAAAATAAAAAAATAAAAAATGAATTTCGGATATCCGAATCACTATCCGAATCCGTATCCGAAATTCGGATATCCGAAATTTCGGATACGGATACGGATTGTGATTTCTACTTTCGGATATCCGAAATTTCGGATACGGATTGTGATTTTTACTATCCAAAATCGGATATCCGAAATTTCAGAAATCCGACTTTGGACACCCCTGCTGCAAATAGTTTTTCAAGTGTCTCTCTTACCTGTTAGAGAAAACCCATTATCCAAACTAAGTAAATGAGTTGATATTTCATCATCTTATGTTTGATAAAGTGAAACTATTTCTTGTTTTATTTAAAGGTTGCAATATTATCTGTAAGTGAAAGAGATAGACCATATCATCCCATCTTGATTTTCTTGTGCAGGTGAAGTGTGAACCACTATAGGTTTGCTTTTGTTTTTGGCAGATGATGTTTTTTCTGTTTGGTTAAAAGCAAACGTGTGGATAAAGCGAATAAATTCTAATAAAATCATATTATATATAACATGTAACAGAGACGTATTTAATTAGGGTTCTCTTTATCAACTTATTAATCCATACATCATTGTTCACATGTAAAAGTTTGGTGTACTGAAACTTATCATCTTTGTTGCTAATATATATGTAAATTAAATTAAAATCATCCGCCGCCTGCACTGCCGGTGGTCACGGCTTCTACAGCAAAACCCACCCTTGCAACTCCGACAACCACTACTTGAGGTAGCCCACGACCATCTGCAAGACGAACGTTCACCCTTACCGTTGTAGCAAGATCTGATCACTCTTCTGTCTCTCTCTATCACTGAAACGTCTCCATCTCCGTCTTCCTCCCTCCATTTGCAATCGATGAAAGTGAGCTTTGGAAAACACCACCGACGCATAGGAATCTAACCTACGCATCACCGACTTGTACTTTCTTGCATTACTCGCTTGTAAACCACTATTAATTTCCTTCATCTTCAAAAAAACATTAACAGGGTAAAGGCATTTATGGTGTTGAAGTCACACCACATTCATCCTAAACACTAGTAAGACATTTATGCGCACTTTTAAAATTGTTAAAACATAAACTGTTTAGAAGAGTTTTAATTTGTTGATATATAGTATGTCAGAGTCCGTTTGAGTTATAAACAAGCCATCGTTTAGAGAAAAAATCTTGTAGAATAACCTAATGTGACGACGTAACAGTCCATGTGCAAACGAGATTCATTGTTAATGTTAGCGTGTTGTTAGCTTGATTTAGGTATGTTAGTGATTGTTAGAGGATTAGTGAATGATAGAGCTAATGATCAATATTAAAATAAAAGAAAATTTTGTTGAAGAAAGAATAAAAGTAAGAAAATAAAGTCATGAGAACAATAGATGAATCAAGTCATTAATGGACTTGTTCATCATTTGTATTTATTACATCCATCATACAATAATACAGTGTATGTTTTGATGTTAGGATAGTTCTTGAGACTAAAATAAATTAAAGAAAATCGAAAGAACATAAAAGAAATACATAATATAAAAGCAATACAAGATTACGTTAGCACCAAAGAATTCTTAAATTTACTTGTAAAAGAATTGGTCAAAACTAAATGATGAAAAGAAAGTTTGTGAGTGAGATTTTAAGAGAATGAGTAAAAAAAAATAAAAGCATAAAGCTGACTTTTATAGTTAAGGTTATGAGGTGGTTATGAATGGTTTTAATGGTAAGTTAGAAGTTTTTTAAAAAGGGGTTATGATTGAAATTTTAAAAAGATATAAAATAAAATCTCTTTAATTTAATAAAATGATAACTAGAAGGGACACGTAACATCACCACATTACTCCTTACTAAAATTTTCTCGCTTCTCTCTCCTACTAAATAATCATGTTAATTACTAATAATATTATTTAATTTTTAGATTATAATATTTTAATAAATTAAAAAAATAGATCTTTTTATTAATATTTTTTCTAAATAAATATTTTATAAAATAAGAATATTTTATAAAATATCAAACTTTTCAAAAAATACAAAATATTTTAAAATTGATGTTTTTAAAAAGTAAAACTTTTATAAACAAAAATAATCAAAATTAAGAGTATAATAAGAAAGTTTTAAAGTGATATTTTTTAAAAATTTTGTTTGAAACAAAATGTTTGAATTTATTTTGGAAAAACAAAATTTTAAAAAAAGTTTAAAAACAAAAGTTTAAAAGTTGATATCATTATTTATTACTTATATTTCTTACTCATACGTAATTTCAATCATATCTTATCTCAAAATAACATTTTATAACTAATAACTTTCATTCAATTTAATATTTTATTTATTCAAGTCGTGTAATGCACGATATTACTAAAACTAGTGTTCTATACAAAACTAATTTTATTAAGCTCAAAAAAACTACATAACTCACTTATAATTATATAATGATAACTGTTTTATGTTTTAATGGTTTTTTGGATTAATGATGGGCTATCAACGCATCCCATCATCTTCTTACTCAAGTGCAAACATAAACGCTTTAAGTATCAAACTATATAAATACGGGGTTTTTGTGGTTCTTTAAGAGTTCTAATATACAGACACCCCATTTTATAAATCGACACCCTCTATACGCTTCGTATACCATCATACGCGGTGTATAGGGTCGAAGACATTGAAAACGAGAAAAATTCAGGGGGGGTTGTCAGAGGGCTTACGCCTCATATAGCTCTATACAACCACCTATACTACACATATAGGGCTATACGACACGTGTAGCAAATTTTGGCATTGACTACGAGGACAAATTCAGGGGTTATCAGAGGGGTTATACGTCTCGTATAAGGCTATACGACCCGCATAAGGCTATACGACCCATCTATACAACGAGTATGGTGCTATACGACACGTATAGAAATTTGGGGTGTTTATTTATAATTAGGTGTGTCTAGATATCAGAACCCTTATTTAAATGCTATTGATTCTAAGGTTAACACCCTACCCTCCTTATCTGTGTATATCATGAAATTGCATAAGTTGTTTAGGTTTACTAGAAAAAAACTTGTGGTTGGAAAATGGCACCTAAGGTGCATTATATAATTATGGGTTTCGGTCGTTTAAAAAGCACAAGTCTTCATGTGAGCATTCGTCACCTTGTTTCTCTGATTATGTAAATGCAATCAGTTGAGGTCAAACATATGGCTGCTCGACTCAACTGCCATAAACAATCTATCATTGTAGGTCCTTTCTCTCTCTCTCTCTGTAGCAAATTTTATAGGAAAGCATGTTCTTGAACCATGTGTCATACGATAAATGTATTAAACTAACTATTTTTTATGTCCAACTCAATTTTAAAGAGCTTGAGTGTTTCATATTGTACTATACATATGAAGTATGTGGTTGTTGCTCGGATTAAATAGATAAGTTTACCTCTTTTTTCTCTCTTGTTTTATAAGATTTTTGAGCATATATGATCATCGATCATAGGATTTATGAATACTAGTATATGATGAGTTGGGTGCATTTGGAGGATGTTGTGACAAAACCAAGTAACAAGGTTGGTGGCACAACCCATGAGGACCCTATTACTGCCGTGCCAGGTGAGCAGAATATAATTGATACTAGTATGATCAACAATGGTGGTGGGGGTGCAACCTATAATGACCCTGTGAAGGCCAAGCTAATGACCAACACTGGAACATATGAGCAGAGTATAATTGGTAATAGTTTAATCACGAGTGGTGATGGGTGTGCAACCCATAAGGACCCTTTTGTCGCCGCGCCACAGACCACCACTGGAACAGATGAGCAGAATATACTTGATGCTAGTATGATCAATAACAGTGGTAGGGGTGCAGCCCATAGGGACCATGTTGTTGTCACGCCAGAGATCAACAGTGGAACATATGAGCAGAGTATAGCTGATGCTAGTATGATCAGTGGTGGTGGTGGGGGTGCAACCCATAACGAACATGTTGTCGCTGTGCTAAAGACCAACACTAAAACACGTGAGCAGACTATAGTTACTACTAGTTTGATCAAAAGTGGTGGTGGAGGTGCTACACATATCACAGCCCTTTTAGCAAATCAAGAGTGTCAAGAATAAAATTATTAGTGGAAAACTTATGTTTGACCATTTTAGTGAACGAATGTCTAGAATATGTATGGGTGTGTTGTTAGTTCTTCATGTGGATTATTTTGTATTTGAATATATTTCATTTGTTGTAAAAATTTTATTTAATGAAAAGATAAAAAGGTCATGAAATATTAATTAATTGATTTTTAATAGTAAACGTAAACTCACAGGTTGTAGTGAGGTGTTGTATGACGGTAAATTTGTAACACTCGGTTTATAATGAATTCTTGTGTCTAAGCTAAAAGAAGAACATCACGATAAATAAATTAAAACGAACAAAATAAGAAGCATAAACCATATATCAAAAGAAACCTTGATTTAGTTTTGATACTTATACGTTTATGCTTCGATTCAAGTTTACATTGAAAAAAGTGATATGAGTAATTAAAGCCGATTAAAATTTACCTTTGACAGATCAATTTTGAATAAAAGTTAATGAGAACTAAAAGAAAAATCACGTCTCGGAAAAGCGAAGAGCGCAAATTACTCCTTGTCGCACCACTTTGTTGTGTAATACTCTCAACCCGCCTATATTTAACATACACAAGCAAAGTGGAAATTATTACTTATATTAGAAATTAAGGAACTTAGTTGCTACAGTTAACTTTGTAAAGTTTCTGTTTTGGCCACATGAATTTTTTTACTTTGTGTTTTGACCACGCCAAATAGTGCCACTATCGCTGGTACCCTTATGGCTTATGCTCCTCTCCTGATGTCACATTCTCTGATATCTTACGTGTATGTTTCCTGTGATTATATCACAGTTTAACCCCGTGAAACAGTATCTCTTCGACTCCAGTAGGCCTCTCTATCTCTTTGGTTTCCGGCAGACCCAAGGTATCTCGAGCGTCTATCTAAGAGAGTGAGGGTTCGGCTTCGGCTATGGTAGCGAGCTGTAGTGGCCTGGTTAGGTGCCGTGGGTGGACGACACCGGCCTCTACTGGCTCAGCAACGACGCTGTGGTGGCCAACAACCACAACCGCTTTTCTGGCGGTGGTCAAGATGAAGCAGATCGGAGCTACATGCTTCATTTCAAGTAGTCTACAGCCATGGTGGCAAATAAATGTAACATTCTTTGACGTATATTGTGATTTTTTATTGCATTCCACCGGTCTCCACAAATCCGAGTGAAAACTGGTGATGATCTATTACTGTATGCTTCAAATCACTATCATATGCATGATTGATAGAATAGTTATATTTATTTTTTAATTACAGGATTTGAGTTGATTTTGCAATTTATTTCCTATCTTAGGTCTTTTGATATGATTGTTGGAATGAATCCAACCAACATATTCTCATTAGAACTCTAGAGGCCTATGTGGAATTTAGTCTAATATGGTTTTTTCATGTTTGTGACGTCTTTTGTAGTAACTTTTACAGGAATTCGATAGTTTAGCTCTAACTCTTAATCTTGCATAAGCAATGTGAGTATATGACGATCATTTCATTTCTGAAGCTGTAATCTCATTAATTGTTTTGCACCACACATCAATGCTTTAACACAAAAATCCTACCTCATTAATTAGTTTTTAATGGTTTTGACAGGCACTTATACGCTCCAGTTTTCTCATTTGTGAATCAAGCAAATGAAAAAACACCATCCATTGAGAAAGTTACAAAAGTTAAAAGCCGGAACATAAAAGAACGCATTTTAATTTGGTGTAATAGAAAGTGTCAAACTTTTTAAATACAAGTAACTACGTATAACTAATATTTACATGTATCTCCCGCCGCAACGCGCGGGGTTACATACTAGTTAAAAAACAAAAACAAAATCAATCGATCACTGTTTATTGAACAATGTTCTCCTTCCAGGATGAAGTTCTATATAATATGAAAAGAAGCGATGAATATAACCACGATGAACAATCATGTTATTTAAATGAAACGAGCATGCTATAAAAATATGTCAAAATGGTATAATGATAGGCATCGATGGATCTTGATAAATGTTTATTAGATAGCTCGGTTTAAACTATCCCTCTTATAAATCAACGAAACCTTATTAGTTTCGATTTATCGAAAATGCATACTTATTTTGATTATTGACTTATTAATTTTCCCTTTTAATTATTTATCATTCTTATAAGAGTAAACTCAAAATTTTGTGTGACTAGTGCTTCTAGTTTCAATGAATTCATTCATCAAGTAGATTTGATTGATATAAAAATGGGTGGAAACAAATTTACGTATATGTCCCCGGATGGAACAAAATTGAGTAAGTTGGATAGATTCTTAGTGTGCCAAGAATTCCTAAAATTGTGGCCTGGGGTGAAGGTAACGGCATTGCCTAGAAAGTGTTCGGATCACAACCCAATTCTATTATCAATGCTAAACATAAATTACGGGCCGATTCCTTTCAAGTTCTTCTCTTCATGGCTCAAAAAACCTGGACTTCATATGATAGTAATTAAAGCTTATTAGGAGGCGGTGTGTGTATGGCAATCCGGATAAACAATTCATATAAAAATTAAAGGCTGTCAAAATGGCTATTAAATCATGGCGGCTGTCGAGATATAGAAGCCAAGGCGGAGTCGATGATGCTGTTGCAGGAGGAATTATGGGAGATATGGGGAAAGTTCACAATTCAGACCGTGTTCAATAGTAACGTTTTTAACAAGTTACCACAGTTTGAAGCGGAGGCTCTTGTCAGGCAATTTTCGGTTGATGAAATAAAGGCTGCAATATGGGCATGGGTGGTGAAAAAGCTCCGGGCCCGGACGGATTTAATTTCCAATTTCTCAAGGAATTTTGGGATGAGATTCAAGGTGATTTGAAAGGGGTAATGGAATACTATCATGCTGGAGGAAGCATTAGCGCAGGTTGTAACTCGAATTTATTACCCTTTCCTAAGACTTCCGACCCATTAACAGTCTCCGACTACAGACCAATCAGCTTGATTGGATGCTTAAATAAGATCTTCTCAAAAATATTGGCGAGAATGCGGGCCCAAGTGTTGAGGAACGGGGCTTTATTGTTTTAGAGGCTCAAGACCGTGCTGCACGAAAACAGGCATAACTTGGGCTATGAGTCTCCCGTTTCTGACGTTTTCTAACCAGTCGAGACGACCGTGGAAACGAAGACTACGTCATGGTAACCTGCCGTAGGCGGGTTAGCCCGTTATTTTTCCCAAAATAAGGCCTCTAAATGGGTTTTCAGGCCACTTTTATGTTTTCTCTAGTTTTCGGTTTTGTTTTGGGCTTTGTTTTGGGCCGTGGTTGTTTGTTTTAGGCCCGTTCGAACTTTTTTTTTTTGCTATTTAAGCTTACTGGATGTAATCTGAAAGGACAGTTGAACTATTGGATAATTGAAATCTTGTCTTTTCGAATTCGTGACTCTTGGGGTCGAATTTGGGGTTTGGGTGGAGATCATCACGGGCATTCGCAGAATCAACGTGTTTGGCTTCGATTTCATTCCGTGCGCTACATCAGTTGGTATCAGAGCCAATTCCTGGCTCAAAATGCCTCCAAGAAGAAACGCTAGGCCAATCGATGAAGTTTATGAACGGGAGTTGGAGCAACGCTTTATGGCCAGGGTGGAGCAACGATTGGATCAAGTGGTCGATCAACTGACTAATCGAATGGCTGACTTGGTGAATCGTAGAAGGCAGGTCCCCGACAATGGGGATGGTTCTGATTTTGACAATCCATTTTATGGTGACGATGTGGGTCTTCCGAAGGAAATCCAGAAAGGAGACCGGGGCGAGAACATGGAGGTGGAAATAGACGTTGGGACACTGGGATTAGAATTGATATTCCAGAGTTTGATGGAACTAGCTTGAACCCAGAAGGGTTTATTGATTGGTTGGCTACTGTAGAGGAGGTATTTGAATTCAAAGAGGTGCCTGAAGACAAGCGGGTGCCTTTGATCGCTACCAGGTTACGTGGTAGGGCATCAGCGTGGTGGCAACAGTTGAAATTGACACGCAGCAGAGTTGGAAAATCAGGATTGTGACGTGGGCCAAGATGAAAAAGTGTATGCGTGCTAATTTTTTGCCTCATAATTTTCAACGTTTGATGTACCAGCGTCTGCAGAATTTGAAGCAGGGTTCTAAATCGGTTGACGATTACACAACCGAGTTCTATCAATTGATTGCTCGAAATGATATCCAAGAATCAGAAGAACAACTTGTCGCTAGGTATATCGGGGGGTGAGGGTTCAGATCATGGACTCTGTGAATCTTTTCGATCCGTTAACGATTGCTGAAGCACACCAACGGGCATTGGCTTTTGAGAAGCAAAACCGTCGGGTGGGGCGGTTCGTATTCTTCTGCCCCGGTTGGTGGAAATTCTGGGTCGGGTAGCGGGGCTAGTCGTGCTGCTACCAATCAGCAGAGACCCGTGGCGACTAATACTGGTAAGGGTGCTAGTAGTAGTGGCGCTAATGTTTCGGTTGTGGGGAGACAGGCCATAGGTACGCTGATTGTCCGAAGGCAGGAAAGCGCCATATGTTTGTGAATCTGAGGATGAACAACGGAAGATTATGATGATTCCCCAGTATTTGATGAAGAGCCCGAATATGAAGAAGAATTTGTGACTGGAGATGTTGGGGTGAATTTGGTGGTGAGACGAGTTTGCTATACACCAAAGGCAGATGATGATGACTGGCTTAAACACAACATCTTTCATTCAACTTGTACTGTCTTGGGAAAGGTTTGTACATTTGTTATCGATTCGGGAAGTGTGATAATTTAGTTTCAGAAGACGCTGTCAGAAAGTTGGCTTTGAAGACAGAGAACCGTGCAAAACCTTATAAGCTCCAGTGGCTCAAGAAGGGGTGGCGAGGTAATGGTTTCTAAACGGGCTCTTGTGTCTTTTTCTGTTGGTGCGACATACAGGGACAATGTCTGGTGTGATGTGGTACCCATGGATGCATGTCATTTGTTGTTGGGTAGACCTTGGGAGTATGACCGCAACATCGAACATAATGGGCGGTCTAACACTTACAGCTTCTGTTTGGTGGTATGAAAATTACCCTAGTTCCTAGCAAGCCGAAGGAGTTACCTACGAAGCCGTCAGGTAATCTTTTAACTCTTAGTCAATTTGAAGATGAACTGGAGGACGCAGGAAATGTTTTTATGTGATAGGGAAGGAAGTGCCTGAGGGGTTGGGATTCCTGATGCCATGATTCCTTTACTTGAGGAATTTTCTGATGTCTTCCCTAACGAGTTACCTGATGGATTGCCCCCTTTACGTGACATCCAACATCACATTGATTTAGAGCCTGGGTCACAATTGCCCAATAGGCCACATTACAGGATGAGTCCGAGGAGAACATGAGGAGTTGCGTAGGCAGGTTGAAGAGTTGGTTTCTAAAGGCCATGTTCGTGAAAGTATGAGCCCTTGTGCTGTACCTGCTTTGTTGACCCCGAAGAAGGATGGCACTGGCGTATGTGTGTTGACAGTCGAGCCATCAACAAGATTACAGTGAGGTACAGGTTTCCTATTCCCCGACTTGACGATTTACTTGATCAGATTAGTGGTGCTACTGTTTTCACAAAGTTAGATCTGAAAAGTGGATACTACCAAATTCGTCTAAGACCGGGAGACGAATGGAAAACTGCCTTCAAGACTCGTGAGGGGTGTACGAGTGGTCGGTTAATGCCTTTTGGTTTATCAAACGCACCCAGCACTTTTATGCGTGTGATGAATCAGTTGTTTAGGCCATTTATTGGGAAGTTTGTGGTTGTATATTTTGATGATATTCTTATTTATAGTGCTTCTGTCAGTGAGCATGTCACACATGTCAAGCAGGTCTTGACCTTACTTCGTAGGGATAGCTTCTATGCAGCTATGAAGAAGTGTGTGTTCATGACCCCTAAGGTTGTTTTTGGGGTATGTTGTGTCTGGTGAGGGGATACAGGTGGATGAATCTAAAGTCGCGGCTGTTCAAAACTGGCCACTCCTACTACCATTACCGAAGTTCGTAGCTTTCATGGCCTTGCTCTTTTATAGAAGGTTCATTCCACATTTCAGTTCTATTATGGCCCCAGTGACAGACTGCATGAAGGGAAAGATTTTGTTTGGACAGAAGAAGCTGAGCGGGCTTTTCAAGTTATAAAAGACAAGCTCACTACAGCTCCAATTCTAGTATTGCCTGATTTTCTCAAGCTTTTGAACTTCATACAGATGCGTCAAAGGTTGGGATTGGCGGGTTCTCAGCCAAGGTAGTCGGCCTGTTGCCTACTTTAGTGAGAAATTGACAGGGCCCAAGTTGAGGTATAGTACTTATGACTTGGAGCTTTATGCTGTGGTCCAAGCTGTAAAGCATTGGCGACATTATTTGTTTCATAAAGAGTTTGTTTTGTTCACTGATCATGACTCTTTAAGGCATTTCGCACACACAAGACAAGGTATCCCATAAGCATGGGCGCTGGTTGGCATTTCTTGAAAAGTTTACTTTTGTGATCAAGCACAAGACGCGGTGTTTCAAACAGAGTTGCTGATGCTTTAAGCAGAAGGAGTAATTACTTGTTTCTATGAGAGTTGATGTGCCAGGTCTTGATGTCATTCGTGAGCAGCTAGTCATTGATCCATATTTTTCAGTTGTTGTGCAGGGTATGCAAACCGGGCAGAAATCAGATTTTTTTTACATGATGGCTTTCTGTTCACAAAGGAAATCAGCTATGTATTCCCGATTCTAGCCTTCGCTTGCAAATTATTAAGGAATTACATGGTGAAGGGCATGTTGGTCCGTGATCGTACTTTACAGTTGGTGCAAGCTTCTTATTTTTGGCCTACTATGAGGAAAAGAAGTGGATCGTTATTAAGAGATGTCGTATTTGCCAAGTTTCAAGGGCACGACTACTAATGCGGGTCTTATATGCCTTTGCCAATTCCTTCGCAGCCATGGGTCGATATTAGTATGGATTTTGTGTTGGGATTACCCCGTACTCAGAGAGGTAATGATTCTATTTTTGTTGTTGTTGATCGGTTTTCTAAGATGGTCCATTTTATTCCTTGCAAGAAGACATCTGATGCTGTTAATGTAGCACAACTTTTCTTTCGCGATGTGTATCGTTTGCATGGGCTGCCTTCTTCTATTGTGTCTGATCGGGATACCCGGTTTCTAAGTCATTTTTGGCGTACATTATGGAAGATGGTGAATACTAAACTTAACTTCAGTAGTGCTTACCACCCACAAACAGACGGGCAAACTAAGTTGTTAATCGATCCTTGGGAAATTTGTTACGGTGTTTGGTTGGTGATCATGTGAAAGCGTGGGATCAAAAACTGTGGTCAAGCTGAGTTTGCTCATAATCATGCTGTCAATCGGAGCACCGGGTTTAGTCCATTTCAAGTCGTTTACTCATCTCAGCCCCGAGGACCACTTGATTAATGAGACTTCCAATTTCTGGTCCTGTTTCAAAGAAAGTTCAAGATTTTGTAGAGGGGTTGCATGAAGTTCATAAGACAGTTCATGGAATCTGGCCCAAGCCAATGCGAAGTATAAGAAGGCTGCTGACCAAAAACGTAGGCATGTGGATTTTGAAGAGGTGATTTCGTTTTGGGCTGTTTTAAACTAAAGATCGTTTTTCAGTGGGAGACTACAACAAGCTTTCAGCTAAGAAGATTGGGCCTTTGAAATTGTGCAGAAGATAAACCCATGCTTACCAAGCTGGAACTTCCTAGCCACATTCGTTGTTCGACGTGTTTAATGGGAAAACTTGTTGGCCATACTATGGTGACTCTTTGATGATGAACCTGTTGTGAATTCGAGGGCGAAATTTGTCTACCAGGGGGGAATGATGCGGGCCCAAGTGTTGAGGACCGGGCTTTATTTTTTTAGAGGCTCAAGACCGTGCTGCACGAAAACAGGCATAACTTGGGCTTGAGTCTCCGTTTCTGAACGTTCTCTACCAGTCGAGACGACCGTGGGAAACGAAGACTACGTCATGGTAACCTGCCGTAGGCGGGTTAGCCCGTTATTTTTCCAAAATAAGGCCTCTAAATGGGTTTTCAGGCCAATTTTATGTTTTCTCTAGTTTTCGGTTTTGTTTTGGGCTTTTGTTTGGGCCGTGGTTGTTTGTTTTAGGCCCGTTCGATTTTTTTTTTTTTGCTATTTAAGCTTACTGGATGTAATCTGAAAGGACAGTTGAACTATTGGATAATTGAAATCTTGTCTTTCGAATTCGGATCTTGGGGTCGAATTTGGGGGTTGGGGTGGAGATCATCACGGGCATTCGCAGAATCACGTGTTTGGCTTCGATTTCATTCCGTGCGCTACATCAGCGAATCGTTTGAA